>SMSQ01026213.1:31899-95399 GCA_019453375.1 Ctenoplectra terminalis
ATATATCTTATATCTCTAACAATTATAAACTATATTATTATAAAATACCTATATAGAAGGGTGAAATCGAATAAAAGGGTCGATTTCTGCCTCAAAGTAAAAAACGTACAACAATGAAGTACGGATATATTATCAGGAAGGTCTAACATTAACATTATTAGGAATATCTAAGGACATTTGTGCAATGTTTCGTCAAAATCGGCGTGTATCAGTCCCCCATGTTCCCTTGTAAGAAAATCCGACGTTTCATATGCACCAACTTAATAGTATTAACCGTCTTAGTGCCAGAGGTTTTTAAAAATCTGTATCGGATTGTGCCATGAAGCGCGATAGCGCTTCCTTCATTTATCTGCGAGTAATGCCCATCGACGCGGCCGCGCTGCTCTTTTTTTTAGCCGAAATATACCGCCCGCCGCGCTCGCGCTTCAGATTGTTAGTCAATTTTTAACCCTTTGCGCTCTAACTACCAGTCTGGCTGGCATAACATGTAAAAACGAACTACTCCAGCTACCAGTCTGGCTGGCGTAACAAGTAAAGATATACTCCAATTATCAGCTCTACTGGCAACATTTTATTTTCTAATTATTACTAACTGTGGCGACCCATTATTATTACTTTCTATTGCGATACATGTACAAGAAAACCCGGTCTACATGTAGGCGACTGTTTTTTGAATTATCGTACAAAAAAAGTTTATAAGAAACAAATTATTATATTCCTAAATTAACTTAATCTAATATATGAATAAATTTTATATTATTAATCAATGTTTAATACGCTTCTACAAAAATTTCATCAAAATGACTTTCTGCCGTTTATGTTATAAAAAAAAAAGCCAACCAAATCGTATATTTTGAATCTGAATTTATTTTAAGATACATTGAAGTTATTTAAGTTTTTCAGTTAATTTTCGTTAATAAAAAATCATTTTTCCAAAAACTGCAGCATTTTTTTCAAAGTATTGTGATTACAAAATATTGCCTAAAAGTCCGTGGAGTAGACTGCCGACAGGTGCAAGAAATGCGCGGAGCGCAAAGGGTTAATCGTAACAGTTTGATCAGAAAGACAGCTAATTATGCAGGTTGTGTAGGGATTTTAGGTTGCAGACGGGTGTCTCAATAAATACTCAATCATGGACACTGTCTTAAGAAAAATGACTATTTATTAACTAACAACTATGCTCAATAATCCAATACTCGTTCTCTATTTCTCTTTACTCGATTCTCGACTCTCCTGACTCAACTCTCACTGCTCTCTCACTATGCTCTGACTAACCCTCGACTAACCCCTCTACGCATTTTCTCCATTCATTTATTCCCTCATTCTTTCTTCTTCTATTCTCAATCTCTTTCACTCTGCTCAGGCATTCCCAGAAACTCTTCGGTCACACGATATTCTCTGTCACTCGGTCCAAATACTCTTTTCTCGCACGTCTATCGCTCGGCCCAAACACTCATCTCTCGCACATCTATCGCTCGGCCCAAACACTCATCTCTCGCACATCTATCGCTCGGCCCAAACACTCGTCTCTCGCACTTCGATCACACTGTCCCAAACACTCTTTATCCACACCTCTATCACTCCAGACTAAACATTCTCACCTCGGACTTACCATTCCCACAGTTGTTTACGATTATTTGAAAGAAAATTTGTACAAGATACATTCTGAACCGAGCGTGATCGAATCGACGATCGTGACCAAAAGAAGCGACACAGTTCTCCACGGTACGCGAACAGCGCGATCGTGCTGCGTGGCACTATAACGGTTAAACACTATGTCGTATGTAAATTTGATTAAAATCGACGCGTTACACTTAAGTGACGTCCCTTGTTAGACCAAAGCGATAGCATCGATAAATTGGTTATTTTTATTACAGATGGAGGGGCTGGTGCGGGAGATGCAAGACCCTGAGAACGGGGTACCCGTGCGCAGCCAAAAACAATTTCTTACCTCAATCCCCTCAGCTTTCATGGGTGAGTGCCATCGGTACCTGCGTTGTGGAGTAAGCGTAAGCGGCCATCACGGCCAGGACACTACAGTAGGCTGCCTGCGTGTTGCAGGTTACGACCTCATCGAGTGGCTGATGGAGCGGCTTTTCATCGAGGAATCAGGTATGAAATTCTTATGTTGGGTTATTGTTTGCCAACTTTTTTTTTTCGCGATGCCTCAACGACGCGCTAACATTTGGCTGAGAAATCACAACACATACTCTGTGTCATTACAGTTTTACCTTTATCGTGTCTATTTCTCCATGGAACAATTGGTCGAATCCGAGTATCTCTCTTAAAAGTTTGAAAAATATCGTTGTCATTCTCGACGGATATTTCTTCGGTTTTTTTTTTGTTTTTTTTTTGCTTCTTTATCTTTTTTTATCTTTTTAGAATTTTATTTCTTATCTCAACCGATACAAAATTCAACATTTAATGTGTGCAAATTTGATACGAATGCATCGTGTAATTATATTAAGTTAGTGCTTCTAACGAGGAAACATATGGAACTGTCCGTCTTCGATTTTTATGAAACTTGGTAGATATATTAAGCAGGTGAGAATAAGGGGCGTGTATTTTTTTATAACTGCCCAATCGCAAGTTTAGATGGTGAAATCAGCCCTTGAAGTTTCAGCAGAAAAATACTGTCTGGAAAAGTATCATAGATATAAGAAAACTTCTTAGGGAAAAGTTCAATGGTTTCTTAAAGTAAAATAAATAGTGGTCACAAATTTTGTAAGAAAGTAATTTGTTTGTGACAAAAAAATTTATCGCTACATTATTTTAAGAGATAGAAAAATTTACACAATGACAAAAAGGATCCGAAATTTCTCTCTAAATCTATTAATATATAATATGATAGATTTGCCTCCTACAGTTTTATAAATTTTCTTATAATACGCAAACCGTGCGAATCTGAATTATTATTTTCATATAATGATAGTTTTCGAGATAGCATTTTTCTGCTGAAACTTCAAGGGCTGATTTCACCCTCTAAACTTGCGATTGGGCAGCTATAAAAATATACGCGTCCCTTATTTTCACCTCTTTAACTCTTTCCGGCTCAGGATTTCAGATAATAGAATAGACCTATGTTGCATAGAAATTTGATTGCGTTTTAAATGAAACAAAATTGGTATATTTGTACTAATAAAGGAATCGCATGATATAAAAACATAAGAAAATAATAATTTAATCGAATTTGTTGTTATAGGCTGGGATTCAAATAGTCCCACCGTGCCACATGGGTTCGTGAATGGTACTTATTAACACTAGAACTACCAAAGTGGTCAAAATGACCCATTCGTAATTATTCACAGAAATTTTATAAATTAATTAAGGTACCTTAGGGAAGATTTTCCGTGATTTTCTGTTAAAAATATAAGTAAACTTTCGTCTCTGTTCCATTACATATTATTTTATATACCATCTGTAGGGATTTTAGGTTGCTGACGGGTGTTTCCATAAAGACTTAACAATGGACACTGTCTTACGAACAATAACTATTTATTATCTAATAACTATGCTCAATAATACAATACTTGTTCTCTATTTCTCTTTACTCGACTTACTCTTCTCGACTCTCGACCCTCGACCCTTCTCTGACTCGACTAAGCTCTGACTCCCTTCTGACTAACCTCCACACGCATTTTCTCCATTCATTTATTCCCTGATTCTCTCTTCTTCTATTTCTCAATCTCTTTCACTCTGCTCAGGCATTCCCAGAAACTCCTAGGTCACACGATAATCCCTGTCACTTGGTCCAAACACTCGTCTCTCGCAGCTCTATCGCTCGGCCCAAACACTCGTCTCTCGCACTTCGATCACACTGTCCCAAACACTCTTTATTCACACCTCTATCACTCTAGATTAAACATTCACACCTCAGACTTACAATTCCCATTCATCCAATTTTATTTCTTCGGTAGAAACAAGTATACTTTAATCGTCGGTAGTTCTAGTGTTAACTCTTTGGAGCACGCCGGGGTTAAAAGTGTCCCACCTTTTTGATGCACCGTAATGCATGGTGGGACATTTTTAGTCCCACCTCAACTTAGGAAAAAGGATGCGCTTTAATAAATACCATTTAATATAAGTCCCACCCTATAACAACAAATTCAATTAAATTATTATTTTTTTTTTATGTTTTTACATTATGTGATTCCTTTATTAGTAAAAATATACCAATTTTGTTTCATTTAAAACGCAATAAAATTTCTATGCAACACGGGTCTATTTTATTATCCGAAATCCTGTGCCGCAAAGAGTTAAAGCACATCCTTTTCCCTAAGTCAAGGTGGGACTAAAAATGTCCCACCATGCATCACGGTGCATCAAAAAGGTGGGACACTTTTAACCCTTTCGGTACGAGCGCTCTGTCCGCCGTGACACTTTCGCTGTACGAGGCGCCGCTCCGAAAATGTACACATAGCGCGTGGTCAGTCCTCTTTTGTATGAAGATTTTTCTAGGCGTTAAATAAGAACTCTGTTTGAACAATGTTTCTACTAACAAGCGTCGTTTATAGTTTTAATATTAAAAGATATTTATATAAAATTTTATTAATTATATAAGTAACACCAGGTCATCAGATGAATGTCGGATATATCCGGCGCTCGTACACACAGGTCATCAAATGGATGCCGGATATATCCGGCGCTCGTACCGAAAGGGTTAATCCTTTGCACTCTGAGTTGTACTCAATATTCCATCCCGGAGACATCCCAGAGAAATACTTGAACAGACATACTTAATTCTTCTATCGTGTTCGGGTCTACACGATCCAAATCGTATTTCTTTATTTATATAATTTTTTAATTTTGAATTTTATCAACCCTTTGACTACGGTGCCCTCAGAATCGAAAGAGTTAACCGAAAGGGTTAATCCCAGCCTGCCCCAAAGAGTTAATGTATCCACCAAGATTCATCAGAATCGGAGACGGACAGTTCGATGTGTTTCCTTGTAAACAGTTTATAACAATCTTTATTAATTTCTCAAATACATTTCATGCGAGATATGCTCCGATATTGGTCAGTAAAAATAGCGTGCGAACAGTTTGCTTTCGAAAGTTCAATTCTTCAAACTCGATAACTTTTCGAAATTCGCGAGTTTAATAGAATCTTGAAAACAAGAGAACTTTTCATGAATGTAAAGTAATTGGGTTAATGGTATTAGTTGAAACAAAATTATTTCTGTGAGAAATGTCAGCAGTGCAGGCAATTTTCTTCTGATGTGGTAAACTAACAAGGGACATGCACGTCCTTCGGAAAACCGAGTTAGACGAAACTTTGTGTAACGATGTTACTATCTATGAGTAATGTTGTGGTAAAATAGTAGGACGCAGCTTTCGAGTATTTTTAGTAAATTGAACTTAAAGTTAGAGGGTCATATTTATCCGCACAGCGAGTGAAAGATAGCTAACAGTTATACCGCGGTTGACTAATTGATTTCCGCGCAGGTGCTATAAGTTTTTGATTTCCCGGGATATTTATAGTTTTAACGTTCTCTTTCTTAACCGCACCTTTTATCAGTTCTTACGTTCCATAAATTCATATATATGTAAATTAAGATACGATTGCTTTATTTGTTAACTATAAAGCACTATGCTTAATAATTTTGCACGAGGCTAAATGTATTTTATTTAATTCTTTGTTACCTGATTATATTTTTATGATGTAATTTGAAATTTGAAATTTGAACTTATAGAAAATAATCAAATGTTAAATTTTTGTGAATTTGGAGCAGAGAAAAACAAGATACGGCAACTACTGAAATTTCTAAAATAAATATGCTTCTCCGTAAACTTTGATTCTTTAAAAACATTTTTGTACGAACTGAGTCGCTAATGATCCAAGTTAGCGGTTGATTCGACTTGGAAAAAGAACAATTTGAAAATTTTAGAAACGAAATGGAAAGTTGAATTTAAGACACACGATAATGTAGTAATATCAACTCAAATTTCACTATTATTCTATCACTTATAGGTTTTAGTGCATTATATAGAAAATATTATTGTGACGGTTTTCTATTTTGTGCATGTAATTACCGTGCTTACGAATACAGATACCTGTAATTTTGTTGAACCAAAGTCAAAGTATGTTTCACAAAAATATACAGATGTATATTTTATAATAAATGTGGATGCAGATGTAACTTATATTAATCTCTTTACCGAATATGTCGTACTAACTATCAGGTTGTGCAATAAGTCCATTAGCGTTTTCTTGGAAGAAAATTAAATGTCAATTTTTCATGAAACTTACCTAATCAATCATATACTTGCCATTTTGTTCAATGACCTTTTGCCATTTTTCAGATAACTTGCATATTCCTTTATTATTGAATTCTTCGCTTTTTTTTCTTTAATTAAAAAATTCAGATAAGTGTAAATTCACTTCTTTCGTGTTTCTAAATAATTTTCCTTCTAGAAAGTTTTGCAAGGAACGAAATAAGTAAAAATTAGATGGAAAAGATCTAGTGAATACGGTGGGCGAGGTAAATCGTCCCAATTAAACTGCAATAATTCTTGTCACGTTGTAAGAGATGTACACAACCGCTCAAAAGTATGCGGACACTTGTTTGTTTTTGACAGAATGTAACTTATGATTTTGTTATTTAACACTAGAACTACCGGGGTGGTCAAAATGACTGGTTCCAATTTCTCATATAAATTCCATAAATTTATAACGATACATTTTTAAGAATTAATCATATTTTTTTGTAACGAACACGAATAAAGATTTATTTCCCTTGAATTATATATTTTTTTCAAATAGTTATTATTTTGAATTCTTTGGTTGAAATCGGTACGCTTTAATCGTCGGTAGTTCTAGTGTTAACTGTTATTGTTACAGCTATGCGTAGCAGAATATTATGATAGGGTAAAATTGAATATCGTGAATAAAGTACTGAGCTAACGTGCAATAAAAATGACATTAAAGTCTGTAAGTGTCAAACCTTACGGAACTGTTTTGTTATTTCAAAGGTTCTTTATATTTGGGTTATTCAATTGTGGTTAAATTTAATTTAATGGTTAACCTCTTAGCTACGGCGAGATTTTTCGCGGAGCTATACCACTGTACGGCATGGCCTGTCGCAGACTATATCCAGAAGTGCTTTATGCTACTTAATTATATTACAACGAACATATGAATGAATAAATTATAGTTTTCTTAGTAAATTTTGATATAAAGAGTCTGAAAAACCATAATATCATGCGAACGCATATTTCCAATTGCATAACAATGGTGTACACAACTCTCAACGACTGAGAAATAAGTGAGCCACTATAGTGGCGTATCATTCAGAGAGATAACATCCGCGGAAGCCATTATAGTGGCGTACAGTAGCTAAAAGGTTAATTCAAGCAGTGTCCTTTTACGAATTGTGTATCTCATCTTAATACATTATTGGCAAATTTTTATCAATGGATAATTTCAATTTACAATATGTCGATTCTTCAGAAAGGTAGTAAATATTACTTTCAGTCATTAACCCATTTGCATCGCGAAGCGGAATATTGCGCGAGTAATATCTTCGTTATATCACCGAACGCTGAATAATTCGCCGACAGCGACATCGTACTATACCGTTGAACAAAAGTATTTGCGCTAATAATTTTATATTTATTAATATATATTATTTCTTGTACTTTGATATATCACTGTAATTAGTTAGTGTTAATAAAGAATAGCAAATATTTAAATTGGGACGAGTTATAAATGATCCGATGAACTACACACGATCAATCGTACAGGCTTCGGTGATAAGTGAGAGTCTCTGCAATTTAAGTCGTGTTGTAAATGAGTTAAATTGTTATTAATTTACATGTTTTAGAAATATTTATGTATCGTCACTAGAAATTGATCAAGTTGATAATTTTATCAGTGTCCGGATAATTATGAGCGGTAGTGTATGTGGTTGTACATCAATATGAAGGAAAATAACATTTCTTCAGGATACGAGTGATGGATGTTTTTCTTGTATTATTACTTTTAATTTATCCAGTTGTGAACAGTATTTGTTATTATCCATGGTATGATTATGTGGCAAAAATTCATAATCTCTCGAAACGAATAACGGAGACCGGGAGTAGTTGACTAATTTTTAACATGTGCGATTTTTTATGAGTAAGGCATTGATATTTTGTTGACTATTTGAATATCTAAAGTTTATACATTTATCTAGATATACAGACATCATTTTGAAGGTCCCTTTAATTAAATCTAGATTGTAATTTTTATTGAAATGTAAATTTTATTGAATGAGAGCAATAAGTGGGTTTGTTGACTTATTGCTCTCATTTATCTAAATAAATAAAAATTACAATCTAGACTTAATTAAAGGGATTTTCAAAATTATGTCTGTATACCTAGGTAAATACAAACCTCACAGTTTGTTGGCTTGGTACTTATTTTTATGTATCTACGAAAGAGTAACGGTGTTAACAAAAATTAAACATTTATTTGTTCGTACACCTTTATAATAATGAATCATATGATAATTTGCAGGCCAAATTAAACTGCAAATCATCATTTTAATCACAATTAATACACGTGTAAAATTCTATGTTTCTCATGTTGATACCTGATCAGCAAATGGAGCCAATTAATACTTCAATAACACCAAAGCAAAAGAAAAGAAAAGAGACAAAAATAATTTCCAGGGTTAATAGACTAATAATCAAATAATCATATTTATGTTTAGTCAAATAATCTCGCCCGACATTTTTAACATGCTACGGGTTATACAGTTATTCATAAAATTGAGCGTACACTTATGCCGATAGCGTAAATTGGCAGAATATTGAATAAAAACATGCACATTTGAATATAAAAATACAATATCGGACGAATAAATATGTAGTATCGGGCAAATGAATTCGGACACCGATGTTTTTCTGTTTGTATATTATATCGTCACGTACTTATGTCGCTCATATATTTCTTTACCATTTTAAAATACATATTTTGTATTGAAATTTGATATATTTAATGCTGTACAAGCATTTAAATTGAGTTAATGTTAACACGCTGAACCATTTAAGTATATTCAGAAACATTATTTGTCCGAATACATTTATCCGGTACTATATATTTATTCGTGTCGTTTAGAGAACAGTTGATGAAAAAAATTTCTTAATAACATTAACTATTTGCTTGTATTTGGCTAAAAATAAAGTAAAATAAAATATGGCTAAAATAAAATATGCTTATATTTTAGAATAAAGTTTGGCTAGAATAAAATATCGTTATATTTTAGATACACACAATTGAGCATACACATATTAAAATCGTTCATTCATATTATTTATATTGTTTAAACATCTTCGAGCTGTTTTCCAATAATACTACTGTTACATTATTTTTATAAAATACATATTTCAGATAACGATTCACGTATACACTCAATTTTGTATCGGCAAAATATCACTATTTTTACATTTTGAGTTAACTACAAGCAAATAGTTAATGTTATTTAACAAAATTTTACACGAATAAATATATATTGCATTTTTACATTCAAAAATGTATGTTTTTATTCATTATCTTGTCAATTTACGCTACTAACAATTTTGTGAGTAACTGTACGTAAAAAATCTCCACGAATTAGATAAAATAAAATACCGTAAATTGTAGTTAACCCTCTATGGGACCGTGCGACTTAAAAGTTACAAACTGATGTATCTGTATTTTAAAAAATTAATTTTGTTCAGTTATCACTGCACTTTTAAATTTGATTACTGTATTACTGTAGCGACACCACGATCCATTTACAGTAATTATTAGTTTAAACATTTTCAAATCAAAGTGAAAAACTGTAATCAATCGTAATCTTTTCTCCGATAAGCGGACAAAATTCGGCCTATATGGGGTTAATTTATCGCATTTTCGCACAACATTTATGAAAAAATATCAAACAGTACTTAGTAGACAAAAATACGTACCTAGCCAAAATAAAAATATTTTCTTATCGCGGATGCTTTTAGATTTTTTATTCTTATCGATACAACACGCGAATTTTATACTATGGCGACACATTTAATCCTCTATGGGACCGTGTGACTTAAAAGTTACAAATTGATGTATCTGCATTTTAAAAAATTAATTTTGTTCAGTTTATTACTGTATTACTGTAGCGACACCACGATCCATCTACAGTAATTATTAGTTAAAACATTTTCAAATCATAGTGAAAAACTGTAATCAATAGTAATTTTTTCTCCGATAAGCGGACAAAATTCGGGCTATAGAGGGTTAAATTGCTAGCTAATCATTCGTTTGTTTTATTGTTGCAAAATAATGATAATCTGTTTGATAATGCCACAATTAAAGGGAATTAGTCAACTAAACCCATTAGTCAACTTGCCTCGGTCTTCTTTACTGCCGCCACCGCGAACCGACTTATTACACAACTTAATATTTAGTAGATCTATGCATGCACTTACTATTGCATAAATTATATTGTCTTTTCTCCTTTGTATGTACCAACTAGTATACAGTGGGTGATCAAATTATTATCAGACGAAGGAGTTACATATTTCATATTTTTGGTAATATGTCTCGAATAATAAGAACATCTAGGTAACTTTTTTTGTTCTTGACACGTAGACAGACAGTTTAACTGTACTTTCATTTGTTGGCGATACTGTTTTACTTTGTTAACGTACGGTAAGATGTATATTTGTAATAGGCTAACATAATGGATGTTGACTTTATGCTGCCATTGTTCATTTGCAATAGTTGATACTAGTCATTTATCAGATTATCTTTGTTCACTTGTGTTTTCCTTGATTGTTACTTGTTTTAACATTATTATGTAGTAGTGTGTTTGTACTTATTATATTTTTGATATAATTATTTGTATTATATATATTATACTCCCTCCGTCCGGAAATATGGTATACATTTCGCGATTTTTGTTGTCCGGAAATATAGTATACATTTGGAAAAAAAATACAATAAAATTGAAAATTAACACAACAAGTATATTATATTAANAGTCAACCTCTTAGCTACGGTGAGATTTTTCGCGGAGCTATACCACTGAACGGCATGGCCTGACGCAGACTATATCCAGAGGTGCTTTATGCTACTTAATTAAGTTACAGCAAACATATGAATGAGTAAATTATAGTTTTCTTCATAAATTTTGATTTAAAGAGTCTAAGAAACCATAATATCATGCGAACGCATATTTCCAATTGCATAACAATGGTGTACACAACTCTCAACGACTGAGAAATAAGTGAGCCACTATAGTGGCGTACCATTCAGAAAGACAACATCCGCGAAAGCTACTATAGTGGCGTACAGTAGCTAAAAGATTAAAATTTATACGAATATCAGGAAAACAAACGATGTCATGTCATTAACGTTCAGTGGACAAGTCGCAACGTGTACGGTGCCAAAGTAGTAAGTGAGATAATATAGCTTATAACCGTTCGNTATTTTTTAAATTATTGTTATACATTATTAAAGTCCTAAGAATAATTTTTGTACTGAAAAAAGGTGTTACTTTAGTTGTACTTTTAATTCCATTCTTGCTCAAAATTTTAATAAGTAATTATTTCCAAGTTGTCATAATAATTTGATCACCCACTGTATATTGATAATAAATCTTTATAAAGCTATAAAATTTCTAATTAACAATTTAATTGGTAACATTTGAACTGTAGTAATATTGCACATTTATTCATGCATAGAATTCGTGTAATTATTTCTTGACACCATATATTCGTAACAATTTACACTGTAATATTCAAGTCAGGGTACCTATTTACTTGCCATACATTTAAATCCATTGTTTAATGCTTACAAAGGTGAACCATTAATATTAAATGCGAAAAGTATATGTATTTTGGTATCATGGTTATTTTTTTAAACTGAACGCTTTATTATTTCTATTAGAAGATGTTACAATAGATATGCCAATTCTCATGCATACCAATTTATTAGAGACTTATTACATTTTGCACTTATTGCTTAATCGTGTTGTAACACTTTCAGTAAAAGATATTGTAGCTTTTAATTTATTTCACAGTATAGATGTTGAGTTTTAACACTTTCAGTAAAAGATATTGTAGCTTTTAATTTATTTCACAGTATAGATGTTGAGTTTTAACACTTTCAGTAAAAGATATTGTAGCTTTTAATTTATTTCACAGTATAGATGTTGAGTTTTAACACTTTCAGTAAAAGATATTGTAGCTTTTAATTTATTTCACAGTATAGATGTTGAGTTTTAACACTTTCAGTAAAAGATATTGTAGCTTTTAATTTATTTCACAGTATAGATGTTGAGTTTTAACACTTTCAGTAAAAGATATTGTAGCTTTTAATTTATTTCACAGTATAGATGTTGAGTTTTAACACTTTCAGTAAAAGATATTGTAGCTTTTAATTTATTTCACAGTATAGATGTTGAGTTTTAACACTTTCAGTAAAAGATATTGTAGCTTTTAATTTATTTCACAGTATAGATGTTGAGTTTTAACACTTTCAGTAAAAGATATTGTAGCTTTTAATTTATTTCACAGTATAGATGTTGAGTTTTAACACTTTCAGTAAAAGATATTGTAGCTTTTAATTTATTTCACAGTATAGATGTTGAGTTTTAACACTTTCAGTAAAAGATATTGTAGCTTTTAATTTATTTCACAGTATAGATGTTGAGTTTTAACACTTTCAGTAAAAGATATTGTAGCTTTTAATTTATTTCACAGTATAGATGTTGAGTTTTAACACTTTCAGTAAAAGATATTGTAGCTTTTAATTTATTTCACAGTATAGATGTTGAGTTTTAACACTTTCAGTAAAAGATATTGTAGCTTTTAATTTATTTCACAGTATAGATGTTGAGTTTTAACACTTTCAGTAAAAGATATTGTAGCTTTTAATTTATTTCACAGTATAGATGTTGAGTTTTAACACTTTCAGTAAAAGATATTGTAGCTTTTAATTTATTTCACAGTATAGATGTTGAGTTTTAACACTTTCAGTAAAAGATATTGTAGCTTTTAATTTATTTCACAGTATAGATGTTGAGTTTTAACACTTTCAGTAAAAGATATTGTAGCTTTTAATTTATTTCACAGTATAGATGTTGAGTTTTAACACTTTCAGTAAAAGATATTGTAGCTTTTAATTTATTTCACAGTATAGATGTTGAGTTTTAACACTTTCAGTAAAAGATATTGTAGCTTTTAATTTATTTCACAGTATAGATGTTGAGTTTTAACACTTTCAGTAAAAGATATTGTAGCTTTTAATTTATTTCACAGTATAGATGTTGAGTTTTAACACTTTCAGTAAAAGATATTGTAGCTTTTAATTTATTTCACAGTATAGATGTTGAGTTTTAACACTTTCAGTAAAAGATATTGTAGCTTTTAATTTATTTCACAGTATAGATGTTGAGTTTTAACACTTTCAGTAAAAGATATTGTAGCTTTTAATTTATTTCACAGTATAGATGTTGAGTTTTAACACTTTCAGTAAAAGATATTGTAGCTTTTAATTTATTTCACAGTATAGATGTTGAGTTTTAACACTTTCAGTAAAAGATATTGTAGCTTTTAATTTATTTCACAGTATAGATGTTGAGTTTTAACACTTTCAGTAAAAGATATTGTAGCTTTTAATTTATTTCACAGTATAGATGTTGAGTTTTAACACTTTCAGTAAAAGATATTGTAGCTTTTAATTTATTTAACACTATGTTTGTTGAGTTGATATTGGTATCATGTATCACTTTCATAACGAGAAAGACATCTTTCATAAGGTTTGTACATTGAGTTGAAGATAGTTAAAGTCGGCATATAGAATGATGCGATGTAAAGAATTGAAAATTAATTGCATTCAGTTTACAAGCATTAGAATTTTGTATCATGGTAGTAGAGAATAGTTGAAATTACAGTCTATTTATTGTATACTTAATACATCTAACAAAGGAACATACCGAAGTGTCGCACATCGATTTTTATGCAGCTCTGTTGTAACATAGCTCTCACAAAAGTATTTGACACGTATTTTTTTTTTTTTTTTTTTCTGAAGTGCCATCATTCATATTGAAGAGTTGAAAACAACCCTTAAAAATTAGGACTCAAACTTTATTTTGACGAATATCTGAAAAACTGATAGAGATATAAAAATCGTGTAAATTGATGAAATTTCTTTTTTTTTCGTATAACGATTATATTAATTCAAAATTTGGTGATCAACTCAAAGATATAAACAATTGTTTAAATATGCGTGGTTCTAATGTGAATGTATAGGCTGAGACATTTAAAATAGGTCACCTGAATTACTCGTTTGATTTTCGAGATAGAAGGAAATGTCTGAGACCAAACTTATTTGGTATCGAGGAGCTCGTCATCTAATGTTACTAGTTTTTTGATAGGTGATGGCATCAAGGAGATATAAAGCTTAACTCTGTTTTTTTAAACGGAACGTTTTTTATGACAAAGTGTTTCAAGACGAAAACAATGATCTATTATTAAGGTCATTCAACGTCACTCAAAGTGATTGAAAATTGAAAATTGAACGCTAAGAAAATGTCTGAGACCAAACTTATTTGGTATCAAGGGACTCGGCATCTAATCTATCTAGTTTTTTGATAGCTGGAGGCGTTAAGGAGATATAAAGGTCAACTTTGTTTTTTACTTACATTCTGATAAAGTGTTTCAAGACGAATACAATGATGTATTATTAAGGTTATTGAAAGTCACTCAAGGTGATTGAAAATTGAAAATTGAACACTAAGATTGTTTGATAATATAATATTATAAATGTGTCAACATAATATTACGAAACTGTATTATAGTCGGTACTCAAACTACTAATAACATTCGTGGATATAAACAAGCTTACGATGTGATTGAATGTTCGTTTATATTCAGTGATCCTTATTAGTAATTACAAGAGCGATATGCCAACAACTACGGAAGACACAAATGTATTCGAACAGTGCTTTGAGATAACTAATATTCTCTTACAGTTGACCTTGAGTGACCTTGAATAACATTAATAATAGGTCATTGTATTCGTCTTGAAACACTTTATCAGAATGTAAGTAAGAAACCATACCGTTCCGTTTAAAAAATGCAAAGTTGACCTTTGTATCTTCTTGTCGCCTCCATCTATCAAAAAATTAAACAGATTAGGTGACGACCCTCTCGATACCAAATAAGATTAGTTTCAGACATTTTTTTACTGTTCAATTTTCAATTTTCAATTTTCAATCATCTTAAGTGACCCTCATTTACCTCAACAATAAGTTATTGTTTTCGTTTTGAAACACTCTATCAGAATGTAAGTAAGAAACCATACCGTTCCGTTTGAAAAGACAAAGTTGACCTTTGTATCTTCTTGAAGTCTCCAACTATCAAAAAACTAGAAAGATTACATGATGAGCTCCTCGATACCAAATAAGTTTGGTCTCAGACATTTTTTTAGCGTTCAGTTTTCAATTTTCAATCATTTTGAGAGACCCTCAATTACCTTAACAATAGGTTCTTGTTTTCGTTTTGAAACACTTTATCAGAATGTAAGTAAGAAACCATACCGTTCCGTTTAAAAAATGCAAAGTTGACCTTTGTATCTTCTTGTCGCCTCCATCTATCAAAAAATTAAACAGATTAGGTGACGACCCTCTCGATATTAAATAAGATTAGTTTCAGACATTTTTTTACTGTTCAATTTTCAATTTTCAATCATCTTGAGAGACCCTCAATTACCTTAACAATAGGTTATTGTTTTCGTTTTGAAACCCTCTATCAGAATGTAAGTAAAAAATCATACTATTCCGTTTAAAAAAACAGAGTTGACCTTTGTATCTTCTTGTCGCCTCCATCTATCAAAAAATTAAACAGATTAGGTGACGACCCTCTCGATATCAAATAAGATTAGTTTCAGGCATTTTTTTACTGTTCAATTTTCAATTTTCAATCATCTTAAGTGACCCTCATTTACCTTAACAATAAGTTATTGTTTTCGTTTTGAAACACTCTATCAGAATGTAAGTAAGAAACCATACCGTTCCGTTTGAAAAGACAAAGTTGACCTTTGTATCTTCTTGAAGTCTCCAACTATCAAAAACTAGAAAGATTACATGATGAGCTCCTCGATACCAAATAAGTTTGGTCTCAGACATTTTTTTAGCGTTCAGTTTTCAATTTTCAATCATTTTGAGAGACCCTCAATTACCTTAACAATAGGTTCTTGTTTTCGTTTTGAAACACTTTATCAGAATGTAAGTAAGAAACCATACCGTTCCGTTTGAAAAGACAAAGTTGACCTTTGTATCTTCTTGAAGTCTCCAACTATTAAAAAATTAGAAAGATTAGATGACGACCTCCTCGATAGCAAATAAGTTTGGTCTCAGACAGTTTTTTAGTGTTCAGTTTTCAATTTTCAATCATCTTGAGAGACCCTCAATTACCTTAACAATAAGTTATTGTTTTCGTTTTGAAACCCTCTATCAGAATGTAAGTAAAAAACCATACTATTCCGTTTAAAAAAACAGAGTTGACCTTTGTATCTCCTTGTCGCCTCCACCTATCAAAAAACTAGTAACATTAGATGACGACCCTCTCGATACCAAATAAGTTTAGTCTCAGACATTTACTTCTATCTCTAAAAACAAGCGAGTTATTCAGGTGACCTGTTTTAAATGTCTCACCCTGTATAGACAATACGTGGCAAGTGTGAAAATCTTGTGAATTTTTAATTTTCACTTCTACAGACAAAGAGTGTAAAATGCATTCATATTTGAATAATTTTCTGGAAGAATGCCATTGTGAAAATTATAACGAACGGGGTGTGTTAATTAGTTTTCAGCATCTAGAAGTAACGAACATTGTAGAGCTTGACGATAAAAACGGCACTCTTCACAACTTTCATATAGTCATGAATAAAGAACATCTCAAGTACAACTTCTTAAAGATTTAAAGTGATTCTAGTAAAAAAAGAACGCTTTAATGAAGGTCTTAAAGAGCATCGTCAAACTTGTTCGTTAAACTTTACCCACTCTTTACGCTGACTTACGACAGACATTTGCAACGCCGGTTAATTCTATAATTATACAGCCTCAATTTTGATAATTTGAAGATCAGTCTGCAAGGCATACTGTAACATAGTTATCTTAAAATTGTAACAGTGTGTTACCTGTTACATTATATACATTCTATTGGGTGTCGGAAGAAAGTTCGTGCGAATTTATGCTACAAAATTCACGGAGTCCGAACTTTCCTGAAATGCAATTTTATTTAATAAAGTACTCCCTCCGTCCGGAAATATGGTATACATTTCAAGAAGAATAGTAGATTATCGTGAATATAGAAAACAAACGACAACATTCATTATATTATTATAGTATATATTAAAAGTAATATAACCTAATATAATTGACATGTGTCATGTTCTTCTTGGTTTAAAACTTAACGATCAAAGATCGGTTTTTTTTATGATAAATAAAATTGGTACCGCTGCAAAATCAATATGGAAAATTCCGAAGAAGAATTGATAAACTTAAAGAGAAGAGATTCCAAATATAAACAATTGACCATAGAACAACGTCATGGTATCTTGGAAAAATGATTACAGCATATGAAAGAGAACAAGTTAAAACACGGTGACTAGCTGGAAAATATTTATGTTCCAAAGAAGCGTACAATAAGGCCAAATCATATTTTAATTAAATTTAGGAAGTATCGTAACAAAATTATTCTTGTGTAATTATAGTTTTTCTAAGAAAGTTAATATAATATACTTGTCGTGTTAATTTTTAGTTTTATTGTATTTTTTTTCCAAATGTATACTATATTTCCGGACAACAAAAATCGCGAAATGTATACCATATTTCCGGACGGAGGGAGTAATCGTTATTAATTTCTGTAGCTCTTCTCCAATGTTTTTTAAACTTATACGTTCCATCGGTATAAAAATCTCGAGTTCTGATTGCGAATAATAAATTAACCGCTGTTTCGATCTCGTTATCATTTTCAATTTTTACAAGCTCGGAATAACAGAAAGATCTCTACAAACGCTACAAATGCATTCTGCCACATTTCTTGCTGCGTTTCCAATGTTAAATTCATGAAATACGAAAGCATGAATTTTTAACGTTTCGCTTACCATCTTTAACTTTGGATAGATAACGGAACATTGAAACAAATGAAGAATTGAAATAGTGCACATCAACTAAATGGACAAAATCTTCTAATGATACCATCATTATATCATTTCTGCAAAATGCTACAAGAAATTAAATTTGAATTTTTCCCTCACAAAAAACAGCACGAACTTTCTCCGGTGCCTAATAATATCTCGTCTTGCACGGGACGCGGATAATCTTCGGATATAACTTTTTTGATAATACAAGGATCAAAATTTCGGCTTATTCCATAGAAGCGTGCAAGAAAATGGATTAACACTTGATAAAAAAGGTGCTATTTTTTAATATTAATATTTGAACAAATAGATTTTTTTGCCAATCTATTTGCGTCGTCAAATTCATCGTTTGCAAATTTAAAATCCATCGATTTACATTGTTCCTGTATCTTTAATAAATTCTAAGATATTCGTCAAAACAGAGCTTGCATTTTAATTATATAGATTGTTTTCAACCTTTCGATGTGAATGAAAGAAGTTAAAAAAAAAAAAATACGTGTAAATCATTACAGTACATCGAGTTTTCATTGAAACAAGTAATTGCTACTTCGATGTGTAGCTTTGTAAGTTTCATTTAAATTATACCTCAGTAACCACAGGTTAAAGCGTTTACTGATTATTGTTAGAACTATTATTTCGGTTTGTTTATATCGGTAAAGTAAAATACGTATTATACAGGGTGGTCCATACAACTTTCAAAGTATGCGTTGCACGAAAAAGTTTTGTATACAGAAGTTGCTTGGTCTGAAGGGCTAAATTATGTAGTGTATTTATTTTTTTTACAGGTGGAAGGGTTTCGGAGATTCGAAGATCGACTTTGTTTCTTTAACACGTTGCCGCAAATGACGGCTATAGCCGTCCGATCTTTGGCGATATGTAGGCAAACGACGGTTATAGCCGTCATGCACATTTTAATCGATAAAAAAAAGAACAGCGTTAGTACGAAGCGTTCTCATGCATACACTTGTTAATTATTGAGTAATACATCGAAGAAAAAGGTATAGCATGCCAGACAGCATATTAGTTGTTCTTTTATGCGTTTTCTCATGCGTTTTTCTCAATTGAAAAAAAAAGTGTGTTTCTGAGCACGATCGTTAAATTAAAAGTGTGCGGCAACGTGTTAAATGGAATAGTATATTTTTTATACCAAAATATGGAAAAATGTGAAATTGTGAGTAAAAAAGCATTGGTTTTCGTTAGCTCTAAGCCTAACAATCAACGAGTAATTTCACTTAATTTCCCGAAAATTTTCTTCGCGTTATATCAAGTTAGAGATGCAGCTTATCACAGATTTCCGCAGGATAGAGAGATGTTTACGTGACGAATAAAGTGAAATTACTCGTTAGTTATCAGGTTTAGGGCTAATGAAGGCCAATATTTTTTTTACTCACAATTCGACATTCTTCCATATTTTGGTATAAAAAATATAGTATTCCATTTAACCATCTATGGGACCGTGTGACTTAAAAGTTACAAATTGATGTATCTATATTTGAAAAAATTAATTTTGTTTAGTTATCACTGTACTATTAAATTTGATTACTGTATCACTGTAGCGACACCACGATCCATCTACAGTAATTATTAGTTAAAACATTTTCAAATCAAAGTGAAAAACTGTAATCAATAGTAATTTTCTCCAATAAGCAGACAAAATTCGGACTATAGAGGGTTAAAAAACAAAGTCGACCTACAAATCTCCGAAACGCTTCTATCTATAAAAAAAAGTTAATACACTACATAATGTACCCCTTCAGACCATGCAACCTCTGTATACAAAACTTTTTCGTGCAACGCATACTTCGCAAGTTATAGAAGTGTTCAAGTTGCGTGGACCACCCTGTATATGTGTACATGTTATTTTTGCAAATACACTAGATGTAAAATATTACGGTACAGATATTTTATAGAAGTAGGATTTCTTTCTGATCCGTTACTTGGCAAAATGTTTAATAATGTTGAGAAGTAAATAACTTCATACCGAAAAGTATAAGGTAAGAGCATAAATTAGTATTTGAATTAATCAAGATTCATTTTTATTTCGTTTAAAAGAAAGTGTAGTATGTTAGTTTTCAAGCTTCTTGAAATCGCAATTAAATTGTTAAATAATGTATCCATGCGGAGTTTAAATAACGTTTCGCGTAACAGAGTCATAAATCTTATCTCGTACATACAGAGTTTCGCAGAAATGTTTCCATCTATCTAGAGGAAAGTAACCAAATATGGAATATCATTTTGTTGGCTGTTCGGGAGTTTGTGGAGGACCTCGAATTAAGTATTACGCTGTTTTTTTTATCTGCTAATATTCGGTTTTTCAGGGTGAAAACAGCCCTTAAAGTTTCCGGTGCGCTTTCCCATTTTCCTATATATTTTAAAAACTATAACAGATATCGATAAATTTTTAGATTGAGAATTTAATAGTTTCCTATGCCTTAAAAAACAGTATAATAAAACTGTTAAATATTTATCGTTTAAACAAAAACGAAACCCCCGCCATATTTTTGAAAATTTTTATTTTCTTGTCTGGTCGAAAAATGTGCAAAATTTTATTACGTACCATTCCAAACCATTTGAAAATCCAGTAAATTTTTGTTATGGAAAAGAAGATTCCCATACTATGTTTCACTGTGCAATGTATGGAAAACTTACTCTGTTGCGAAGTGCCTGGTGTAAAAAGTATCTCTGTTTCGAATACTTTTTTTAATAGCACCATTTATGTAATACATATGAACCATGAAAGATGAATCGTAGATATGTTTGCATATGTGACTGTTATTGTATGCACTTTCATTATATAGTGTTTGAAAATAGGAAAGTAGACCGGAAACTTTAAGGGCTGTTTTCACCCTGAAAAACCGAATATCAGCAGATAAAAATAATAGCGCTATACTTCGTTCGAGATCCTCTACAAACCAGCAAAGTTTCAAATTTTTTTCAATTTTCGGGTTACCGGACACTTGTTTGTTTTTGACAGAATGTAATTTATGATTTTGTTATTTAACACTAGAACTACCGAGGTGGTCAAAATGACTGGTTTCCAATTTCTTATATAAATTCGATAAATTTATACTGATACATTTTTAGGAATCAATCATATTTTTTTGTAACGAATATATAAAGATTTATTTCCCTTGAATTATATATTTTTTTCAAATAGTTATTATTTTGAATTCTTTGGTTGAAATCGGTACACTTTAATCGTTGATAGTTCTAGTGTTAACTGTTATTGTTACAGCTATGCGTAGCAGAATATTATGATAGGGTAAAATTGAATATCGTGAATAAAGTACTGAGCTAACGTGCAATAAAAATGACATTAAATTCTGTAAGTGTCAAACCTTACGGAACTGTTTTGTTATTTCAAAGGTTCTTTATATTTGGGTTATTCAATTGTGGTTAAATTTAATTTAATGGTTAACCTCTTAGCTACGGCGAGATTTTTCGCGGAGCTATACCACTGAACGGCATGGCCTGACGCAGACTATATCCAGAGGTGCTTTATGCTACTTAATTAAGTTACAGCAAACATATGAATGAGTAAATTATAGTTTTCTTCATAAATTTTGATTTAAAGAGTCTAAGAAACCATAATATCATGCGAACGCATATTTCCAATTGCATAACAATGGTGTACACAACTCTCAACGACTGAGAAATAAGTGAGCCACTATAGTGGCGTACCATTCAGAAAGACAACATCCGCGAAAGCTACTATAGTGGCGTACAGTAGCTAAAAGATTAAAATTTATACGAATATCAGGAAAACAAACGATGTCATGTCATTAACGTTCAGTGGACAAGTCGCAACGTGTACGGTGCCAAAGTAGTAAGTGAGATAATATAGCTTATAACCGTTCGACAAATATTCAGTTGACAAGTGTTTTAAAATGGCACTATTCCATATTATGGCTACTTTCCTCTGCTTATGTAACTGGCGAGCATTTGCTATTCATTCTGGAATTGGGTTGGTACGTACATATGAAATTGCTGTTGTAGGATAGCATAACAGTTCCTTTATTCGTAGCGAGAGAAACGTGCAGATGGTATATGAAAAATAAAAAAAAAAGTACGACCAGCTTTAATGAACTGGAAGCATGTGATCTTACTACACGATAGCACCAGACTTCGTGTTGCTGAAGTGATCGCAAGAACTGCACGAATTTAAATATCAAGTTGTAACTATTCTTGCTATTCGTCAGACTTGTCGCAGATAAATTTACATTCATCTGAAAGTTGGAATAATTCTTTTAAGAGACTAGCAATTTACAAATGCAGATAGTGTAAAATCAATTTCTGTTGCAAAGGGATTTACGGTTTAGTTCTCCGTTGGGAAGCATGCTGATAAGTTAATTGAAATTAGTTAGATTAAATCAAATGGTTGAAAGCAAACAATATTTTCCTCCAAATTCCTTTATTCGCAGCGGCAATTTTATATGCACGAACCCAAACAATTCATCGAAGCTAAGAATTAATTACAGTTCCACACTATCGTCTCGCCTAGTGAACATATTTATGACGAACAACTCTGAAACAGTTAATTTTAATAGATTAGTAAACTAGAAATATTTTACTCATTTTACTCAGAAATACATTATTTATAATATATTATTATATATATTATAATACGTTATTTATAATATATTATTATATATATTATAATACGTTATTTATAATATATTATTATATATATTATGTATTATAATTATAATATATTATTAATAATGTATTATTTTCTCAGTTATACAGCGTGTCCCAAAGGGTCTGTGAGTCCCTTGAAGGTATGATTCCTGAGATGATGTCAAGCAACTTTTTCCTTTACGAAAATGTAAAATTTAGCTCCGTTAACGAGTTATTAACAAAAAACACTGAAAAATCACAAAACGAGTAAGACGGCTGACCGTCAACAAGAGAGTTGATTCCACGCTGTGCTTGTGCCTCGATGAACGAGTCAGAATGTATCGAAGCAACTGTGAACGAGTGTTGAAACTCAGTTTATGTGTTCCACACGAATAATAATTTATTTATTTATTTGATATAATTTTTATTCAACACTCGTCAAGAGTTGCTTCGATACATTCTAACTTGCTCGTCAAAGCATAAGCGCGGCACAAAGTCAACGCTCCCGCTGGCTACCACCCGCTTTACTCGCTCTGTGATTGATCAGTGTTTTTCGTTAATAACTCGTTAACAAAGCCGAATTTGACATTTTCGCAAAGGAAAAAGTTGCTTGAAATTATTTCGAGAATCATCCCTTAAAGGGTCTTACAGACCTTTTGGGTCATCTTGTATAGAATATATCATGTAAAATGTTAGAAATCTTTTCTGAAACTCTTGAAGATTGCGAGAAAATTCCGTTTTGAAACTTTTACGGTTTGTTGAAGTGTTTTAACCCTTTGCGGTCGTAGTGCACCAGGGCATGGATATCCTAGTGCTCTGAATTGTTTTGAAGCGGATTACACAGCGGTTGCGGTTAGCTAAAGATTATTCTGTGAAACGGATGATTTTTGTGTTATTACAATGGAATTCTTTTGCGTTTATGGAAAATTAAGTTCCTTTTGAGGAATATTAAGGAAAGACACCAATTTTTATGAAATTTTGATATGAAATAGATCTCGAAGAAATATTAGAAACGTATTTTTTGTTTATATCGGCCATCGTTTTCTTTGAAAAGATGAAACACCTATTTAACAGTATATCTCGAAAATTATTTCAAATTAAAAGAAAGTTTAAATGCACGGATTGTCTATTTTTTAATGCCTAATTCAGCTGTGTAAAAAGTTTTTGAAATACTTGATTTATTTAAAAATTTGTATACTATACTTTCAGGGCTCATATCACTTATGCAAAATGAACGATGGCCGTTATAAAAAGATACGTGTTTAATATTCTTTTCGAGATCTACATGGTACGAAAAATTCATCAAAATTGGCGCGTGTCAATTTCGTAATTTTCCTCGTTATTAGGGTAGACCGAGGCGAATCGGATAAAAATAAAATTTCAGTCAAAATAAAGATTTTTAAGTTGAAAACAATTTTTTATCATTAATTTTTAAATTAAATTGGTGTTAATTTCGAATTTATAATAAAAAGTTAACTTTCTGAATTTTTACTAATATTTTTTGCTGTCGAACAGAAAATGATCCGATTCGGTCTACCTTGCATTGAATTATAATACTGTTATCCTGATTATATAATTGTATTTGACACTACACTTTTATAGGTGTAAATGAACGATTACATGTCTCAAACGTATTTAAACTTACGACCGGAATGATTAAAGTGTTTTGTCGACCATAGTTCTATTTGCGACTGCAAAGGATTAAATAACATATTATACAAAGTACCATCAGTGATTCTCGCGAGAAGTCAAAGGAAGTTCTCCCTCCATTTTTATTAAATATTTCGTTTCATCTTCATATGCTCTTCGAGTGAAAATTCACGCATTTTCTTTTATAGATACTGTAAAATGTTTGAATGTTTCCAAATTGTATTGCAATTTGATGTATTTGTTTAAGATATGAAGTTATGAATAAAAAATAACTTGATATTTTTTTATAAGATATTTATACAGTGAATTAAAAATTTACATTATTATTAATAATAAAAGCAAATTATTTTCTCTAAGATATTAATCTAGTAAATTAGAAATGAATATTATTATTAATAATAAAAGCAAAATATTTTCTCTAAGATATTAATGTAGTAAATTAAAAATTGACATTATTATTACTAATAAAAGCAAAATATTTTCTCTATGATATTAATGTAGTAAATTAAAAATTAACATTATTACTAATAATAAAAACGAAATATTTTCTCTAAAATATTAATATAGTAAGTCAAAAATTCACATTATTATTAATAATAAAAGCGAAATATTTTTTCTAAGATATTGATATAGCAAATAAAAAATCAACGTTTTTATCCATAATAAAAACGAATTCCATAGACCGTAAAAACTGCAGAAAAGAATTTTCTTGCTATATTTTAAAGTTTCAGAGAAAACATTTTGTAACATTTTATGCGATACATATTTACATATATCCCTAAAATTTCCAACCATCTTCCGTTAGCATCCTGTACATATTTTCGTATTAAGGTGTTGTTACTACTATATTTTTTATTGCAGACTTTCGTAATATTTTAATCGTTTGCTAAACTGTTTGCATTACACTTAATTGCTTTTAACTACTTTTTGTTATAAACTTTCGTGTATTTGCACTGAATTTAGCCAGTAAAGAATTACACGAAACAAGATAAATCTCGCTTGCGCTTACAACTTGTTTGCAAGTGAAATTTTCGTAGCAAATTTCAGTTAAATAACAACAGCTTTCTAGTAAAACAAAGAAAGTATTTGTTTGCTCCCAAGGAAACGAAATCCGTCTCCGATTTTCATGAAACTTGGTATGGGAACATGGAATACATTAAGCAGGTGAAAATAAGGGACACGTATTTTTTTACAGCTGTCCAATCCCAGGTTTAGGAGGTGAAATCACCCCTTCGTTTTTCAACAGAAAAACGCTATCTCGAAAACTATCATAGTTATAAGAAAACTTCTTAGCGAAAAGTTTCATTGTTTCTCGACGTGAAACAAAAAGTGGTCACAGATTTTGTAAAAAGCAATTTATTTCTAACAAAAAAATTTATTGTTGCATTATTTTCAGAGGTACAAAAATTTACATAATGACAGAAAAGAACCGAAATTTTTTTCTGAATCAACTGATATATAATACGATAGATTTGTCTCGTACAGTTTTGTAAATTTTCATATAATACGGGTCGCGGTCGCACGAGATATTCAGTACTGTGCAAAAGTCTTAGATCATCAGTCAAAAAAATATTTTGCTATTTTAGAAACGAATTTAAGATGGATTAATATCATTTTAATTTTTCCGTTCTTTGTTAATTTTTTTTAAGAATTAAATTCACGTGGTGTTAATTAGATTGAGAAATATTGATTAATTTATAATAATCAATATTTTGTGTATTTTTTTTTTACTTTCACTACACGACAGTTTTCTTTTAATTTGAAAAGATTTTAACAAACTCATTTTGCATTTCCTGTAATTCTGCTATCGACAATTCAAGGAGCTGATTTTTTCCTTTTCGACTTCCTTCGCGTGTTTCCTTTACAGTTTGCATGCGCGCTCCATAATATTTTAACACTAGAACTATCGAACCGGTCAAAATGACTGGTTCATAATTTCTTATAGAAATTTTATAAATTTGCAACGATGTATTTTTGGAGATTTTCTATGAGTTTCTGTAAAAAATATATACAAAGAATTGTTACCCTTATTATAGATACTTTTTCAAATACCTATCATTTTTATTTCTTCGATACAAATAAGTCTACTTCAATCACCGGTAGTTCTAGTGTTAATCAAGGCTCTGCTTATTACAAAATTTTTGAAACATACTTTCACCGGATAAAATTATGAATCACCAACACGAGAAAGGCAATACGGAAAAATTTTAATCCAACAGTGTTCAGAAATGCTTCCCTAAAGCATGTTTAATGACAATTACAAAATCAATAACGTAGATGATCTAAAACTTCTGCACACTACTGTACATGTGTAGGTATTTTGTTATAAACAAGTTACTTTTTACAAAATTTATAACTACTTCTTTATCTCGGGAAAATATGAAACTTTTCTCTAACAAGTTTTCTTCTAACAATGATAGTTTTCGAGATAGCATTTCTTTGCTAAAACTTCAAGGGCTGATTTCATCCCCTAAACTTGCGATTGAACAGCTATAAAAAAAATACGTGTTTCTTATTTTCACCCGTTTAACTTGTTAACCGGGTAAGACGAGTAAACTCGTCACGCGGAATGCCGATATTTTGGACGTAATCATTTATTGTCACATTGATTTACTTTTGAGTGCATCGTTATATTTTTATAAAAAAAAACGTGTTACATCATACTTACATTTGCAATGATTAACCCATTCGCTGCCAAGGACGAGTGTACTCGTCTTGGCAATGCATGACACCCTGCCAAAGATCTGTTATTTCTTGGTAAGAGCACATATATTATCATACATAATCATTTGCAAGCAGTAGTATTTTTTCAAGTTTTTTACATTTCTATATTTATGTTCGTGGCCAGAAAAAATTTGCTAATTCAAAAGCCTGCATGTTATAACATATCTAAAGTAGGACGAGTATACTCGTCTTGGCAATGCATGACACCCTGCCAAAGACGAGTATACTCGTCCTACTTTAAATATGTTATAACATGCAGGCTTTGAATTAGCAAATTTTTTGTGGCCACAAACATAAATATAGAAGTAGTCTTTGGTTTTATGCTTGCAAATGATTATGTATGATAATATATGTGCTCTTACCAAGAAATAACAGAGCTTTGGTAAACGATAACACTCGAAATATAAATGGCAATGGGAATGACTTCGTATAATTTAGACTTGGCAGCGAATGGATTAAAATCTATCCGATTAAAATGTATTATTTTCTTTTAATTCTTAACTCGAAGTATAAAGGAGCTTCTGATCGAAAAATGACCCAGTTAACAGGTTAACCCCTTGCCATGCTTCGACGAGTCTGACTCGTGATTACAATTTCGAGCCAAACACGAACATGACGAGTAAGACTCGTGGTCATAATTTCGGATCGAACATAAATATTATGTGTGAGACTCGTGCTCACAATTTCGGGTCGAATATAAATATTACGAGCGAGGCTCGTGGTATCAAATTTATAGAAAACGGCTGATGAAAATAAGGGTTAAGATCTAAACAATCTTGGCAATAGCGTTTGGCGAGCGTCGACCGCTATACCTTTGTCCCAGATTTTGCCGGGTTCTTTGGGGCACGCTGGGATTAAAAGTGTCCCACCTTTTTGATGTATTTCACGGCATGGTGGGCCATTATTAGTTCCACCTCGACTTAGGGAAAAGGATGTGCTTTAACCGTTTGAGTGCCAAGGAGCGATTTCGCGTTTCTTCTGTTTCGCTCGAAAAGTGGCAGCGCTCTAGGCTGCGAAGCCGACAACCGCGACAACTCGGTTTCTGTCGATGCGCGACTTTACGGCTACAAAATATTTAAATAATATTGTGGGGATATAATTAAGTGGGATGAGTCTTTGGTAAATTTGTAAAGTTTAATGTAAAATACAATATAATAATCCAACCGGCGCTAATTCTAATACGCTGTATACTCTTTAACTCTTGACTCTGAACTTCTTACTCTGAACCTCAACTTCAACTGCCTATGCTTAACTAACTTGTCGCTGAACTCATTCACACTTTTATCATTCTCTCTGCTCATTCTTTCCTTTGCACTCACATGCACCCTTTCTCCCTTGCACTCAATCCGTTGCATCCATGGTCCAAACTCTCGCAGTCACGTACACGGTTTTCCCAATCGCTTCGTTCAAACTGTTCGATCACTCGGTTCCAAACATTCTTTCCTCGCATCCCTTCAACCACTCGAGATCATTTTGTCTACAGTCATACTTTCCCTAAACATACTGGCGCCGTCCCGTCGCGAGGAGACGGCCACACGCACTTGAACAACTAATATTCACACCTCTTTCAGCTTAGCCTAAACATTCACTCGTTTCACACATTCTTTATTTCTAACACCCTACAATATTTTTATATTATTTAAACACGCTGATATCTGTACTTATGCTCAGAAAGATGTCAGAACCACACTGAATTCAAGAAATTACAACTTACCGTATAAGAGCAGAAAACAGCGCAGAAGCGCTCCTTGGCATTTTTAATCGGAGAATAAGACAAGCGCTATCGCGTCGCTTGGCATTTTTGGAGAGGGAATAAGACAAGCGAAAAAGCACTCCTTGGCACTTTTGGACGGGAAAATAGGAAAGACGCGTGGCACTCAAACGGTTAATAAATACCATTCATGAACCCATGTGTCACGGTGGAACTATTCGAGTCCCACCCTATAACGACAAATTCAATTCAAATATTATTATTTTTTTATGTTTTTACATTATCTGATTCCTTTATTAGTAAAAATATACCAATTTTGTTTCATTTAAAACGCAATAAAATTTCTATACAACACGGGTCTATTTTATTATCTGAAATTCTATGTCGCAAAGAGTTAACTCTTGTTAAGAAAATATTAACGAAAATATTAAAGAGTTAACTCTTGTTAAGAAAACATTAATGTTAAGAAAATATTAACGTTAGTGCCGCAACGCGCGACTCGCGGCAAGGGGACATTCGTGGGCCTTCATGCGACCCTCAACGGTTTCGGAATTTCCCGGTACATCGTACCGCTACGTATTGGAAATTCGGAAATCGTTCAACACAGCAGGCAATTTGCGAAGCCATCAATCACCATAGAGTTAATCGCGAAAGAATAGTTTTTCGTAGCCCATCGATACATCTGGGTGCCAGAGACGTACCGTTAGATCTTTCAAGTCCGTAACTTCAAAACATGTTTGTTCAAGATTGAAACGCTTCGCAAATTTATTACCTGCCGCGTCTAGGGTCTGAGACACCCGAATAAAAATATACCAATTTTGTTTCATTTAAAACCCGATAAAATTCCTGTGCAACATGGGTCTATTTTATTATCTGAAATCCTGTGCCGCAAAGAGTTAAGAGAAGGCCCACGAATGTCCCCTTGCCGCGAGTTGCGCGTCCCAACACTAACGTTAATATTTTCTTAACATTAATGTTTTCCTAACGTTAATATTTTCTTAACAAGAGTTAACTCTTTGGGGCACAGGATTTCAGATAATAAAATAGACCCATGTTGCAGAGGAATTTTATCGGGTTTTAAACGAAACAAAATTGGTATTTTTTAATTATATTTCATTATCTGAAATAAACCCATGTTGCACAGGAATTTTATGTTTTAAACGAAACAAAATTGGTATATTTTTATTAATAAAGGTATAACATCATGTAAAAACATGACAAAATAGTAGTAGCTAATTAAAATGTTAGTGCAATAAACCTTCCGTTTATAACAATTGGTCAGCCGTTAATTGCACGTTGAATGTTGCCAACACAAGGAATACGTTTGTAACATTGTTTGAATACATTACCAACTGCTTTACATAAATATGGCGAAATATAAACCTATGCACATGCAGCTACTGCAAGATTTCGAGGTGGGACTAAAAATGTCCCACCATGCCGTGAAATACATCAAAATGGTGGGACACTTTTAATCCCACCGTACCTCAAAGAGTTAAATGGTACTGCAAGGGGTTAATGCATCCACCAAGTTTCATGAAAATCGTCGACGAACAGCTCGATGTGTTTTCTTGTCAGTGATATTGCTTTCTTACGAGTAAACAGCATGCCTTTGCTCGAAACATTTGCTTGGAATCAGTGGCTGCGCGTTAATCGTTACTCATCACGCGATGTACGCGCGCAGTGTGGCAAAGGCTAGATAAGTTGCACGTGATAAAGTATCACTTAATGCATTCCGTGAAACTCAACGATTCTGTCAGGTATGAAAATAAATTGTTATGTTGACAGTAGAGGCGGTCCATATTGCCAATCAACTCTGCCAGTATGGCTACTTCTTCCCGGTGAATGACTCCAAGACACTTATCGTAAAGGATGATAGTTCTCTGTATAGATTTCAGGTACCGTATTTGTCTTATTATGTTAGAAAATGGAGTAACTTTTTAACTTATTATACGTCTATTGTGCGTGGTTATCTGCAGGATGATTCACATAACCGGAAACGGTTCAATGGCTTAAAAGTTACACACCATCGATTGTAATCGTTTTGGGGTTAACTTTTATAGATCGGAGGAGCCTCTAAATGTGTGTTCGGGTTGATCTTTGTTTATTCTCTGTGGAAAGTGAAACAGGGGCGATTCAAAATTTTTACCGTTACGGGAAGGTGAAGCGGTTATCTGTTTTATCTGTTAATACTTGGACGACGGTTGGGCTTGGTTTTTTTTTTTTTTTTTTTTTTGGTACGCTTATGAATTCTTTTCGTAATAAATGAGAACAGAAAGTGGGTACTAGTTATTCAATTTTAAATAAAAATAAATGTGAATGGAATTAAGGACAAGTTATAAGCAAAATCAGACCTTATTACGTTAGAAAAATATTAACGTTAGGAAGATATTAGCGTTAAGAAAATATTAACATTAGACAAATATTAACGTTAGAATAATATTAACGTTAAACAGATATTAACGTTAGGCAGATATTAACATTAGGCAAATATTAACGTTAGGAAAATATTAATGATAGGCAGGTATTAACGTTAGAAAAAAATTAACGTTAGGCAGATATTAACATTAGGCAAATATTAACGTTTTAAAAATATTAGCGTTAAGAAAATATTGACATTAGGCAAATATTAACGTTAGACAGATATTAACGCTAGACAAATATTAACGTTAGACAGATATTAATGTTAGGAAAATATTTATGTTAGGCAAATATTAACGTTGGGAAAATATTAACGTTAAGAAAATATTAACATTAGGCAAATATTAACGTTAAGAAAATATTAGCGTTAGGAAATAAAAAGGTTTCCAACGTCACCGCAGATATGTATAACAAAACCAGTTTATTTATCACAGCTCATAGTATACGCCTATCGCCGGGCATTTTCGTCCATCGTCTACTTATTATCTCGTCAAATCTTTTTCCGTCAAAACTCTTTTTCTTCTCTCGGATGTGTCCCTTTTTATCGCCAGACCATTCTCCCGCTACAGGTGTTTTTTTCCTTTTTCACCCCCAAAACTCTTATACACGCTATAGACTTGGCAACGCATCGAGCCTCGCCAACAGGCCTGTCTTTTTTAGCGTTCCACGTATCGCAAGCCCTTCCTCGATTTTCTTTTTTATCGCCTCTTTCCGGCCCTTGTTTTTTTTCACTCTTCTTATCTCTTAATACATTCGCGATGGGCGATTTCCGGCGAGACGCTTGCTCGAAGACCGGACATAATTTTCAAGTCTATAGCTGAATACGCCAAAGGTCTGTTATTTAAATTTGCGTGAATCTAAGAAACATTGCTTCTTGACGTAATTCTTATAATCATTTGTTGTTTAAAATTTGAAAAAAAAATTAAATATAATAATTTACCGGTAAAAGAATTTGAAAAGATGTAAATTCACGTCAGCCGTCGGGAATGTGTTGACAATGTCTTAAAACTACACTTAACTGTTACGATATGTATTTTCTTATAATATAAATTACATCACTATGCTGTCGAAACAATTCTCGACACTACATCGTAATCTGCGTTTAATAAAAGTAAACAACTTTTGTCTAAGACATTGTTTTTTAAAATCATTTCTTCAGAAGATACACTACCGTCCATAAGTATTAGATCATGCCATAGATAATGTCGTTCCTTGACGCTAATTTTCACTGTAAGATATTAATATTTGCATTCATTTTTACTCATGACTGTATTGACCATTGTTTTCTACGATTTTTTCTTATCGATGAAGCAGTTTCTGGATTTCTTCTTAAAAAATTTTTAGATGCTTTTACCTAAAAATCTTCTTCAACTCTTATTTTAAGCGCCCGTTATTGTAGAATTTTTGTTGTCGATTAAAAACTGTTATAATAATTGGAATAAGTAGTAATTGGTTGTGGCGAACGTGGTATGAGTTTCCAATTTTTATTTTTAGTTTTTTGAACGCTATATCACACACAGCAAAGACGACCTTAAAAGAAATTTAAAATATCCAACAATTTTTTGAAAAATAAATCATCAAATTACTTAACAGGGAAAATATCGTGAAAAGTAATGATCGATGTATCGATGGTTAAAAATAAATGTACGTCTTAATATTTCGTAATAAAAAATAGTGTCGAGGAACGAAATTACTTATGGAATAGCCTAATATTTGACCACTTGGTGAAATTTTTTTTAAACGCTATATCACACACAGCAAAGACGACCTTAGAAACAATTAAAAATATCTATTTTTTTTTACAAATAAATCATCAAATTACTTAACAAGAAAAATATCATGAAAAGTAACGGTCGATATATCGATGATTAAAAATAAATGAATGTCAGAATATTTCGTAATAAAAATTAGTGTCGAGGAACGACATTACTTACGGGATAACCTAATATTTGACCACTCAGTGGAATTGGATCAAAAAGTTTATATCAAAGTTTTTAATACCGCTAAATAGAATGAATATAATGAATAAATTTATACGATTGACATAGAAATATGATCTTTCTGTGCGAATGAAAAATATTGTAGTAAAAATTACATTGAAACGTCTTATTTAAAATATATTTTGTACATTATAAATTAACTGAAAGTGGTTAAATACTTATGGACGGTAGTGTATAAACGTTTAAAGTCGGAAATAACGTAGCTTAATCGAGTCACGGCTAAGTAAAAAAAAAAAACGCGAAAAACAAGATAGTATCATGAAATTCAATTTATTGAACGCTTATATTGTTAACCATTGGCACGTAAACGTTTATTTATTCTGAAAACAAAATAATTTTAGTACAACGTTCAGGGAGTTATTTTGGTACGTGCCTCTCCTATTTTGCATTTCGTGTTACCTTTAATGTATTCGTAAACAAGGTGGCCATACATGTTGTTCACCCTATCCATCCATTAAAAAATTTTTTATTTAACGATTTATTTATGTTTGTTGGTATACAGATAGAATAACAATTGTTGCGATCAACATGTAGAAACATGAAAAAAGAAAAGAAATATTCAATTTTAAAGGAAAAATGAGAGAGTTTGGAAGCAATGTATTAGATTAATCACACATTGTGAATCATCGTACAATATACTGGAAATCATTTTAATTAAGAAGCACAATTGTGCTGATTATGATTGTTTACGCCATAGAAAACTTTAATGTATATTGTCTTTTTTAAGATTTTACTGACGAGGAATGTTACGGAGTTGACACGCGCCGATTTTTATGAAATTTTGATGCAATATAGATCTCGAGAAAATATTAGATTACGTATTTTTTTTATATCGGCCATCGTTCATTTTGAAGGGGTGATTACGGGGCAAAAGTTTTTAAGCAAAGCAACTTTTTTTTATGTTTTTGTACAGCTTGATTCGGTATTAAAAATAGACAAACCGTAGATTTAAAGTTTCTTTTTATCTCCAATAGATTTCAAGATATACTATTAATTATTATCCAAGATATACTATTAATTATTATTCAAGATATACTGTCAAATAGGTTTTTCGCTTCCTACTTTGAAATCTGATATCATCCCTTCAAAATGAACGATGACCGATATAAAAAAATATGTCTACTTTTTTTTTCGAGATTTGTATCGTATCAAAATTTCATCACAATTGATGTGTTAACTCCGTAATATTCCTTGTAAGTAGAAATTAAAAAAAAAATTGAGCTTTTTATTTATTTTGTATCATATCGATTGATTTTATTGTATTGTTGAAGAGTTGTTTTCAAAATAGTCATTAATTGAATTGATAATGAAGATCATTACGCGATTGAACGAAATTCAGATTACGTTTATTTCGATACTGGTCTAACAATTAGTCCAGTTTCATAATCATCGGAACAATTAAAAACAAAATCTATTTCATTCAAACTTCCTTATTTAAAACGATACTTTCATGCAACCAGATATAATAAATCATAAGTTTGTTTACGAACATAATGAATTTCGTCTTACGACGAATTTTTAAGTTTTCAATAATCAGGTTTAAAGAAAAATATTTTCGACAATAGCTGCTTCTTTTTAAACGTAGATTATGAAAATAATTTATTCCTGTTTGAAATTTTTTTTTGAACTCTCACTTCACTTTTTATTGGGGATGAACGAAGATCAACCTTATCGCACATTTAGAACCTCTTCTAACATATAAAATAACAAAAAATTAGCAAGAATCAGAACAATTACACTTAATTGTGCTGTTTTTCAGAAATTAAAATATTTCCAGTTACGTAAAACACACTATATACTCAAAGATATGTATTTATATCGTCTTGCGAAGTATTCGACAAAATTTTTCTGGTCTGTTTAACCCTCTATGGGAGCGTGTAACTTAAAAGTTGCAAACTGATGTATCTATATTTTAAAAAATTAATTTTCTTTAGTTATGACTGCATTATTAAATTTGATTACTGTATCACTGTAGCGACACCACGATCCATCTACAGTAATTATTAGTCACAACATTTTCAAATCAAAGTGAAAAACTGTAATCAATCGTAATTTTTCCTCCAATAAGCAGACAAAATTCGAGTTATAGAGGGTTAATAAGTCATTTTGAATCAGTACTTTGGTACATAAGGTGTCCCATCAGAAACAGAACAGTTAAATATCTTCGTCATTTTTTATATTTAACACTTTACGACCGCTGTCACGTACACTCCCGTTCATAAGTCACTGGACACTCGTAAGTCTCGAACAGAATGTTTATCGAAATGGAAATTTAGCAGGATCTCAAGAAGGTAGCATAATTTAAGCTTCTCTGTGACATCATCCATTCATAAATTGCAAGATAATTTTGTAACTATAACGTATACTTTTCTTTATTTTATATTTGTTAACGCGTTCCGTGCCGCGTGGGGCGTATGTCGTTTAAGCCATTTGGAATTTTCATTGTAAAACGAATAACTTTTTAAAAATTTGTTGCAAAGTCGTGTATCGACATCTTAACCCTTTACATTCGACTGGCGCCGCTACGGCGACATGCATGATTTTCTTCAGAGATTAAGTTTCGAATTAAATTCTGTATCTTCGTCAATTCAAACACTTCTTTTGTTTTAAAATAAATTAAATTAACCAAATAAATATAAAATCGTAAACATTTATAATTTTCTGTTCCTTTTTCCGAAGGAACACTATATTTATTTATAGTTATTATTTATTTATATTAATAAACTACCGACGATTAAAGTGTGCGTATTTCAACCAAAGAATTCAAAATAATAACTATTTGAAAAAAATATAAAATCCAAGGGAAATAAATCTTTATTCATATTCGTTCCAAAAAAATACGATTAGTTCTTAAAAATGCATCGTTATAAATTTATAGAATTTATATGAGAAATTTCAAACCAGTCATTTTGACCACCTCGGTAGTTCTAGTGTTAAAAAAGGTCACGAGTGCAAAGAGTTAATATCGTGTATATCGTGTTAATCGCATAGTGGGGCGAATACGCCCAATGCGGCCTGAACGGAAAGTAACGAAAGATCGGTTCGGCACGGAACGTGTTAACAGTAGAATTATGGGCGATTAAAGTAGACTTATTTGTATCAAAGAAATAAAAATGATAGGTATTTGAAAAAGTACCTATAATAAGGGTAACAATTCTTTCTATATATTTTTTACAGAAACTCATAGAAAATCCTCAAAAATATATCATTGTAAATTTATAAAATTTCTATAAAAAATTATGAACCAGTCATTTTGACCGGTTCGGTAGTTCTAGTGTTAATGGTATTGAGCTCCAGTTGTCGTACAGTTATTCATGGCAAACGCGGTTGTCTAAGTGTTATATCACTCGTATATTTTAACCCTTTGCGGTCCGAACCAATTTCGACACTTTAACTTAACTAGTTCGTATTCAATAATATACTTTTAAAAAGTGTCAATAATTTGGCTGAATTTTCACATTTTCATTACCAGTAAGATATCTAGATAGAAAATTTTCCTTCAAATAACATTTTAATGTAAAAGAATATGTTTCGTATCCCAAAACTGAAAACGATGGAACAAAGTAAAATGTCGAGTCTGGCTCGACAGAAGACCGCAAAGGGTTAATGGCTTTCACCGCGCTAGCGTATTAATCCAATATTTATTATTAAGTATCTCATTAATTGTCTACACGTAATATTGAAATTAAAAGTGCACATCTTCCGATTCTTTATCGACCTGCAAAGTTTCATCAAAAAGGGAGAGTTATATTCCACGTGTTCTCCTTGTAAGAGCTCGTGTATTGTATTTTATGAACGTTGTCGTGTGTTCTGCTTGGTTTTTTGGTGCGTACAGATGGGTGAATTCTATTTTGATTGGTTGGTTTTGTGCTGTAGGTGTGTCCAGTGTCACAAGAATGGAAAATTGTTTTTGAAATTTGTCCTATTGTTAGGAAAAGGCAACGGTACCTTGGTCCTTTTCGGTTCGCCCGAGCGCGCATGGTATTCAGGTGTGTAGGTTTTTCATTAGAGTGATTGTAAAACAGTTTTCTTGACTCGCGCGGCTAATCCATGCCTTCGACAAACCGTTTCGCTTTTTTTTACGACTTAACGCTGATAAATTCTTCTCAACTCTTGTTAACTGTAATATAAGGTCAGTCTGGATAGTTCAACCACCGGCAGAGACCGGCCAGTATTAATATCTTAAAATAAAACAAATAAATCGGCTTACTATTATTCTCGTGCTGACAATTGTCGCAAAACCGTATGTATATTATAAATTACATTTCAAGTCTTGTGCATACTAGAAAGTAAAACTAAAAAAAACTATTTCGAAGCTTTCGCAAACGAGGATTGGGTTAACCCTCTGTAGCCGGAATTTTGTTTGCGTATCGGAAAAAAAAATTAGAATTGATTACAGTTTCTCGCTTCGATTTGAAAATTTTTTAGTCAATAATTGCTATAAAGATTGTTTGTTACGAGTGCACTGATATAGTAATAAAATTTACTTACACAGTGATAAATAAACATAATGAAATTTCAAAAATACAGATACACGAGTATGTAACTTCAAAGTCACGCGACGCTACAAAGGGTTAAATACGTAAGGTGTAGACGTTGTTTCATGATAGATGCTCTAAGCATGGAACATTTGTGATTTATGTTGACAGTTTAAGAAAAAGTAACGTATCAACTAATTTTCTCTTGTATTATATTTTGTATAAGCTACATTTTTTGGTATTTGTAATGGGTCGACGCTCTAACCCGAACATGCGGGTGAAAAACCGTCCACTTGCAATGTTGGTTTTCCTTGATTAAAAAAGGAAATAAATATTTTAATATGTCGCAAAGTATGCTTTGTATATATTCTAAATTACTTGTGCACTGCTTTAATTTGCCCGAAGCAACAAGAATATAAAAAACCAACAATGCAATGACTTTTTTCAAAAAAGTGGTCCAACTATCCCAGACTTAGCTTATTGATAAATATGACTGGTAACGAGTATATTCGACGTTCACCGAATCCAACAATTTACCGTTCCAGAAAATATGGTAGATTGAAATAATTAAAGCTTGTACTAGTACATATGTATTGCGCCAGAAATAATTGAAAGAGCATTAAAGTCAGTCGGGGCATACTGTTCTGAACATTCGTTAATATTAGGTCGCAACATATGTGTGAAATGTCCGTTTTCTGCAGTTGAAATGCATTTCTAGTTTTAATTAACGTAACTTTATTAATCAAAATACGTACCGCGTAAATTAAGGCACCTTTGTCGACGAATTACAATACTCTTATTTTCATTTTCATAAAGTATTCGACTGTCGGATTTTATATAACTCGGGAAAGCTTTTTCTGTTATTTCTCGGTTTAGAAGTGGTTTATCTTTTAAAAAATTATCCGTGTATTAGAAGAAACAATAGTTGGTACGAGTAATATATACCGTATTCTACTTCATACAACAGTTTAAAAGCAATTCGTCAAATATGTGTTTATTTTATTGTTTGAGGAAATAGCGGATGATCTTACAATACTATTTTAAGCAAAAGACAAAACAAAATTTTAAACAAGCAATATATTTTTAACTTCAGCGCGCTTGGAAAGTGATGGCTGTTTCATATAGAATAGACCGAGGCGAGTCGAATAATTTTGTATTTGATAGTGAAAAACTAATAGTCAAAATTTAGAAAGTTAACTTTTTATTATAAATTCGTCGTTAATATTTATTTAGCCGAATTTGATATTTTTGCAAAGGAAAAAATTGCTTAGAGTCATCTCAGAAATCACCCTTAATGGGACTTAGAGACCTTTTAGGATACCCTGTATATACGAACCGCCCCTGTTTCTAACAAGGGATGTTCGGTAACCCGAAAATTGAAAAAAATTTGAAACTTTGCTGGTTTGTAGAGGATCTCGAACGAAGCATCGCGCTATTTTTTTTATGTGCTGATATTCGGTTTTTCAGGGTGAGAACACCCCTTAAAGTTTTCGGTGTACTTTCCTATTTTCAAACACTATATAATGAAAGTGCATACAATAACAGTCACATATGTAAACATATCTACAATTTATCTTTCATGATCCATATGTATTACATAAATGGTGCTATTAAAAAAAGTGTTCGAAACAGAGATACTTTTTACACCAAGCACTTCGCAACAGAATAGGTTTTCCATACATTGCACAGTGAAACGTAGTATGGGAATCTTCTTTTCCATAACAAAAATTTACTGGATTTTCAAATTGTTCGGAATAATTGGTAATAAAATTTTGCACATTTTTCGATCAGACAAGAAAACAAAAATTTTCAAAAATAAGAGTGGTGGGGGTTTCGTTTTTGTTTAAACGATAAATATTTAACTATTTTATTACACAGTTTTTTAGGGCATATGAAACTATTAAATTCTCAATCTAAAAATTTATCGATATCTGTTATAGTTTTTAAAATATATAGGAAAATGGGAAAGCGCACCGGAAACTTTAAGGGGTGTTTTCACCCTGAAAAACCGAATATCAGCAGATAAAAAGAATAGCGCGATACTTAATTCACGATTCTCTACAAACCAGCAGTTTCCATTTTTTTTTAATTTTCGGGTTACCGAACGTACCTTATAAGTGAATTTTTTAACTCCCTACAGTACATAAGCTCTATTTGATTAAGTCCTGCAGAAAATTTCGGGATAGACCGAGATAAACCTTAAAGATCGTTCTTTAGTTTGCACTCCATCTTGAACTGAGACGATAACAATTTGGAGACAACAGTTGGATTAATAAAGCCCCACACTAAAAAAAGGATAAAAACAAATGACAGGGGCGCGATCGTGTATAACAATCGGAAACATCCAATCGATATTCACTCAATCCGAGTTTTTTCAGCTTACTCTAACAGCTCGCCGAAAAGTAATGTCGATGTTGCACAATGAAAACGGAAAGCGTTAGAACGAACACGTTCAGAGCTAGTAGAAGATAATAAGGAAAGCAATTCGAATACCTCCCTCCGGTCGGAAATGGAAGGCATCGTGCGCCGAGAAGTGGAGGAAGCACGTCACGCTGCCCTTGTATGACAATTTTATCTCTTCGAAAGTTGCTGTAGCAATTTCTCGGCAAGCATCGATAATTCGAATTTTCGTATTATTCGAAGAGACGGGTTCTTCTTGGTTTACTTTATCTTTTAGAAATTTCTACGAGAAGAAATTAGGAGGCATCAGTTTCGGGCGCTACTGTTTCTTTCTATTCAATGACCAGAAAACATTTTGTTGAACAGTCGTGAGAAATTGTAAAACTCATGATAATTTGCGAACAGATATACCTAACGTTAAGTTTCGGGCGCTACTGTTTCTTTCTATTTAATGACCAGAAAACATTTTGTTAAACAGTGAGAAATTGTAAATCTGATGATAATTTGCGAACAGATGTACCTAACGATATGTTTCGTTGCAATTATTGGTCATAGGTTTTCTTGATAATATTCTATAACACAGTAGATTGAACTTATTAACCCATATATGTTTTTTAATTCAGAATGACGTGAAAAATTTGTTAAACAAGTTTGTCAAAAAATCGTAGAATATATTTGTATGCGTATAATAATGCATAATAAATTGACGTACACAAAATAGGTTCTTAGATACTTCAAAATTGTTGAGTCTCCTTTTTATTTAATATACAGGGTGGTCCACGCAACTGGCAAAGTATGCGTTGCACGAAAAAGTTTTGTATACAGAAGTTGCATGGTCTGAGGGGGTACATTATGTAATGTATTAATTTTTTTTACAGGTGGAAGCGTTTGGAGATTTGTAGATCGACTTTGTTTCTTTAACACGTTGCCGGAAATGACGACTATAGCCGTCCGATCTTTGGCGATATGTAGGCAAACGACGACTATAGCCGTCATGCACATTTTAATCGATAAAAAAAAGAACAGCGTTAGTACGAAGCGTTCTAATGCATACACTTGTTAATTATTGAGTAATACATCGAAGAAAAAGGTATAGCATGCCAGACAGCATATTAGTTGTTCTTTTATGCGTTTTCTCAAGCGTTTTTCTCAATTGAAAAAAAAAAGTGTGTTTCTGAGCACGATCGTTAAATTAAAACTGTGCGGCAACGTGTTAAATGGAATAGTATATTTTTTATACCAAAATATGGAAGAATGTGGAATTGTGAGTAAAAAAGCATTGGTTTTCGTTAGCCCTAAGCCTAACAATCAACGAGTAATTTCACTTAATTTCCCGAAAATTTTCTTCGCGTAATATCAAGTTAGAGACTCAGCTTATCACAGATTTCCGCAGGATAGAGAGATGTTTATGTGACGAATAAAGTGAAATTACTCGTTAGTTATTAGGTTTATGGCTAATGAAGTCCAATACTTATTTACTTACAATTCGACATTCTTCCATATTTTGGTATAAAAAATATACTATTCCATTTAACCCTCTATTGGACCGTGTGACTTAAAAGTTACATAGTGCCTAATTCATTAGTACTCCAATACGTTTCTAAATTTATACAATTTATAAACTGTACCTATTGTCGATACGTTTTCATGATTAATGACATATTAACACTTACAAAGGACGTTCGGTAACCCGAAAATTGAAAAAAAGATTTTGGAAAAAGAATTGAAAAAGAAAGGAAAAAAAAATTGAAACTTTGCTGGCTTGTAGAGAACCTCGAACTAAGTATCAGGCTATTTTTTTTATCTGCTGTTTGGTTTATCAGGGTGGTATAAAAAATATACTATTCCATTTAACCCTCTATGGGACCGTGTGACTTAAAAGTTACAAACTAATGTATCTATATTTTAAAAAATTAATTTTATTTAGTTATCACTGCACTGTTAAATTTGATTACTGTATTACTATAGCGACACCACGATCCATCTACAGTAATTATTAGCTTAAACACTTTCAAATCAAAATAAAAAACTGTAATCAATAGTAATTTTTTAATAAGCAGACAAAATTCGGGCTATAGAGGGTTAGAGAAACAAGGTCGACCTACAAATCTCCGAAACGCTTCCACCTATAAAAAAAATTAATACACTACATCATGTACCTCTTCAGACCATGCAACCTCTGTATACAAAACTTTTTCGTGCAACGCATACTTCGCAAGTTATAGAGGTGTGTAAGTTGCATGGACCACCCTCTATAAGAGAAATCATTGTCGAATACTACGTGGTCACGTTGTGTCAAATGCCGATTTTGTATTTAACCCTTTGCATTCGAACGTCTCCTCTCAGGGGACATCAGAGTTTATTAATGAAATTAATGATTGCAGATGATGAACTTGCGGCGGCATAACTTTTTTAAAAAATGCATGTTTCCTTCAAGTTCTCTATTTCAAATGGCAAGAGTTAGCAAATCAAAAAGTATGGTATATACCGAAATATGGAACGATTTCTGTTGGCACGCTTTCCTATAAAAATGTCGCGAGATGGCTCCGAGTGCAAAGGATTAAAAGAAATTGAAGGATTAACTCTTTGCCTTACGATTTTTTCAATATCCATACATGCAACAACAGTTGTTCGCTGCTTTAACACTGTTTCAAATGCAGAGCATTGATAATTTGTACTTACTAATTATCAATCTTTTAAATTAAAATTATACTGTATCACAAATACAGTGTGCCTTTATTGCATTTGAACTATCATCTACACTCCCGTCCGTAAGTGGACACTTGTAGGTTTTGAATAAAAAGTTTATCGAAGTAAACGTTCAACAGAATCTTAACCCTTTCACTACGGTGCTTTAAGGACTAAAAACGCGATTGCTATACAGATCGATACAATTTTTGTCGATACGACAAAAATATACGTATCAGAATTTAGATACATTATGCAGTGAATTATGTTATAACACATGTGAATGAAAATAAAAATAATTTTGTGCTATAGAAGATGTTCATGTTCGGTTTCAGTAAAGGGTTGTTTAATTTCTGAGACCGTATATATACGCCTTTCGTAGCGAAAGGGTTAAGATAGTAAAATTTAAGGTTCCGTGTAACGTAAAAAATTGGAAAGTGTTCGGATCTTTTTAACCCCTTGGCTTACGATTTCTTCAATCTTCATACATATTAACAATAGTTATTCGCGTCTTTGATACTCTGTCAAACGCAAGGTATTGAAATATTACACGTATTTTATATTCGCTAATTTTCAACATTATAAATTAAAACACAGTTAAAGTTAAAATTGAACTTTATCATAAATATTCTGTCTTTTTATTGTATTTTAACCAGAATCAGCGCCACGAGTATGACTCGTTGTTATAGGGCAAAGGGTTAAAACTACAGCATAAACGTTTCTTTATTTTAAATTTGTTAAGTGTTCGAAGACTTTTGGACATGAGTGTATATCACGAGTGTGACCTGTGACCGTAGGGCAAAGGGTTAAATTCAATCTATGAAATCAAACTATGTTATTAAGCACCTGATACTATAATTATATAAATAGCATAATTATACGTGGTTAAAGTTTGAATTATCAAAGATTTGATTCGAATCGCTAGATCGAAAACATTGGTTCGGTGTGCAATCATCAAATAACACTATCAATAGACGATTAATTAAGTTACTTGGTAAAAAATAATCTTTTACAAGTACCAAAAATTGTTAAAGTACTTTTCTCATAAAACCAGTACAGTCTTTGCGTATATTTACTTTTCATTAATGGATAATTTTTTTGATTTAACAAATAGACTCCATGTTATTGGCCATGGCAATATAGAACCCCTGATAATGTGGAATACGCTATTTATCTGGTTAAGAGAACTCTAAGAAACAAGCAACGCCATGCTCTTGAAGATTACGAGATTGTATGTAAATTTTAATGGTTTTATTCTACAGATACTTGACATACATCCTTTTCACCGCTTTAGTAAATAATTTATCCTCTTAGGAAGCTTTAAACAGCCTACGTAGGAACTTGCAGAACAAATGGGATATTATACAACTTCAAGCCGAAGAACAGGTGAATAATTAATCATTCTCACAATTTTATTCGTAAACGTTCATTAAAACTTGCGATTAGTTATACTGGCTACTGGTAACGAGTATGTATCGTAATTAAAGGTTAACACGTTAAACGCCACGCCGATTTTGCTCGATTTTCGATAAGGTGTGTGCTGTGACGCTAATTCGAAAATATTTGATCGCAAAGTAGCTAAGAATTAAAGAAGAAAATTGAAAAAGACTTGCAAAGAAAAATCTTTGTTTAATGTGATTTAACAGAACCCATTGATGAATCACAAGATATCATTTTTTAAATTGATACTGTCGGTCCTCAGAAATCTAGCCTAAATGAAAATTTCGCGTCGTGCTTAACGAGTTAACCGAACATTATGTTTGTAACTGAATATTTTGAACAGGACAGTCCTGTACCTATCCTAAAATGGAAAAAAAGTAAATTATCTCTTAACACGTTCAGTGCGAGATCGATACATGTGTCGAGTGCTCTTTAACCGTACAGCGATCGTCTTCAGATCTTCCTGCTCGATCGCTTATCGGTGCAACCGTCTTTTAACCGCCACTGTTTTCTTTTTACAATCTTTGTCGACATTTTTACTGTACTCGTCTTCGAGAATGATGACCTCTGCCCTGAATTCTTTCGGAACTGCCATAGTTATTACAAATATTTTGTACTATGTGATACGAACTGTAAGAATAGTTCTTTATTAACCGTTTGAGTCACAAGCAGCGCGATCGCGCTCTTCAGATTTTGTGCCGAAAAATCCCAGTAAATTTCGAGCGCTGTGGACAACTGACGGTGCAGTCACCGACTGTCAAAGAAGCGCGCTCAGATTTACTAACGCACGTACATCGCACAGCTCCTGTTTTTAACACGTTGACTGCCATGGGGGCCACAGGTGACCGGCACTCGACTTGGCTACAGCGCCATGGGGGCCATCGATGACCGGCAACGCGACCAATAGTAAAATACATAATTACAGTAAATATCGATACTGATAAATTTTAAAATTATACCGCTTTACTAGAATGGTTCGAAGAAATTAATGCCATACAGAACATGTAAAAATAATTTTATTAGTACAAGGAAAATATACATATTACTTTTTTCAACATGATATACATCGCTTAACACTAGAACTACCGAACAAGTCAAAATGACTTGTTCATAATTTCTTATAGAAATTTTAGAAATTTACAATAATGAATTTTTGAGGATTTTCCACAATTTTTTGTAAAAAAATGTGCACAAAGAGTTGTTACCCTTATTATAGGTATTTTTCGACATACCTATTATCTTGATTTCTTTGGTACAAATAACTCTACTTTAATCGCCGGTAGTTCTAGTGTTAATAAGAAATTCATGTTGGTGCCATGGGCAAACACGTAAAGTGCGCGCGGCAATCAACGTGTTAATGTAAATAATACAGATAAAACATTTTGTATTTCATTGTTATCTTGTCAATAATTTTTATCGAACGAAACTTGAAATATTTATAAACTTACAGTACGCGTATATAATAATACAGACGTATTTCATAAAATAACGAATTACAAATTAAAAATATTTTTTGTGTTACGAACAATTTAAATGGAGAGTAACACTTATAATTTTTTTCTTCGCAATGGATTAAGACAAGCGCTATCGTACCGCCTGGGTCTTTTCGTACTCGTTTAGAGAAAGCGCGGTTGCGCTGTTCGGGATTTTTCGACAGTGTTTTTTCAATACCCCTTGGGACTCAAACGGTTAACTAAAATACGCAACGGCGCCGAGTCCGCTTCGGTAAGTATATATTTCTCAATCGATGGAAACGTTCGGTAGTCGACTACCCGGTACGATGTTCGAACAGTGAGTGTCCTCCGGTAATTTTTCCAAATCTCGAGTGGTGTTGCCGAGAACCGAGTGTCCGTCTTTTACCGTCAGGCCCTGCTGCAAAACAGTCGTCGGAGCTCGAGCGTAGCTCGTGCTGGGATTATTTATGGGTCCTTCCCTTTGTCGCAAACTGCGATTCTTCCCTCTCATTATTTTCGTATCCAACAGAACAGATACGCATATATAAACATTGGTATATAAATATTGGTAAATATTAGGTTGGAAACTATGAAACAGGCGCTTTTTGTTTAGTCTGTGTTCAGCTGCGACTGAGAGAGATACATTGTAACGTGCGCTCGATATTTTTATTTAGAAAGCTTAAAGGTATTCTTCTTACTCATTTTGTAAAATTTTTTCGCGTTTGTATCACACTTTTATTTTATTTTTATCCTAAACCAGATGGAAACAAAACGCGATTTACATCTACTCTTCTCGTACGAGTTTAAATTAAATCATACCGCGGCTCAAGCTTCGAGAAATATTAATCAGGCATTCGAAGATGGATCCACCGATGAAAAGAATGCTCGGTATTGGTTCGAAAAATTTCGTTCTGGCAATTTGAGTATCGCGAATGAGCCTCGAGGAAGACCACCGGCCCGTATTGATAACGAGGAATTAAGAACGACCGTGGAATCCGATCCACGCACAATTAGTCGAAACTAGGAACTAGTCGTACAGCTGTGTTAAAACATTTGCGTGCAAATAAATAAAGTCAAAAAATTGAACATAGCTGAACACGGACTAAACAAAAAACGCTCGTTTCATAGTTTCCAACCTAATATTTGGGTGTACTACCGAAAGGCCCCGGTCGCCGATCGACACGAAATTTGGAGGAGAAATGGAACGAGGGCTACGAACTCCAAATATAAAACTTCAGGTGCGGCCAATTATTAGTTTCTGAGATATTAATAAAAAAAATTTCAGCGCCATACATTGAATACCGCGTATAAAGACTTTGCTAATACATCGAATGCTACCTATTCGGATGTTACCGATACAACCAGCTTCGCTGTGGCAATTATCGCTCGTCAACTCTCGAGTAGGCGATGACGCATAGCGATATCGGTCTCAGTATTTATAGGGTATCTCACAAATGTAAGTTACGTTTTAATTCCGATGGCCGAAGAATCCAATCGCTCGTTATCAAGGAATTAAACATTTGATGTATCCAATAACGTTACTCACGCAGATTTGGGTTTAATTTTGAGTAGATTAATTTCCAATACCAGAACGTGTAGTCCTCGCGTCAAAATTTTACACGGGACACCCTATAATCCTGAGACGGATATCGCTATAAAGCCATCGGTCGCTTAACTGTTGACGAGCGATACTACCACAGCAAACAGTTGAATTAGTAACATCTGGATTTCCAGAATTCCATGTTTAGTTAACACTAGGTTTAAATACAAATTTTTTGTAATATCGTTGGTTCAGTTTACTTCAAATTAATAGATTTCTATAAGCAGAGATTTACTTCGTACATTTCTCTGTATAAATTTAATTTTGAGTTTATATTTTCCGCACGCATGATCGTTAAACTTAAGCACGAAATCTGAACCGAGTCAAATTGACGGGTTTCGTACATCTAGTGTTAACTAAAAGTTACAAATTGATGTATCTATATTTTAAAAAATCAATTTTGTTTAATTATTATTATACTATTAAACTTGGGTACTGTATTACTGTAGCGATACCATCCATAGCAATTATTGGTTAAAAAATTTTCAAATCAATGTGAAAAACTGTAATCAATCGTAATTTTTTTTCTCCGATAGACAATATTTATTACACAATATCATATTTAATATACAATTCTTTAAATTCATTTAACACTCTATGACGCTGTGTGACTTAAAAGTTACAAAATAACGTATCTATATTTTAAAAAATTAATTTTGTTCAGTTATCACTGCACTATTAAATTTGATTACTGTATTACTGTAGTGACACCACGATCCATCTGCACTAATTATTAGTCAAAACATTTTCAAATCAAAGTGAAAAACTGTAATCAATCGTAATATTTTCTCCAATAAATAGACAAAATTCGGGCTATATAGAGTTAAGAAGGTATGCGCAGTATTCAACGTGTGCTGTTGAAAGTTTTTTATTAATATCTCAGAAACTAATAATTGGCCGCATCTAAAGTTTTGTATTTGGACCTGGTAGCCCTCCTTCCCTCTCTCCTCCAAGTTTCGTGTCGATCGACGACCGGGGCCTTTCCGTAGAATATTCAAATATTTATTTTAATTACTGATTTGATTTGTGTTTTCCTTTAACTCATTCTTTCTCAGTAACGAGCTCGATACATGTATTGACATCGTTATTTTTTTAACCCTTTGCACTCGTAAACTTTTTTAAATTTCAAAGGACTATTGTGAAAACTTAAAGTGTTCTTTTGGAAGGAAAAAAAGAAAATTGTAAATATTTACGATTTCTTATTCATTTAGTTAATTTACTTTTATTTTAGAATAAAAGAAGCGTTTGAATCGATGAAAATATAGAATTTAATTAAAAACTTAACCTTTGAAAAAAATTGCACATGTCGCCATAGCGGCGCCAGCGGAGTGCAAAGAGTTAATATTTCCGATTCGGTTAATAATTTTTGACGCAAAACAGCGATTTTCCCAGTTTTAAAGTAAAATTTAGCAAAAACAGAAATTGAAATAATTTTCGTCACTGGTGCTGAAATTACACAATATTCGTGCGCATTGAACGTGTTAACCTTAGATATAATGTGTTCTAATAATTTCTATTTCCATTAAATGTTTATCTTGTACGTAATTAAAATCTTGCAGTTTCGAGCGTTTGACTCCTTGAAATGTTTATTTTGTGGGTTCAGGTACGCTTATCGAAGGAGCGGAAAAAAGGGGATAAGATAGTGAGCGATTCTCAAGAACGAGCATTTTGGAGAGTTTACAGGCCACCACCGGGTTGTCCAAGTAGTCTCGAAGTAGCACCCGTACCTACACGTTTTCGTCCTGGACTTTCGCGTCCTCCATCGCGTAAACGCACTTTAACCGATCTGCAACGCGAGGTAAATCTTTTTCTTTAACCCTGTTAACTTCTTCTAGAAATGTAGAGATACCAGATCTTAGGTATCGATCTTTTTTCTTTAATCACCTTTCAGTTCCTTTTTATAATTCTTAATAACATCGCTTACAATATACGCTGTGTGCATTAGACTATGATTATAGTTGATGTCTATTCGAACGAACTGACGTTTTAACAAGTGAAATATCCGAACGCTACAATGCATACATTTATAAGAATTTGTATAGAGTGACCGGGATTGGTAGACCAGTTTTTTCATTTTTGTACATTTTCATTTTTAGTAAATTATGTGGACGAAATATTATAATAGCGGTTAGTACATCTTATAAGATACACATTTGACTATCTGATTTATTGGAATATGGGTTCTTATAAAGAAAATATATTAGTTTTATTATTTCTTTGTTATACGGCTTGGAATGAAACGTCTGCACGACCTGGACATCTAAAAAAAAAAACTGTCGTCCACTTATACCTGGGAATAATTGTGTTTCAAGTGTTCAGACTTTCTGATTTTCTCAGGACACATCTAGCGGTTCTATTATTTTTGCTTATAAAAAGACATTTCTTAGAACAGTGAAGCACTTTTTTGCTTTCAAGCGATATTGTATTTTTACTATTCTTTTCAAACGATATTGTATTTTTACTATTCTTTTCAAGCGATATTGTATTTTTACTATTCTTTTACTATTCTTAGTAATAATTAAACATGATTAAATTATAAAGATCGACTTAATGTGATAAAAATTAAGGTATTTTATTGTTTTTCTGAAACCTTTCATACTGGTCAACCAGCCCTATGGTTGGAGATAAATTCAGCTAAAAAAATGTTACAATCAACTTATTTTGGTGATAATAAAACAACACAATGTCAAAAAGTTACATTATTGTAAAATACTAATTTTTTTTTCACACATTTTATTAATAAAGAAAAATAATAATAATAAACAGAAATTATAATGTATTTATGATGATCAAATTTTAACGAAACAAAAATTGGTTTTCTAAGGATAGAGTAACTGTTTAATGGCATATTTATATGCAAATTTTCTTGTTTCATAAAGGGTATACCCAGTATGGCGGCTCGTGACTCGAAATTGTGAGTCTGCTGCAACGTTTGAAACGTATATACATGAAAATAGAATGAATACGTGTTTGGATAAAATATCAAAATTATAGTGAACATTAAAAAGAAAGAAAAAAATGAAACATGAAAAAATATTGTTTTTCGTATGAACAACAGTGGAACTACGCGACGGACAGTGCCGCATTACGCTAATTGCTCGCATCTCGCTATGACGTGCATATACACTACCGTCCATAAGTATTCGACCATTTGGTGGAATCGGATCAAAAAGGTTTATCTCAAGGTTATAATGTTGATACCTCTAAGTAGAATGAATATAAATTTATACGATTGACATAGAAGCGTAATTATATGACTGTAAGAGAGAAATAATATAAAAATTACATCGAAATGCCTTATTTCAAACATATTTGTGTATTTTAGATAAACCGAAGGTGGTCAAATATTTATGGACGGTAGTGTACTTGCGCGCGTAGCAACATCCCCCTAAGTGCTACAACGTGGATTTTTACTACTATTTATACAAAATAAGAGAATCGTACAGGATTGTTAATGATAAAATTAAATATCCCAAGCAAAATTTATATACAGAACAAAATTAGAGGTGCTGCAGTTCCGCAGTGCTTATGCACGGACCGCCATTGGGTAAACTCATAACAAATATCAATTAAAGCTTTTTTCTTCTTCATCGGTTAAAAAATCTGTCTATTTATTTGATATCCAACTGTAACCTTTTGTACATATTAATCTTTAGTAAAGAAAATTGAGTATAAATTTATATCAATTGGGTCGGTTGACCAGTTAGTCATATAACTTCAAACGTTATTAGTCAACCAGCCCTGGACGATCACTTTGACTTCAATATTCTTTTAAATTGTTCTTAATTTGTTTTTAATCCCTTTGAATAACTGAAATTGCGTACTTTTTGTATCCTGCAACCGAAATGCAGATACAGTGGAAAACGTCGATTATCCAATAATTGTCCGAATACAGAACCAGTCACCTATGTATGTACTGCACATTTAAACTGTGTTTAAATTTTGAAACACGTATCCGTTCCCGTTTTAAATGCCTCATTTCAGTATCTTCTCTCAGTTTAATGCTTTCAAATTATTTTAGAGAAAATTCGTAAATTGGCGGTATCTAAGAATGTTAATTTACTTTTTGTAGTTCATTTCTCTTGTTAGTTATATATATATATATTTTTTTGTGTGTAATAATTTATATTTAACCCATTTGCATCACGACTTAAATTGCAGGGACTCTCACTTATCACCGAAGCCTGTACGATTGATCGTGTGTAGTTCATCGGATCATTTATAACTCGTCCCAATTTAAATATTTGCTATTCTTCATTAATACAAACTAATTATAATGATATATCAGAGCACGAGGGATAATATATATTAATAAATACAAAATTATTAGCGCAATAGTATGATGTCGCTTTCGGCGAATTATTCCGCGTTCGGTGATATAGCGAAGATATTACTCGCGGAATATTCCGTTTCGCGATGCTAATGGGTTAAAAGCGATTTAATTTCTACTCGATTCATTAATTTCTACATGTTCACAAACTTGATTCTTTCAGACCGATTATCCGAAAAACCACTTATCCACACGAATTTGTTTCCCAGTCACTTAGGATAATCGACGTTCTACTGTAATAGTGGATTAAAGTAAATAAATATCTTTCGTGTCGTTCTTTCTAAATTCTTCATCATTTTATCGTACCATAAAAGGGTTAAAGCCGGGTTTACACCTGACAAATGAGTACGAACGAGCACGAATCAATAGAGGAAATAGGAATGAACGAGAGTAAACATAAATGAAGACAAACGAGCATGGTCGAATCCATTCGAACAGTCAAGGTTCGATTCGCCTGTTTATCGATTCCCAAGCCTCTTTTCCGTCATCGTTAAACGAAGAAGCTTGAATAAAGAATAGATGCCGAATATTTAACTATTCGTTCACATTGTAAGGGCGGAAACGAACCCAAACAAATATTTCCCTTTGATATATCGATAACTAGTAGATTATGCTGGTTCATGCTCGTTCGTGTTCGTTCGTGTTCGTTCGTACTTTTTTTCGCTCGTTCGTCAAATGGATACCCGAATTTATTTAATGTACAATTCTTAAAATTTATTTAAAGTATGCGATACTTCATTTACATGTGTATATATACACACACACAAATGAACGATAATTTAGAATTAATTTTTCGCTCGTTCGTCAAATGGATACCCGAATTTATTTAATGTACAATTCTTAAAATTTATTTAAAGTATGCGATACTTCATTTACATGTGTATGTATACACAGACATAAATGAACGATAATTTAAAATTAATTTTTCGCTCGTTCGTCAAATGTGGACCTGGGTTTATTTAATATACAATTCTTTAAATTTATTTAACCCTCTATGGCGCCGTGTGACTTAAAAGGTACAAACTAACGTATCTATATTCAAAAAATTTATTTTACGTCGTTATTGCTCTACTGTTAAATTTGATTACTGTATTACTGTAGCGACACCACAATCCATGCATGGAAATTATTAGTTTAAAAATTTTCAAGTCAAAGAGAAAAACTGTAATCAATCGTAATTTTTTCTCCGATGAGCAGGCAAAATTCGGGCTACAGAGGGTTAAAATATATAATACTACATTTATATGTATATACATACACGCAAATACAAATGAACGATAATTTAGAATTAATTTTTCGCTCGTTCGTCAAATGTGGACCTGGGTTTATTTAATATATAATTCTTTAAATTCATTTAACCCTCTATGGCGCCGTGTGACTTAAAAGGTACAAACTAACGTATCTATATTCAAAAAATGTATTTTACTTCGTTATCACTGTACTGTTAAATTTGATTTCTGTATTACTGTAGCGACACCACAATCCATGCATGGAAATTATTAGTTTAAAAATTTTCAAGTCAAAGTGAAGAACTGTAATCAATCGTAATTTTTTTTCTCTGATAGACAATATTTATCAGACAATATCATATTTAATATACAATTCTTTAAATTCATTTAATCCTCTATGGTACCGTGTGATTTAAAAGTTACAAACTAACGTATCTGTATTTAAAAAATTTATTTTATCTCGTTATCACTCTAGTGTTAAATTTGATTGCTGTATTACTGTAGCGACATCACAATCCATGCATGGAAATTATTAGTTTAAAAATTTTCAAATCAAAGTGAAGAACTGTAATCAATCGTAATTTTTTCTCAATATTTTGCCTGATAAGCAGGCAAAATTCGGGCTACAGAGGGTTAAAATATATAATACTACATTTATATGTATATACATGCACACAAATACAAATGAACGATAATTTAGAATTAGTTTAAGGTAACAGACTAAAGATAGCGAATTGTATAAGAATATTTGTAAATCTATTTTTCTATAGTAGTGATACATATATTTTTTATCAAACACTAGGTGGCCATTTTGAAGAACAGTTTAACTCGAACGAGAATAAAGGTTTCGGCTGCGATCGAAAATTTGAAATCATACTTCGAAACGTACGTGGAATACGATCCAATGTTTGTACAGCCGCAACCTTCCAACCCATGGATCACCGATGATCAAACATTTTGGCAGCTAAACAGTCCTCTGTTAGTATTCCAAACGTAATTAAAATTTCTCATGCAAATATTGTATCCTCTGTGGTAAAGTATATACAAGCATTGTGGTGCAGATATTTGTGTTGAATTAATTTCAATTCTTCTAACTCGTTTCGTTTATTGTGTCCAGGGTGGAAGTTCCTACGGAAAAGCGCGTCAAGCGTTGGGCATTATCGATGGAGGAGTTAATGTCCGATCCTACAGGTGAATATTTTTAACTTCTTTATTGTATCTGATAAATATTCACGTATGATGAACATATGATTTATATTAACCCTTTGAACGCTGAGTTGTGCAAAGTTAAGCATGAGCTGTGGACCGCCACTTTTTACGATGAATCATTCGCTGGGCAGCCTACTTTTTACGCCGAAGCGCATGCTAGGCCCAAATTGAATAATTGTGTTGGAACCCATATATGCGTTCATGGCCCAAATTGAATGGCTGTGTGGGAACACATATATGCGTTCATGGCCCAAATTGAATAGTTCTGTTGGAACCCATATATGCGTTCATAGCCCAAATTGAATGGTTGTATGGAAACCCATATATGCGTTCATGGCCCAAATTGAATGGCTGTGTGGGAACACATATATGCGTTCATGGCCCAAATTGAATAGTTCTGTTGGAACCCATATATGCGTTCATAGCCCAAATTGAATGATTGTATGGAAACCCATATATGCGTTCATGGCCCAAATTGAATGGCTGTGTGGGAACGCATATATGCGTTCATGGCCCAAATTGAATAGTTCTGTTGGAACCCATATATGCGTTCATTGCCCAAATTGAATAGCTGTGTGGGAACCCATATATGCGTTCATGGCCCAAATTGAATAGTTCTGTTGGAACCCATATATGCGTTCATGGCCCAAATTGAATGGTTGTGTGGGAACCCATATATGCGTTCATGGCCCAAATTGAATAGTTGTGTTGGAACCCATATATGCGTTCACGGCTCAAATTGAATAGTTGTGTTGGAACCCATATACATATGCGTTCATGGCCCAAATTGAATGGTTGTGTGGGAACCCATATGTGCGTTCATGGCCCAAATTGAATAATTGCGTGGAAACTCATATATGCGTTCATAGCGCTCAAAGGGTTAAAATGTTGAATAGAGTTAGGGATCACTTGACTGCACAGAAACCCGATTTTCGCGGCTAATACAGGGTGTCCCAAAAATATGTTAATCTTGGTCCGCTTGTTATTTCCAGTTAATTACACACTTAACAGAAAGAAAAATCAGAAAGTGATGGCCCGTTAAACAGTGTGTACATTTTTCTGGGACACTCTGTATTATTTTTGCATTATTTCGAGACTTAAGATCATAATACAGTAGATCGTTGAATTCATTTTAACCCTTTGCACTCGACTGGCGCCCATATGGCGACATGCATAATTCTCTTCAGAGATTAAGTTTCGAATTAAATTCTGTATCTTCGTCAATTCGAACACTTCTTTTTGTTTTAAAATAAAGTAAATTAACTAAGTAAATAAAAAATCGGAAACATTTATAATTTTCTGTTCTTTTTTCCAAAGGAACACTAAATTTTCGCAATAGTCCTTTGAAACTTAACACTATGAATTACCGACGATTAAAGTGTGCCTATTTCAACCAAAGAATTCAAAATAATAACTATTTAAAAAAAATATAAAATCCAAGGAAAATAAACCTTTATTCATATTCGTTACAGAAAAATACGATTAATTCTTAAAAATGCATCGTTATAAATTTATAGAATTTATATGAGAATTATATTTCTAATTTTCTTTTTCTCTTTTCAAAAGAACGCATAGTTTTCGCAGTAGTTCTTTGAAACTTAAAAAAGTTCGCCGGTGCAAAGCGTTAATATCAGGTGTAACCTTTGCACTCCCCTGCCGAGCTGGACTCGACATTCCGATTTGCTACGTTTCTTTAAGTTTTAACGTACGAAACGTATTCTTTTATATTAAAATTAAATTTTATAGGAATTTATCAATGTAGATATGTTACCGATAAAAATATGATCATTAACTTTTTCGGTACGAGCGCTCTGTCCGCTGTAACACCCCTGCTGTACACACGAAAATGCACACATAGCGCGTGGTCAGTCCTCTTTTGCACGAAGATTCTTCCAAGCGTTAAATAAGAACTGCGCTTAATAAAACAGTGTTTCTTCTAACACGTGTCGTTTATAGTTTTAATATTAACCCTTTCGTTACGGATGCCGTCTATAGTCGGCGGCCGGGCGACGATTTGTGTGTACGGGTGCTGTTTATAGTCGGCGGCCGCGCGACGACCTGTGCGTACGGGTGCCGACTATATTCGGTTTTCGCGGGACGATCTGTGTATCGACTGTGTCGACTCTCGCTGGTAAAAAAAATCTATAAATGACAAAGTGGCGTTGAAAGACGTAAGTCCGAACATCGAAGACCACCGACACGCAAAGTGCACACTTTGCGGCGCGGTGTCCCGTTCAGTGGCGTCACTCCGGCGGAGTGGACTGCCGTAAGGAAAGGGTTAAAAGACTTTTATATAAAATTGTATTAACCCTTTGCACTCCGTTGTCCCTTCTGAGGGGACATCGTAATTCTAGCATATCACTCGGATGTCCCTTCTGATGGGATATTAAAATTTATTAGTGATTACGGGGGATCGACTTATTTCAACACAACTTTTTGAGAAACGCATGTTTCCCTGAAGTTTTCTGTTGAAATGGCACAAAGAATCAAACCAAAATATGCTACAGTTTTATTAATTTTTTATTAAATTTATAATTAAAGTTCATTAGTGATTACGGGAGATCAACTTATTTCAACACAACTTTTTGAGAAACGCATGCTTCCTTGAAGTTTTCTGTAGAAATGGCACAAAAAATCAAACCTAAATATGGTACAATTTTATTAATTATCATTAAATTTATAATTAAAGTTTATTAGTGATTACGGGGGATCAACTTATTTCAATACAACTTTTTGAGAAACGCATGTTTCCCTGAAGTTTTCTGTTGAAATGGCGCAAGAAATCAAATCAAAATTAGGTACAATTGCTAAGAAATATAAAAAAAATTTCAGAGGGTTTTACGAAAACTATACTATATAATACAAAGGTTCGTAAATGCACGTTTCTGCGACAAAGTGGCGCTGAGTAGCTGGTAGGTTATGCCCAGGATGTGCAAAGGGTTAATTATATAAGTAACACTAGGTCATCAGATGGATGCCGGATATATCCGGCGCTCGTACCGAAAGGGTTAAGATAAATTCAGTGAGCTTTCGAAAATATTTTATTAAACACGACCCGGTTGAGATAAAATATCGAGTATAACTACGAGCGCGAAGGCCCCTTTGCACCGAGTCATGGTCGGTATTTTACAACTGGTTCGTTTTTAATAAGCTACTTTAAAAATGTGAATTGAACTTCCCTTAATTTTCATATTTTTATATTTACTAACATATATATATTGATAAAAATCGATAAAATTTGTTTTTGATCAATAAGAATGCGTTTTTTATTATTAAACGTCGAGTCCAACTCGACATAGGAGTGCAAAGGGTTAGCGCGTTGACTGCCGGCTGAATTTTGTATGCCTTGCCCACGATGCCGGAGTGATATGGGTTAGGTATTGATTTACAATAAACTGGGATGCATCGTGATAATATTCGTCAGATGGAATGTAAAATGTTCTGTGAATTTTGTCTTAACACATTCGCACATAACTCGATCTCGCGCCAGCGCGTCATAGGCACTGGAGGTAAAATTATTTCCTAAATGCCATATTACGCGCTGGCGCGTGATTTTTTATAAAAATCATTTTTATGTGAATTTTTTATAAAAAAAATTTTATATGAATTTTTTATAAGAATAATTTTTATATGAATTGTTTATAAAAATAATTGTTATATGAATTCTTTATAAAAATCATTTTTAGATGAATTTTTTATAAAAACAAATTTTTATATGAGTTTTTTATAAAAATCATTTTTATATGAATTTTTTATAAAAACAAATTTTTTTTAAACTTTTTACATTGAAATTTGTAGAAGGTTGAATACTGATTAACTTCTATCTGAAACATTTTTTATGAGAGTATCAGAAATACATGAAAATTGTGATGACAGTACTAATGTGGTCCAGCAGTTCCCTTGTCGTGGTAAAATTTAGAAACATCTTCGTATCAATTTTTGTTCGAATATGATAAATATAAATGTAACAAATATAATTAATATTTCTTCAAACGCTTGAACGATATTAGCTTTTAATTGCTTGCGATTTTTATTATTTCCGGTATAAACTATTTGTCTCAGAGTCTTGACATTGTTTATAAATGCAACAACTGCGGTTTAGAGCCAGATTAGATGAACAGTGCAAATTTTGCCCAAGTGCACGCGTACTTAACGAGTTTCCAAACTCAGTTTTCGCAGAAATGAAGTTTCGTATGAAAAATTTTGTTCTATATATTTTCGACTCAATTTTATGCGAGAAATCACCTCTTTGCCGATTCTACCATGATTTGGGAAACATCCTATATATTAAATTATCTCATTTAAGAATATTATACAACGAGAGCAAATTTTTATGTTTGCGCAAAAAACAAGAACTACTGAACCGATCTTCCTCAAATTTTAAAGCATTATTCCCGAATACTCTAGAACAGGGATGAGCAACCATTTTTTACAAGAAACTTATGATAATGCACCGAATAATGAACTCAAATTGTCCCTTTATTAACAAAATAAACCTAGTGTAATAAATTACAGAAATAAATCACTCATTTATAGAAATACTATTTAAAAAACGGCAAAAGATATATGTGGAATTTTTAACCAGTTAACCCTCTATAGCTCGAATTTTGTCTGCTTATTGGAGAAAAAATTACGACTGATTACAGTTTTTCGCTTTGATTTTTGAAAATGTTTTAACTAGTAATTCCTGTAGATGGATCGTGGTGTCTCTACAGTAATACAGTAATCAAATTAGCGGTAATAATCAAATAGTGCGGTGATAACTAAAGAAAATTAATTCTTTCAAATATAGATACATCAGTTTGTAACTTTTAAGTCACACGATTCCATAGAGGGTTAACTGTGGCGATCTCTTTGCAAAGCGCGCACCAGTGTATGTCGCGACAATGAAGCGATGACGGGTATAGTTAGCTCTGAGGAAGTTACGAATCCAACTAAAATTATTCATAATTTTTATTTGTTTGTTTGATTTTGTCTTGACCTCTAAACATTTTAAAAATATTAAAATTTACGAATATAATTTAGTTTTCGCCAAAATTACAATTTAAATACATCTCCATCACGGATATAGTCGTCAAACATATTTAATCCATTGGCTGCCAAGGACGGGTATACTCGTCTTTGGCAGGGTGTCATGCATTGCCAAGACGAGTATACTCGTCCTACTTTAAATATGTTATAACATGCAGGCTTTTGAATTAGCAAATTTTTTCTGGCCACAAACATAAATATAGAAGTAGTCTTTGGTTTTATGCTTGCAAATGATTGTGTATGATAATATATGTGCTCTTACCAAGAAATAACAGAGCTTTGGTAAACAATAACACTCAAAATATAAATGGCAATGGGAATTACTTCGTATAATTTAGGCAATTCGTATAATTTAAAAGTCAAAATGTAAAATCTTTGAAGGGCCGCGGATTGCTCATCCCTGCTCTAGAATGAATATAGACTACGTAGCACATCTCAAAAACGCGTTATTAACATGTAATTAATATGTAAATTTGTTCTGCGATACCTCGCGCTGATCACCAAGTGGCGAAGCTTCTCGCGCGTTTTTTCACAAAAAAACTGGATTACCGCGGATATATGTTATCTTAACACATCTTGCGCGGGAAGCGACTAAAGTCGTTTTGCGCGGATTTCGCATCTTGAGCGGGAAGCGACTAAAGTCGTATTTCACGGATTATTGATGCATTACTGTTATCGATGGGTTTTTGTGATGTTTTTGCGATAAGATCAGATAGACATGCGTTGCAAAAATACAAAAGGTGCGTTGCAAGAATGAATTGCTATGAATACGGTAAAACTTTGGCGGCAAAGTGCCCGCGCAAGAAGTGTTAGAAAACAATTCTAATAAACACGAATCAGTCGCGCTAATATCTCGGGCGAAGCCGAGACGGGGATGCTAGTTTAACATACGCGCATCTGTTACATACTATTTTTTTCCCATCGTATGCCTACTATTTCAAAATGTCAATGCAATCCATTAGGCGACTATAGTCGCTTATTATATCCAAGGATCGCTCGACGGCAGGCGGCTATAGACACCCGCATGTGGTAGAGTCGATTTGTGACGAGCGACTATAGTCGCCCTTAATAGTGACAGGGTTAATGTACTTGCAACTTCTGACAATAAGAAAGTGGCAAAAAAGTACGAAGAATATTGAGAATTATTGGGTAAGTGCAAAAGTTGGTGCCCGATTTCGCATTAAAATACAACAAGTAATTTGGAATGTAAAATGTTTTTTTATTAATCAATTATATAATCTCCGTTGCTTTGTACGATCTTGTTCCTATTTTGCAATAAGTTATGCACAACGCGATCGTCGATCAAGGAAGGTCGGCCAGTGCGTGGTTCGACGTTACGTTGAAAATCACCGCGTCTGAATTTTGCAAACCGTCTTACTCGCTTTGTGAATGGTCAGTGTTTTTCGTTAATAACTCGTTAACCCTTTGACTACGGTAGACTTTGGCACGCACTGGCCGTACGGTACGGTACGAATTCACTCGCGACGTCCTCTGGGTACGGCGAAATTTTTCGTTAGATATGCATTTCTGAGGAAGTGTATTAACACGTTGGGACCGGCAATGAACTTTCCGTGTGGCCGGCGTCGGTCCGTAGGACCGACAGTATTAAAGTTAAAAAATAAATATAGTCTCAATGAAATGCGATCAAATGTAGTTTTAATGAAATTTATTGAAACATTCTAAACAAAAATGCGGCTTATCTTTACACATATTACAATACGTAATAACTTTTTTGGTAATATTTGTAGCTGTCTTTCGTCCAAATAGTTTTTAATTGTTATCATAACACTTGGAACAATACCTTCGGACTTTATGTACGTTTCCTTCCTTTTTATATAATTTATGAATAATTTCTCGCTCACCGGCTGCCGGCTGAACGGAACGGACAGCAAATTCAACGTGTTAAAATCACTTTTCACGATATAAATACTATGAAAAAACAAAAGACTGCTGTTAGAATAACAATTGAACATCGCACTTTTTATCTGCTATGCGGTTTGCACGAGCAACACCAGATGTGATTTACAAATAATTTAGTCACGTCTATTGAAATCGGACACCAACTTTTGCACCGACCCAATAAATTAACATTAAAAACTTACATTTTGACTCGATATATCTTGTTGCAGGTTTGCAAGAGTTTACAAATTATTTGAGGAAAGAATACAGTCACGAAAATATACGATTTTGGTTAGCGGTTAAAGATTTGAGGCATAGTTTCCAAGCACAAATACCCGACAAAGTCAACGAAATCTTCAAGTACGTATTGCTAGATATTCTTCTTCGTAATTGATTTTTAGATCGTTAGATAACAGCGTATTGTAAGAAAATTATCGATTTAATCGTTTCAGAGAATTCCTGGCACCTGGAGCTCCTTGCGAAATAAATATTGACGGAAAAACGATGGAAAGAGTTCACCAAGAAATGAAAAATCCAAATCGATTTACATTCGATTCCGCCGCTGAACATGTATATACATTACTTCTGAAAAAGGATTGTTATCCTAGATTTATTCGTTCCGATCAGTATCGAAATCTTTTAGCCGCTGGTGTGCAACCTTTGCAGAAAAAGTGGTACGTTTGTAACAATTTTGTCCTATTTATTAGCCTTTATCTTTTCACTTTTCCAACATTCGTTGATGTCTCTAGAGATGGTGCATCTCAGTTACGTTAACTTGTAAAAGTATTGTGGGGATATTGTGGGAATGGTAAGTCTGAGGCGTGAATGTTTAATCTAGAGTGATAGAGGTGTGAATAAAGAGTGTTTGGGACAGTGTGATCGAAGTGCGAGAGACGAGTGTTTGGGCCGAGCGATAAATGTGCGAGAGACGAGTGTTTGGGCCGAGCGATAGAGGTGCGAGAAAAGAGTATTTGGACCGAGTGACAGGGAATATCGTGTGACCGAGGAGTTTCGGGGAATGCCTGAGCAGAGTGAAAGAGATTGAGAAATAGAAGAAGAGAGAATCAGGGAATAAATGAATGGAGAAAATGCGCGTGGAGGTTAGTCGGAAGTTAGTCCGAGTTGAGTCAAGGAGAGTCAGAGAAGGGTCGATAGTCGAGAGTCAAGGAAAGTGAGTCGAATAAAGAGAATTGAGCAAGCATTGTGATATTGAGTATATTTATTAAACAATAAATAGTTATTGTTCATCAGACAGTGTCCATCGGTGAGTCTTTATTGAGACACCCGCCGGCAACCTAACATCCCTACAATATAATTAAGTGGGATGAGTCTTTGGTATATTTGTAAAGTTTAATGCTAAAATACAATATAATAATACTTCCGACGCTAATTCTAATACACTGTATACTCTTTAACTCTTGACTCTGGACTTCTTACTCTGAACCTCAACTTCAACTGCCTATGCTTAACTAACTCGTCGCTGAACTCATTCACACTTTTATCATTCTCTCCGCTCATTCTTTCCTCTGCTCTCACATGCACCCTTTCTCCCTTGCACTCCATCCGTTGCATCCATGGTCCAAACTCTCGCAGTCACGTACACGGTTTTCCCAATCGCTTCGTTCACACGGTTCGATCACTCGGTTACAAACATTCTTTTCTCGCATCCCTTCAACCACTCGAGATCATTTTGTTTACAGTCATACTTTCCCTAAACATACCGGCGCCGTCCCGTCGCGAGGAGACACCGGCCTCGCGCACTTGAACAACTAACATTCATACCTCTTTCAGCTTAGCCCAAACATTCACTCGTTTCACACATTCTTTATTTCTAACACCCTACAGTATTAACCCTTTGCGGACGAGTGTCGGCGAATAGTCGCCCAAGTCTGTTCAACGTTGCGAATTATAGAGTGACTCGCGTACGTCTACGTGCCGTGCGACCACCGCACGACTCCGCCCTCTCCCGGATGCCGCAGTGCAATGGTGGTCAGGACCCTCGCCCCGATCATCTTGTGGCTTCGGACCCCGCACCGTTTGACTGGTGCGGGAGGCTCAGGTGCCACTGGATCGCCAAGTCCCGTATTGCAGCCGGCACAGTCCCTGGGACAATCCGCTCTAGGCTTAATCATCCAACAATAGTAAACAGTGTTCGGTCCTGAACGGCTCCGAATAATTAGCAACGGTCCTAAATCAAACCATCACGGTTTATGACATGGTAGGCTAGAGACAGCTAATTCTTGGGCGTCATCTGGCTTGCAGACTATCGATGGCACGTGCAAGTTTTGGGTCCGAGTAGCGGTGCCATGTCATAAACCGGGAAATACCAAGGGGGTAGGTTGGCGCGACCGAAACTGTTTTCGCCAACCTGGAGGACCACGTGGCGACCAGAAGACGGTTTTGTTGCCAACTCGTGGCCTACCTACCCCGTAAGATGGACACAGTTCCCCTTCCAGAAAATA
>SMSQ01026213.1:108874-141700 GCA_019453375.1 Ctenoplectra terminalis
TAATAAGTCATTTTGAATCAGTACTTTGGTACATAAGGTGTCCCATCAGAAACAGAACAGTTAAATATCTTCGTCATTTTTTATATTTAACACTTTACGACCGCTGTCACGTACACTCCCGTTCATAAGTCACTGGACACTCGTAAGTCTCGAACAGAATGTTTATCGAAATGGAAATTTAGCAGGATCTCAAGAAGGTAGCATAATTTAAGCTTCTCTGTGACATCATCCATTCATAAATTGCAAGATAATTTTGTAACTATAACGTATACTTTTCTTTATTTTATATTTGTTAACGCGTTCCGTGCCGCGTGGGGCGTATGTCGTTTAAGCCATTTGGAATTTTCATTGTAAAACGAATAACTTTTTAAAAATTTGTTGCAAAGTCGTGTATCGACATCTTAACCCTTTACATTCGACTGGCGCCGCTACGGCGACATGCATGATTTTCTTCAGAGATTAAGTTTCGAATTAAATTCTGTATCTTCGTCAATTCAAACACTTCTTTTGTTTTAAAATAAATTAAATTAACCAAATAAATATAAAATCGTAAACATTTATAATTTTCTGTTCCTTTTTCCGAAGGAACACTATATTTATTTATAGTTATTATTTATTTATATTAATAAACTACCGACGATTAAAGTGTGCGTATTTCAACCAAAGAATTCAAAATAATAACTATTTGAAAAAAATATAAAATCCAAGGGAAATAAATCTTTATTCATATTCGTTCCAAAAAAATACGATTAGTTCTTAAAAATGCATCGTTATAAATTTATAGAATTTATATGAGAAATTTCAAACCAGTCATTTTGACCACCTCGGTAGTTCTAGTGTTAAAAAAGGTCACGAGTGCAAAGAGTTAATATCGTGTATACCGTGTTAATCGCATAGTGGGGCGAATACGCCCAATGCGGCCTGAACGGAAAGTAACGAAAGATCGGTTCGGCACGGAACGTGTTAACAGTAGAATTATGGGCGATTAAAGTAGACTTATTTGTATCAAAGAAATAAAAATGATAGGTATTTGAAAAAGTACCTATAATAAGGGTAACAATTCTTTCTATATATTTTTTACAGAAACTCATAGAAAATCCTCAAAAATATATCATTGTAAATTTATAAAATTTCTATAGGAAATTATGAACCAGTCATTTTGACCGGTTCGGTAGTTCTAGTGTTAATGGTATTGAGCTCCAGTTGTCGTACAGTTATTCATGGCAAACGCGGTTGTCTAAGTGTTATATCACTCGTATATTTTAACCCTTTGCGGTCCGAACCAATTTCGACACTTTAACTTAACTAGTTCATATTCAATAATATACTTTTAAAAAGTGTCAATAATTTGGCTGAATTTTCACATTTTCATTACCAGTAAGATATCTAGATAGAAAATTTTCCTTCAAATAACATTTTAATGTAAAAGAATATGTTTCGTATCCCAAAACTGAAAACGATGGAACAAAGTAAAATGTCGAGTCTGGCTCGACAGAAGACCGCAAAGGGTTAATGGCTTTCACCGCGCTAGCGTATTAATCCAATATTTATTATTAAGTATCTCATTAATTGTCTACACGTAATATTGAAATTAAAAGTGCACATCTTCCGATTCTTTATCGACCTGCAAAGTTTCATCAAAAAGGGAGAGTTATATTCCACGTGTTCTCCTTGTAAGAGCTCGTGTATTGTATTTTATGAACGTTGTCGTGTGTTCTGCTTGGTTTTTTGGTGCGTACAGATGGGTGAATTCTATTTTGATTGGTTGGTTTTGTGCTGTAGGTGTGTCCAGTGTCACAAGAATGGAAAATTGTTTTTGAAATTTGTCCTATTGTTAGGAAAAGGCAACGGTACCTTGGTCCTTTTCGGTTCGCCCGAGCGCGCATGGTATTCAGGTGTGTAGGTTTTTCATTAGAGTGATTGTAAAACAGTTTTCTTGACTCGCGCGGCTAATCCATGCCTTCGACAAACCGTTTCGCTTTTTTTTACGACTTAACGCTGATAAATTCTTCTCAACTCTTGTTAACTGTAATATAAGGTCAGTCTGGATAGTTCAACCACCGGCAGAGACCGGCCAGTATTAATATCTTAAAATAAAACAAATAAATCGGCTTACTATTATTCTCGTGCTGACAATTGTCGCAAAACCGTATGTATATTATAAATTACATTTCAAGTCTTGTGCATACTAGAAAGTAAAACTAAAAAAAACAATTTCGAAGCTTTCGCAAACGAGGATTGGGTTAACCCTCTGTAGCCGGAATTTTGTTTGCGTATCGGAAAAAAAAATTAGAATTGATTACAGTTTCTCGCTTCGATTTGAAAATTTTTTAGTCAATAATTGCTATAAAGATTGTTTGTTACGAGTGCACTGATATAGTAATAAAATTTACTTACACAGTGATAAATAAACATAATGAAATTTCAAAAATACAGATACACGAGTATGTAACTTCAAAGTCACGCGACGCTACAGAGGGTTAAATACGTAAGGTGTAGACGTTGTTTCATGATAGATGCTCTAAGCATGGAACATTTGTGATTTATGTTGACAGTTTAAGAAAAAGTAACGTATCAACTAATTTTCTCTTGTATTATATTTTGTATAAGCTACATTTTTTGGTATTTGTAATGGGTCGACGCTCTAACCCGAACATGCGGGTGAAAAACCGTCCACTTGCAATGTTGGTTTTCCTTGATTAAAAAAGGAAATAAATATTTTAATATGTCGCAAAGTATGCTTTGTATATATTCTAAATTACTTGTGCACTGCTTTAATTTGCCCGAAGCAACAAGAATATAAAAAACCAACAATGCAATGACTTTTTTCAAAAAAGTGGTCCAACTATCCCAGACTTAGCTTATTGATAAATATGACTGGTAACGAGTATATTCGACGTTCACCGAATCCAACAATTTACCGTTCCAGAAAATATGGTAGATTGAAATAATTAAAGCTTGTACTAGTACATATGTATTGCGCCAGAAATAATTGAAAGAGCATTAAAGTCAGTCGGGGCATACTGTTCTGAACATTCGTTAATATTAGGTCGCAACATATGTGTGAAATGTCCGTTTTCTGCAGTTGAAATGCATTTCTAGTTTTAATTAACGTAACTTTATTAATCAAAATACGTACCGCGTAAATTAAGGCACCTTTGTCGACGAATTACAATACTCTTATTTTCATTTTCATAAAGTATTCGACTGTCGGATTTTATATAACTCGGGAAAGCTTTTTCTGTTATTTCTCGGTTTAGAAGTGGTTTATCTTTTAAAAAATTATTCGTGTATTAGAAGAAACAATAGCTGGTAGGAGTAATATATATCGTAGTCTACTTCATACAACAGTTTAAAAGCAATTCGTCAAATATGTGTTTATTTTACTGTTTGAGGAAATAGCGGATGATCTTACAATACTATTTTAAGCAAAAGACAAAACAAAATTTTAAACAAGCAATATATTTTTAACTTCAGCGCGCTTGGAAAGTGATGGCTGTTTCATATAGAATAGACCGAGGCGAGTCGAATAATTTTGTATTTGATAGTGAAAAACTAATAGTCAAAATTTAGAAAGTTAACTTTTTATTATAAATTCGTCGTTAATATTTATTTAGCCGAATTTGATATTTTTGCAAAGGAAAAAATTGCTTAGAGTCATCTCAGAAATCACCCTTAATGGGACTTAGAGACCTTTTAGGATACCCTGTATATACGAACCGCCCCTGTTTCTAACAAGGGATGTTCGGTAACCCGAAAATTGAAAAAAATTTGAAACTTTGCTGGTTTGTAGAGGATCTCGAACGAAGCATCGCGCTATTTTTTTTATGTGCTGATATTCGGTTTTTCAGGGTGAGAACACCCCTTAAAGTTTTCGGTGTACTTTCCTATTTTCAAACACTATATAATGAAAGTGCATACAATAACAGTCACATATGTAAACATATCTACAATTTATCTTTCATGATCCATATGTATTACATAAATGGTGCTATTAAAAAAAGTGTTCGAAACAGAGATACTTTTTACACCAAGCACTTCGCAACAGAATAGGTTTTCCATACATTGCACAGTGAAACGTAGTATGGGAATCTTCTTTTCCATAACAAAAATTTACTGGATTTTCAAATGGTTCGGAATAATTGGTAATAAAATTTTGCACATTTTTCGATCAGACAAGAAAACAAAAATTTTCAAAAATAAGAGTGGTGGGGGTTTCGTTTTTGTTTAAACGATAAATATTTAACTATTTTATTACACAGTTTTTTAGGGCATATGAAACTATTAAATTCTCAATCTAAAAATTTATCGATATCTGTTATAGTTTTTGAAATATATAGGAAAATGGGAAAGCGCACCGGAAACTTTAAGGGGTGTTTTCACCCTGAAAAACCGAATATCAGCAGATAGAAAAAATAGCGCGATACTTAATTCACGATTCTCTACAAACCAGCAGTTTCCATTTTTTTTTAATTTTCGGGTTACCGAACGTACCTTATAAGTGAATTTTTTAACTCCCTACAGTACATAAGCTCTATTTGATTAAGTCCTGCAGAAAATTTCGGGATAGACCGAGATAAACCTTAAAGATCGTTCTTTAGTTTGCACTCCATCTTGAACTGAGACGATAACAATTTGGAGACAACAGTTGGATTAATAAAGCCCCACACTAAAAAAAGGATAAAAACAAATGACAGGGGCGCGATCGTGTATAACAATCGGAAACATCCAATCGATATTCACTCAATCCGAGTTTTTTCAGCTTACTCTAACAGCTCGCCGAAAAGTAATGTCGATGTTGCACAATGAAAACGGAAAGCGTTAGAACGAACACGTTCAGAGCTAGTAGAAGATAATAAGGAAAGCAATTCGAATACCTCCCTCCGGTCGGAAATGGAAGGCATCGTGCGCCGAGAAGTGGAGGAAGCACGTCACGCTGCCCTTGTATGACAATTTTATCTCTTCGAAAGTTGCTGTAGCAATTTCTCGGCAAGCATCGATAATTCGAATTTTCGTATTATTCGAAGAGACGGGTTCTTCTTGGTTTACTTTATCTTTTAGAAATTTCTACGAGAAGAAATTAGGAGGCATCAGTTTCGGGCGCTACTGTTTCTTTCTATTCAATGACCAGAAAACATTTTGTTGAACAGTCGTGAGAAATTGTAAAACTCATGATAATTTGCGAACAGATATACCTAACGTTAAGTTTCGGGCGCTACTGTTTCTTTCTATTTAATGACCAGAAAACATTTTGTTAAACAGTGAGAAATTGTAAATCTGATGATAATTTGCGAACAGATGTACCTAACGATATGTTTCGTTGCAATTATTGGTCATAGGTTTTCTTGATAATATTCTATAACACAGTAGATTGAACTTATTAACCCATATATGTTTTTTAATTCAGAATGACGTGAAAAATTTGTTAAACAAGTTTGTCAAAAAATCGTAAAATATATTTGTATGCGTATAATAATGCATAATAAATTGACGTACACAAAATAGGTTCTTAGATACTTCAAAATTGTTGAGTCCTCTTTTTATTTAATATACAGGGTGGTCCACGCAACTGGCAAAGTATGCGTTGCACGAAAAAGTTTTGTATACAGAAGTTGCATGGTCTGAGGGGGTACATTATGTAATGTATTAATTTTTTTTACAGGTGGAAGCGTTCGGAGATTTGAAGATCGACTTTGTTTCTTTAACACGTTGCCGCAAATGACGGCTATAGCCGTCCGATCTTTGGCGATATGTAGGCAAACGACGACTATAGCCGTCATGCACATTTTAATCGATAAAAAAAAGAACAGCGTTAGTACGAAGCGTTCTAATGCATACACTTGTTAATTATTGAGTAATACATCGAAGAAAAAGGTATAGCATGCCAGACAGCATATTAGTTGTTCTTTTATGCGTTTTCTCAAGCGTTTTTCTCAATTGAAAAAAAAAAGTGTGTTTCTGAGCACGATCGTTAAATTAAAACTGTGCGGCAACGTGTTAAATGGAATAGTATATTTTTTATACCAAAATATGGAAGAATGTGGAATTGTGAGTAAAAAAGCATTGGTTTTCGTTAGCCCTAAGCCTAACAATCAACGAGTAATTTCACTTAATTTCCCGAAAATTTTCTTCGCGTAATATCAAGTTAGAGACTCAGCTTATCACAGATTTCCGCAGGATAGAGAGATGTTTATGTGACGAATAAAGTGAAATTACTCGTTAGTTATTAGGTTTATGGCTAATGAAGTCCAATACTTATTTACTTACAATTCGACATTCTTCCATATTTTGGTATAAAAAATATACTATTCCATTTAACCCTCTATTGGACCGTGTGACTTAAAAGTTACATAGTGCCTAATTCATTAGTACTCCAATACGTTTCTAAATTTATACAATTTATAAACTGTACCTATTGTCGATACGTTTTCATGATTAATGACATATTAACACTTACAAAGGACGTTCGGTAACCCGAAAATTGAAAAAAAGATTTTGGAAAAAGAATTGAAAAAGAAAGGAAAAAAAAATTGAAACTTTGCTGGCTTGTAGAGAACCTCGAACTAAGTATCAGGCTATTTTTTTTATCTGCTGTTTGGTTTATCAGGGTGGTATAAAAAATATACTATTCCATTTAACCCTCTATGGGACCGTGTGACTTAAAAGTTACAAACTAATGTATCTATATTTTAAAAAATTAATTTTATTTAGTTATCACTGCACTGTTAAATTTGATTACTGTATTACTATAGCGACACCACGATCCATCTACAGTAATTATTAGCTTAAACACTTTCAAATCAAAATAAAAAACTGTAATCAATAGTAATTTTTTAATAAGCAGACAAAATTCGGGCTATAGAGGGTTAGAGAAACAAGGTCGACCTACAAATCTCCGAAACGCTTCCACCTATAAAAAAAATTAATACACTACATCATGTACCTCTTCAGACCATGCAACCTCTGTATACAAAACTTTTTCGTGCAACGCATACTTCGCAAGTTATAGAGGTGTGTAAGTTGCATGGACCACCCTCTATAAGAGAAATCATTGTCGAATACTACGTGGTCACGTTGTGTCAAATGCCGATTTTGTATTTAACCCTTTGCATTCGAACGTCTCCTCTCAGGGGACATCAGAGTTTATTAATGAAATTAATGATTGCAGATGATGAACTTGCGGCGGCATAACTTTTTTAAAAAATGCATGTTTCCTTCAAGTTCTCTATTTCAAATGGCAAGAGTTAGCAAATCAAAAAGTATGGTATATACCGAAATATGGAACGATTTCTGTTGGCACGCTTTCCTATAAAAATGTCGCGAGATGGCTCCGAGTGCAAAGGATTAAAAGAAATTGAAGGATTAACTCTTTGCCTTACGATTTTTTCAATATCCATACATGCAACAACAGTTGTTCGCTGCTTTAACACTGTTTCAAATGCAGAGCATTGATAATTTGTACTTACTAATTATCAATCTTTTAAATTAAAATTATACTGTATCACAAATACAGTGTGCCTTTATTGCATTTGAACTATCATCTACACTCCCGTCCGTAAGTGGACACTTGTAGGTTTTGAATAAAAAGTTTATCGAAGTAAACGTTCAACAGAATCTTAACCCTTTCACTACGGTGCTTTAAGGACTAAAAACGCGATTGCTATACAGATCGATACAATTTTTGTCGATACGACAAAAATATACGTATCAGAATTTAGATACATTATGCAGTGAATTATGTTATAACACATGTGAATGAAAATAAAAATAATTTTGTGCTATAGAAGATGTTCATGTTCGGTTTCAGTAAAGGGTTGTTTAATTTCTGAGACCGTATATATACGCCTTTCGTAGCGAAAGGGTTAAGATAGTAAAATTTAAGGTTCCGTGTAACGTAAAAAATTGGAAAGTGTTCGGATCTTTTTAACCCCTTGGCTTACGATTTCTTCAATCTTCATACATATTAACAATAGTTATTCGCGTCTTTGATACTCTGTCAAACGCAAGGTATTGAAATATTACACGTATTTTATATTCGCTAATTTTCAACATTATAAATTAAAACACAGTTAAAGTTAAAATTGAACTTTATCATAAATATTCTGTCTTTTTATTGTATTTTAACCAGAATCAGCGCCACGAGTATGACTCGTTGTTATAGGGCAAAGGGTTAAAACTACAGCATAAACGTTTCTTTATTTTAAATTTGTTAAGTGTTCGAAGACTTTTGGACATGAGTGTATATCACGAGTGTGACCTGTGACCGTAGGGCAAAGGGTTAAATTCAATCTATGAAATCAAACTATGTTATTAAGCACCTGATACTATAATTATATAAATAGCATAATTATACGTGGTTAAAGTTTGAATTATCAAAGATTTGATTCGAATCGCTAGATCGAAAACATTGGTTCGGTGTGCAATCATCAAATAACACTATCAATAGACGATTAATTAAGTTACTTGGTAAAAAATAATCTTTTACAAGTACCAAAAATTGTTAAAGTACTTTTCTCATAAAACCAGTACAGTCTTTGCGTATATTTACTTTTCATTAATGGATAATTTTTTTGATTTAACAAATAGACTCCATGTTATTGGCCATGGCAATATAGAACCCCTGATAATGTGGAATACGCTATTTATCTGGTTAAGAGAACTCTAAGAAACAAGCAACGCCATGCTCTTGAAGATTACGAGATTGTATGTAAATTTTAATGGTTTTATTCTACAGATACTTGACATACATCCTTTTCACCGCTTTAGTAAATAATTTATCCTCTTAGGAAGCTTTAAACAGCCTACGTAGGAACTTGCAGAACAAATGGGATATTATACAACTTCAAGCCGAAGAACAGGTGAATAATTAATCATTCTCACAATTTTATTCGTAAACGTTCATTAAAACTTGCGATTAGTTATACTGGCTACTGGTAACGAGTATGTATCGTAATTAAAGGTTAACACGTTAAACGCCACGCCGATTTTGCTCGATTTTCGATAAGGTGTGTGCTGTGACGCTAATTCGAAAATATTTGATCGCAAAGTAGCTAAGAATTAAAGAAGAAAATTGAAAAAGACTTGCAAAGAAAAATCTTTGTTTACTGTGATTTAACAGAACCCATTGATGAATCACAAGATATCATTTTTTAAATTGATACTGTCGGTCCTCAGAAATCTAGCCTAAATGAAAATTTCGCGTCGTGCTTAACGAGTTAACCGAACATTATGTTTGTAACTGAATATTTTGAACAGGACAGTCCTGTACCTATCCTAAAATGGAAAAAAAGTAAATTGTCTCTTAACACGTTCAGTGCGAGATCGATACATGTGTCGAGTGCTCTTTAACCGTACAGCGATCGTCTTCAGATCTTCCTGCTCGATCGCTTATCGGTGCAACCGTCTTTTAACCGCCACTGTTTTCTTTTTACAATCTTTGTCGACATTTTTACTGTACTCGTCTTCGAGAATGATGACCTCTGCCCTGAATTCTTTCGGAACTGCCATAATTATTACAAATATTTTGTACTATGTGATACGAACTGTAAGAATAGTTCTTTATTAACCGTTTGAGTCCCAAGCAGCGCGATCGCGCTCTTCAGATTTTGTGCCGAAAAATCCCAGTAAATTTCGAGCGCTGTGGACAACTGACGGTGCAGTCACCGACTGTCAAAGAAGCGCGCTCAGATTTACTGACGCACGTACATCGCACAGCTCCTGTTTTTAACACGTTGACTGCCATGGGGGCCACAGGTGACCGGCACTCGACTTGGCTACAGCGCCATGGGGGCCATCGATGACCGGCAACGCGACCAATAGTAAAATACATAATTACAGTAAATATCGATACTGATAAATTTTAAAATTATACCGCTTTACTAGAATGGTTCGAAGAAATTAATGCCATACAGAACATGTAAAAATAATTTTATTAGTACAAGGAAAATATACATATTACTTTTTTCAACATGATATACATCGCTTAACACTAGAACTACCGAACAAGTCAAAATGACTTGTTCATAATTTCTTATAGAAATTTTAGAAATTTACAATAATGAATTTTTGAGGATTTTCCACAATTTTTTGTAAAAAAATGTGCACAAAGAGTTGTTACCCTTATTATAGGTATTTTTCGACATACCTATTATCTTGATTTCTTTGGTACAAATAACTCTACTTTAATCGCCGGTAGTTCTAGTGTTAATAAGAAATTCATGTTGGTGCCATGGGCAAACACGTAAAGTGCGCGCGGCAATCAACGTGTTAATGTAAATAATACAGATAAAACATTTTGTATTTCATTGTTATCTTGTCAATAATTTTTATCGAACGAAACTTGAAATATTTATAAACTTACAGTACGCGTATATAATAATACAGACGTATTTCATAAAATAACGAATTACAAAATAAAAATATTTTTTGTGTTACGAACAATTTAAATGGAGAGTAACACTTATAATTTTTTTCTTCGCAATGAATTAAGACAAGCGCTATCGTACCGCCTGGGTCTTTTCGTACTCGTTTAGAGAAAGCGCGGTTGCGCTGTTCGGGATTTTTCGACAGTGTTTTTTCAATACCCCTTGGGACTCAAACGGTTAACTAAAATACGCAACGGCGCCGAGTCCGCTTCGGTAAGTATATATTTCTCAATCGATGGAAACGTTCGGTAGTCGACTACCCAGTACGATGTTCGAACAGTGAGTGTCCTCCGGTAATTTTTCCAAATCTCGAGTGGTGTTGCCGAGAACCGAGTGTCCGTCTTTTACCGTCAGGCCCTGTTGCAAAGCAGTCGTCGGAGCTCGAGCGTAGCTCGTGCTGGGATTATTTATGGGTCCTTCCCTTTGTCGCAAACTGCGATTCTTCCCTCTCATTATTTTCGTATCCAACAGAACAGATACGCATATATAAACATTGGTATATAAATATTGGTAAATATTAGGTTGGAAACTATGAAACAGGCGCTTTTTGTTTAGTCTGTGTTCAGCTGCGACTGAGAGAGATACATTGTAACGTGCGCTCGATATTTTTATTTATAAAGCTTAAAGGTATTCTTCTTACTCATTTTGTAAAATTTTTTCGCGTTTGTATCACACTTTTATTTTATTTTTATCCTAAACCAGATGGAAACGAAACGCGATTTACATCTACACTTCTTGTACGAGTTTAAATTAAATCATACCGTGGCTCAAGCTTCGAGAAATATTAATCAGGCATTCGGAGATGGATCCACCGATGAAAAGAATGCTCGGTATTGGTTCGAAAAATTTCGTTCTGGCAATTTGAGTATCGCGAATGAGCCTCGAGGAAGACCACCGGCCCGTATTGATAACCAGGAATTAAGAACGACCGTGGAATCCGATCCACGCACAATTAGTCGAACACCTGGGTCTAAACTAGGAACTAGTCGTACAGCTGTGTTAAAACATTTGCGTGCAAATAAATAAAGTCAAAAAATTGAACATAGCTGAACACGGACTAAACAAAAAACGCTCGTTTCATAGTTTCCAACCTAATATTTGGGTGTACTACCGAAAGGCCCCGGTCGCCGATCGACACGAAATTTGGAGGAGAAATGGAACGAGGGCTACGAACTCCAAATATAAAACTTCAGGTGCGGCCAATTATTAGTTTCTGAGATATTAATAAAAAAAATTTCAGCGCCATACATTGAATACCGCGTATAAAGACTTTGCTAATACATCGAATGCTACCTATTCGGATGTTACCGATACAACCAGCTTCGCTGTGGCAATTATCGCTCGTCAACTCTCGAGTAGGCGATGACGCATAGCGATATCGGTCTCAGTATTTATAGGGTATCTCACAAATGTAAGTTACGTTTTAATTCCGATGGCCGAAGAATCCAATCGCTCGTTATCAAGGAATTAAACATTTGATGTATCCAATAACGTTACTCACGCAGATTTGGGTTTAATTTTGAGTAGATTAATTTCCAATACCAGAACGTGTAGTCCTCGCGTCAAAATTTTACACGGGACACCCTATAATCCTGAGACCGATATCGCTATAAAGCCATCGGTCGCTTAACTGTTGACGAGCGATACTACCACAGCAAACAGTTGAATTAGTAACATCTGGATTTCCAGAATTCCATGTTTAGTTAACACTAGGTTTAAATACAAATTTTTTGTAATATCGTTGGTTCAGTTTACTTCAAATTAATAGATTTCTATAAGCAGAGATTTACTTCGTACATTTCTCTGTATAAATTTAATTTTGAGTTTATATTTTCCGCACGCATGATCGTTAAACTTAAGCACGAAATCTGAACCGAGTCAAATTGACGGGTTTCGTACATCTAGTGTTAACTAAAAGTTACAAATTGATGTATCTATATTTTAAAAAATCAATTTTGTTTAATTATTATTATACTATTAAACTTGGGTACTGTATTACTGTAGCGATACCATCCATAGCAATTATTGGTTAAAAAATTTTCAAATCAATGTGAAAAACTGTAATCAATCGTAATTTTTTTTCTCCGATAGACAATATTTATTACACAATATCATATTTAATATACAATTCTTTAAATTCATTTAACACTCTATGACGCTGTGTGACTTAAAAGTTACAAAATAACGTATCTATATTTTAAAAAATTAATTTTGTTCAGTTATCACTGCACTATTAAATTTGATTACTGTATTACTGTAGTGACACCACGATCCATCTGCACTAATTATTAGTCAAAACATTTTCAAATCAAAGTGAAAAACTGTAATCAATCGTAATATTTTCTCCAATAAATAGACAAAATTCGGGCTATATAGAGTTAAGAAGGTATGCGCAGTATTCAACGTGTGCTGTTGAAAGTTTTTTATTAATATCTCAGAAACTAATAATTGGCCGCATCTAAAGTTTTGTATTTGGACCTGGTAGCCCTCCTTCCCTCTCTCCTCCAAGTTTCGTGTCGATCGACGACCGGGGCCTTTCCGTAGAATATTCAAATATTTATTTTAATTACTGATTTGATTTGTGTTTTCCTTTAACTCATTCTTTCTCAGTAACGAGCTCGATACATGTATTGACATCGTTATTTTTTTAACCCTTTGCACTCGTAAACTTTTTTAAATTTCAAAGGACTATTATGAAAACTTAAAGTGTTCTTTTGGAAGGAAAAAAAGAAAATTGTAAATATTTACGATTTCTTATTCATTTAGTTAATTTACTTTTATTTTAGAATAAAAGAAGCGTTTGAATCGATGAAAATATAGAATTTAATTAAAAACTTAACCTTTGAAAAAAATTGCACATGTCGCCATAGCGGCGCCAGCGGAGTGCAAAGAGTTAATATTTCCGATTCGGTTAATAATTTTTGACGCAAAACAGCGATTTTCCCAGTTTTAAAGTAAAATTTAGCAAAAACAGAAATTGAAATAATTTTTTTCACTGGTGATGAAATTGCACAATATTCGTGCGCATTGAACGTGTTAACCTTAGATATAATGTGTTCTAATAATTTCTATTTCCATTAAATGTTTATCTTGTACGTAATTAAAATCTTGCAGTTTCGAGCGTTTGACTCCTTGAAATGTTTATTTTGTGGGTTCAGGTACGCTTATCGAAGGAGCGGAAAAAAGGGGATAAGATAGTGAGCGATTCTCAAGAACGAGCATTTTGGAGAGTTTACAGGCCACCACCGGGTTGTCCAAGTAGTCTCGAAGTAGCACCCGTACCTACACGTTTTCGTCCTGGACTTTCGCGTCCTCCATCGCGTAAACGCACTTTAACCGATCTGCAACGCGAGGTAAATCTTTTTCTTTAACCCTGTTAACTTCTTCTAGAAATGTAGAGATACCAGATCTTAGGTATCGATCTTTTTTCTTTAATCACCTTTCAGTTCCTTTTTATAATTCTTAATAACATCGCTTACAATATACGCTGTGTGCATTAGACTATGATTATAGTTGATGTCTATTCGAACGAACTGACGTTTTAACAAGTGAAATATCCGAACGCTAGAATGCATACATTTATAAGAATTTGTATAGAGTGACCGTGATTGGTAGACCAGTTTTTTTATTTTTGTACATTTTCATTTTTAGTAAATTATGTGGACGAAATATTATAATAGCGGTTAGTACATCTTATAAGATACACATTTGACTATCTGATTTATTGGAATATGGGTTCTTATAAAGAAAATATATTAGTTTTATTATTTCTTTGTTATACGGCTTGGAATGAAACGTCTGCACGACCTGGACATCTAAAAAAAAAAACTGTCGTCCACTTATACCTGGGAACAATTGTGTTTCAAGTGTTCAGACTTTCTGATTTTCTCAGGACACATCTAGCGGTCCTATTATTTTTGCTTATAAAAAGACATTTCTTAGAACAGTGAAGCTCTTTTTTGCTTTCAAGCGATATTGTATTTTTACTATTCTTTTCAAACGATATTGTATTTTTACTATTCTTTTCAAGCGATATTGTATTTTTACTATTCTTTTACTATTCTTAGTAACAATTAAACATGATTAAATTATAAAGATCGACTTAATGTGATAAAAATTAAGGTATTTTATTGTTTTTCTGAAACCTTTCATACTGGTCAACCAGCCCTATGGTTGGAGATAAATTCAGCTAAAAAAATATTACAATCAACTTATTTTGGTGGTAATAAAACAACACAATGTCAAAAAGTTACATTATTGTAAAATACTAATTTTTTTTTCACACATTTTATTAATAAAGAAAAAGAATAATAATAAACAGAAATTATAATGTATTTATGATGATCAAATTTTAACGAAACAAAAATTGGTTTTCTAAGGATAGAGTAACTGTTTAATGGCATATTTATATGCAAATTTTCTTGTTTCATAAAGGGTATACCCAGTATGGCGGCTCGTGACTCGAAATTGTGAGTCTGCTGCAACGTTTGAAACGTATATACATGAAAATAGAATGAATACGTGTTTGGATAAAATATCAAAATTATAGTGAACATTAAAAAGAAAGAAAAAAATGAAACATGAAAAAATATTGTTTTTCGTATGAACAACAGTGGAACTACGCGACGGACAGTGCCGCATTACGCTAATTGCTCGCATCTCTCTATGACGTGCATATACACTACCGTCCATAAGTATTCGACCATTTGGTGGAATCGGATCAAAAAGGTTTATCTCAAGGTTATAATGTTGATACCTCTAAGTAGAATCAATATAAATTTATACGATTGACATAGAAGCGTAATTATATGACTGTAAGAGAGAAATAATATAAAAATTACATCGAAATGCCTTATTTCAAACATATTTGTGTATTTTAGATAAACCGAAGGTGGTCAAATATTTATGGACGGTAGTGTACTTGCGCGCGTAGCAACATCCTCCTAAGTGCTACAACGTGGATTTTTACTACTATTTATACAAAATAAGAGAATCGTACAGGATTGTTAATGATAAAATTAAATATCCCAAGCAAAATTTATATACAGAACAAAATTAGAGGTGCTGCAATTCCGCAGTGCTTATGCACGGACCGCCATTGGGTAAACTCATAACAAATATCAATTAAAGCTTTTTTCTTCTTCATCGGTTAAAAAATCTGTCTATTTATTTGATATCCAACTGTAACCTTTTGTACATATTAATCTTTAGTAAAGAAAATTGAGTATAAATTTATATCAATTGGGTCGGTTGACCAGTTAGTCATATAACTTCAAACGTTATTAGTCAACCAGCCCTGGACGATCACTTTGACTTCAATATTCTTTTAAATTGTTCTTAATTTGTTTTTAATCCCTTTGAATAACTGAAATTGCGTACTTTTTGTATCCTGCAACCGAAATGCAGATACAGTGGAAAACGTCGATTATCCAATAATTGTCCGAATACAGAACCAGTCACCTATGTATGTACTGCACATTTAAACTGTGTTTAAATTTTGAAACACGTATCCGTTCCCGTTTTAAATGCCTCATTTCAGTATCTTCTCTCAGTTTAATGCTTTCAAATTATTTTAGAGAAAATTCGTAAATTGGCGGTATCTAAGAATGTTAATTTACTTTTTGTAGTTCATTTCTCTTGTTAGTTATATATATATATATTTTTTTGTGTGTAATAATTTATATTTAACCCATTTGCATCACGACTTAAATTGCAGGGACTCTCACTTATCACCGAAGCCTGTACGATTGATCGTGTGTAGTTCATCGGATCATTTATAACTCGTCCCAATTTAAATATTTGCTATTCTTCATTAATACAAACTAATTATAATGATATATCAGAGCACGAGGGATAATATATATTAATAAATACAAAATTATTAGCGCAATAGTATGATGTCGCTTTCGGCGAATTATTCCGCGTTCGGTGATATAGCGAAGATATTACTCGCGGAATATTCCGTTTCGCGATGCTAATGGGTTAAAAGCGATTTAATTTCTACTCGATTCATTAATTTCTACATGTTCACAAACTTGATTCTTTCAGACCGATTATCCGAAAAACCACTTATCCACACGAATTTGTTTCCCAGTCACTTAGGATAATCGACGTTCTACTGTAATAGTGGATTAAAGTAAATAAATATCTTTCGTGTCGTTCTTTCTAAATTCTTCATCATTTTATCGTACCATAAAAGGGTTAAAGCCGGGTTTACACCTGACAAATGAGTACGAACGAGCACGAATCAATAGAGGAAATAGGAATGAACGAGAGTAAACATAAATGAAGACAAACGAGCATGGTCGAATCCATTCGAACAGTCAAGGTTCGATTCGCCTGTTTATCGATTCCCAAGCCTCTTTTCCGTCATCGTTAAACGAAGAAGCTTGAATAAAGAATAGATGCCGAATATTTAACTATTCGTTCACATTGTAAGGGCGGAAACGAACCCAAACAAATATTTCCCTTTGATATATCGATAACTAGTAGATTATGCTGGTTCATGCTCGTTCGTGTTCGTTCGTGTTCGTTCGTACTTTTTTTCGCTCGTTCGTCAAATGGATACCCGAATTTATTTAATGTACAATTCTTAAAATTTATTTAAAGTATGCGATACTTCATTTACATGTGTATGTATACACAGACATAAATGAACGATAATTTAAAATTAATTTTTCGCTCGTTTGTCAAATGTGGACCTGGGTTTATTTAATATACAATTCTTTAAATTTATTTAACCCTCTATGGCGCCGTGTGACTTAAAAGGTACAAACTAACGTATCTATATTCAAAAAATTTATTTTACGTCGTTATTACTCTACTGTTAAATTTGATTGCTGTATTACTGTAGCGACACCACAATCCGTGCATGGAAATTATTAGTTTAAAAATTTTCAAATCAAAGTGAAGAACTGTAATCAATCGTAATTTTTTCTCAATATTTTGCCTGATAAGCAGGCAAAATTCGGGCTACAGAGGGTTAAAATATATAATACTACATTTATATGTATATACATACACACAAATACAAATGAACGATAATTTAGAATTAGTTTAAGGTAACAGACTAAAGATAGCGAATTGTATAAGAATATTTGTAAATCTATTTTTCTATAGTAGTGATACATATATTTTTTATCAAACACTAGGTGGCCATTTTGAAGAACAGTTTAACTCGAACGAGAATAAAGGTTTCGGCTGCGATCGAAAATTTGAAATCATACTTCGAAACGTACGTGGAATACGATCCAATGTTTGTACAGCCGCAACCTTCCAACCCATGGATCACCGATGATCAAACATTTTGGCAGCTAAACAGTCCTCTGTTAGTATTCCAAACGTAATTAAAATTTCTCATGCAAATATTGTATCCTCTGTGGTAAAGTATATACAAGCATTGTGGTGCAGATATTTGTGTTGAATTAATTTCAATTCTTCTAACTCGTTTCGTTTATTGTGTCCAGGGTGGAAGTTCCTACGGAAAAGCGCGTCAAGCGTTGGGCATTATCGATGGAGGAGTTAATGTCCGATCCTACAGGTGAATATTTTTAACTTCTTTATTGTATCTGATAAATATTCACGTATGATGAACATATGATTTATATTAACCCTTTGAACGCTGAGTTGTGCAAAGTTAAGCATGAGCTGTGGACCGCCTACTTTTTACGATGAATCATTCGCTGGGCAGCCTACTTTTTACGACAAAGCGCATGCTAGGCCCAAATTGAATAATTGTGTTGGAACCCATATATGCGTTCATGGCCCAAATTGAATGGCTGTGTGGGAACGCATATATGCGTTCATGGCCCAAATTGAATAGTTGTGTTGGAACCCATATATGCGTTCATAGCCCAAATTGAATGATTGTATGGAAACCCATATATGCGTTCATGGCCCAAATTGAATGGCTGTGTGGGAACACATATATGCGTTCATGGCCCAAATTGAATAGTTCTGTTGGAACCCATATATGCGTTCATGGCCCAAATTGAATAGTTGTGTTGGAACCCATATATGCGTTCACGGCTCAAATTGAATAGTTGTGTTGGAACCCATATATGCGTTCATGGCCCAAATTGAATGGTTGTGTGGGAACCCATATGTGCGTTCATGGCCCAAATTGAATAATTGCGTGGAAACTCATATATGCGTTCATAGCGCTCAAAGGGTTAAAATGTTGAATAGAGTTAGGGATCACTTGACTGTGCACAGGAACCCGATTTTCGCGGCTAATACAGGGTGTCCCAAAAAAATGTTAATCTTGGTCCGCTCGTTATTTCCAGTTAATTACACGCTTAACAGAAAGAAAAATCAGAAAGTTATGGCCCGTTAAACAGTGTGTAAATTTTTCTGGGACACTCTGTATTATTTTTGCATTATTTCGAGACTTAAGATCATAATACAGTAGATCGTTGAATTCATTTTAACCCTTTGCACTCGACTGGCGCCCATATGGCGACATGCATAATTCTCTTCAGAGATTAAGTTTCGAATTAAATTCTGTATCTTCGTCAATTCGAACACTTCTTTTTGTTTTAAAATAAAGTAAATTAACTAAGTAAATAAAAAATCGGAAACATTTATAATTTTCTGTTCTTTTTTCCAAAGGAACACTAAATTTTCGCAATAGTCCTTTGAAACTTAACACTATGAATTACCGACGATTAAAGTGTGCCTATTTCAACCAAAGAATTCAAAATAATAACTATTTAAAAAAAATATAAAATCCAAGGAAAATAAACCTTTATTCATATTCGTTACAGAAAAATACGATTAATTCTTAAAAATGCATCGTTATAAATTTATAGAATTTATATGAGAATTATATTTCTAATTTTCTTTTTCTCTTTTCAAAAGAACGCATAGTTTTCGCAGTAGTTCTTTGAAACTTAAAAAAGTTCGCCGGTGCAAAGCGTTAATATCAGGTGTAACCTTTGCACTCCCCTGCCGAGCTGGACTCGACATTCCGATTTGCTACGTTTCTTTAAGTTTTAACGTACGAAACGTATTCTTTTATATTAAAATTAAATTTTATAGGAATTTATCAATGTAGATATGTTACCGATAAAAATATGATCATTAACTTTTTCGGTACGAGCGCTCTGTCCGCTGTAACACCCCTGCTGTACACACGAAAATGCACACATAGCGCGTGGTCAGTCCTCTTTTGCACGAAGATTCTTCCAAGCGTTAAATAAGAACTGCGCTTAATAAAACAGTGTTTCTTCTAACACGTGTCGTTTATAGTTTTAATATTAACCCTTTCGTTACGGATGCCGTCTATAGTCGGCGGCCGGGCGACGACTTGTGTGTACGGGTGCTGTTTATAGTCGGCGGCCGCGCGACGACCTGTGCGTACGGGTGCCGACTATATTCGGTGTTCGCGGGACGATCTGTGTATCGACTGTGTCGACTCTCGCTGGTAAAAAAAATCTATAAATGACAAAGTGGCGTTGAAAGACGTAAGTCCGAACATCGAAGACCACCGACACGCAAAGTGCACACTTTGCGGCGCGGTGTCCCGTTCAGTGGCGTCACTCCGGCGGAGTGGACTGCCGTAAGGAAAGGGTTAAAAGACTTTTATATAAAATTGTATTAACCCTTTGCACTCCGTTGTCCCTTCTGAGGGGACATCGTAATTCTAGCATATCACTCGGATGTCCCTTCTGATGGGATATTAAAGTTTATTAGTGATTACGGGGGATCGACTTATTTCAACACAACTTTTTGAGAAACGCATGTTTCCCTGAAGTTTTCTGTTGAAATGGCACAAAGAATCAAACCAAAATATGGTACAATTTTATTAATTATCATTAAATTTATAATTAAAGTTTATTAGTGATTACGGGGGATCAACTTATTTCAACACAACTTTTTGAGAAACGCATGTTTCCCTAAAGTTTTCTGTTGAAATGGCACAAGAAATCAAATCAAAATTAGGTACAATTACTAAGAAATATAAAAAAAATTTCAGAGGGTTTTACGAAAACTATACTATATAATACAAAGGTTCGTAAATGCACGTTTCTGCGACAAAGTGGCGCGGAGTAGCTGGTAGGTTATGCCCAGGATTGTTCGGAGTGCAAAGGGTTAATTATATAAGTAACACTAGGTCATCGGATGGATGCCGGATATATCCGGCGCTCGTACCGAAAGGGTTAAGATAAATTCAGTGAGCTTTCGAAAATATTTTATTAAACACGACCCGGTTGAGATAAAATATCGAGTATAACTACGAGCGCGAAGGCCCCTTTGCACCGAGTCATGGTCGGTATTTTACAACTGGTTCGTTTTTAATAAGCTACTTTCAAAATGTGAATTGAACTTCCCTTAATTTTCATACTTTTATGTTTACTAACATATATATATATTGATAAAAATCGATAAAATTTGTTTTTGATCAATAAGAATGCGTTTTTTATTATTAAACGTCGAGTCCAACTCGACATAGGAGTGCAAAGGGTTAGCGCGTTGACTGCCGGCTGAATTTTGTATGCCTTGCCCACGATGCCGGAGTGATATGGGTTAGGTATTGATTTACAATAAACTGGGATGCATCGTGATAATATTCGTCAGATGGAATGTAAAATGTTCTGTGAATTTTGTCTTAACACATTCGCACATAACTCGATCTCGCGCCAGCGCGTCATAGGCACTGGAGGTAAAATTATTTCCTAAATGCCATATTACGCGCTGGCGCGTGATTTTTTATAAAAATCATTTTTATGTGAATTTTTTATAAAAAAAAATTTTATATGAATTTTTTATAAGAATAATTTTTATATGAATTGTTTATAAAAATAATTGTTATATGAATTCTTTATAAAAATCATTTTTAGATGAATTTTTTATAAAAACAACTTTTTATATGAGTTTTTTATAAAAATCATTTTTATATGAATTTTTTATAAAAACAAATTTTTTTTAAACTTTTTACATTGAAATTTGTAGAAGGTTGAATACTGATTAACTTCTATCTGAAACATTTTTTATGAGAGTATCAGAAATACATGAAAATTGTGATGACAGTACTAATGTGGTCCAGCAGTTCCCTTGTCGTGGTCAAATTTAGAAACATCTTCGTATCAATTTTTGTTCGAATATGATAAATATAAATGTAACAAATATAATTAATATTTCTTCAAACGCTTGAACGATATTAGCTTTTAATTGCTTGCGATTTTTATTATTTCCGGTATAAACTATTTGTCTCAGAGTCTTGACATTGTTTATAAATGCAACAACTGCGGTTTAGAGCCAGATTAGATGAACGATGCAAATTTTGCCCAAGTGCACGCGTACTTAACGAGTTTCCAAACTCAGTTTTCTCAGAAATGAAGTTTCGTATGAAAAATTTTGTTCTATATATTTTCGACTCAATTTTATGCGAGAAATCACCTCTTTGCCGATTCTACCATGATTTGGGAAACATCCTATATATTAAATTATCTCATTTAAGAATATTATACAACGAGAGCAAATTTATATGTTTGCGCAAATAATAAGAACTACTGAACCGATCTTCCTCAAATTTTAAAGCATTATTCCCGAATACTCTAGAACAGGGATGAGCAACCATTTTTTACAAGAAACTTATGATAATGCACCGAATAATGAACTCAAATTGTCCCTTTATTAACAAAATAAACCTAGTGTAATAAATTACAGAAATAAATCACTCATTTATAGAAATACTATTTAAAAAACGGCAAAAGATATATGTGGAATTTTTAACCAGTTAACCCTCTATAGCTCGAATTTTGTCTGCTTATTGGAGAAAAAATTACGACTGATTACAGTTTTTCGCTTTGATTTTTGAAAATGTTTTAACTAGTAATTCCTGTAGATGGATCGTGGTGTCTCTACAGTAATACAGTAATCAAATTAGCGGTAATAATCAAATAGTGCGGTGATAACTAAAGAAAATTAATTCTTTCAAATATAGATACATCAGTTTGTAACTTTTAAGTCACACGATTCCATAGAGGGTTAACTGTGGCGATCTCTTTGCAAAGCGCGCACCAGTGTATGTCGCGACAATGAAGCGATGACGGGTATAGTTAGCTCTGAGGAAGTTACGAATCCAACTAAAATTATTCATAATTTTTATTTGTTTGTTTGATTTTGTCTTGACCTCTAAACATTTTAAAAATATTAAAATTTACGAATATAATTTAGTTTTCGCCAAAATTACAATTTAAATACATCTCCATCACGGATATAGTCGTCAAACATATTTAATCCATTGGCTGCCAAGGACGGGTATACTCGTCTTTGGCAGGGTGTCATGCATTGCCAAGACGAGTATACTCGTCCTACTTTAAATATGTTATAACATGCAGGCTTTTGAATTAGCAAATTTTTTCTGGCCACAAACATAAATATAGAAGTAGTCTTTGGTTTTATGCTTGCAAATGATTGTGTATGATAATATATGTGCTCTTACCAAGAAATAACAGAGCTTTGGTAAACAATAACACTCGAAATATAAATGGCAATGGGAATTACTTCGTATAATTTAGGCAATTCGTATAATTTAAAAGTCAAAATGTAAAATCTTTGAAGGGCCGCGGATTGCTCATCCCTGCTCTAGAATGAATATAGACTACGTAGCACATCTCAAAAACGCGTTATTAACATGTAATTAATATGTAAATTTCTTCTGCGATACCTCGCGCTGATCACCAAGTGGCGAAGCTTCTCGCGCGTTTTTTCACAAAAAAACTGGATTACCGCGGATATATGTTATCTTAACACATCTTGCGCGGGAAGCGACTAAAGTCGTTTTGCGCGGATTTCGCATCTTGAGCGGGAAGCGACTAAAGTCGTATTTCACGGATTATTGATGCATTACTGTTATCGATGGGTTTTTGTGATGTTTTTGCGATAAGATCAGATAGACATGCGTTGCAAAAATACAAAAGGTGCGTTGCAAGAATGAATTGCTATGAATACGGTAAAACTTTGGCGGCAAAGTGCCCGCGCAAGAAGTGTTAGAAAACAATTCTAATAAACACGAATCAGTCGCGCTAATATCTCGGGCGAAGCCGAGACGGGGATGCTAGTTTAACATACGCGCATCTGTTACATACTATTTTTTTCCCATCGTATGCCTACTATTTCAAAATGTCAATGCAATCCATTAGGCGACTATAGTCGCTTATTATATCCAAGGATCGCTCGACGGCAGGCGGCTATAGACACCCGCATGTGGTAGAGTCGATTTGTGACGAGCGACTATAGTCGCCCTTAATAGTGACAGGGTTAATGTACTTGCAACTTCTGACAATAAGAAAGTGGCAAAAAAGTACGAAGAATATTGAGAATTATTGGGTAAGTGCAAAAGTTGGTGCCCGATTTCGCATTAAAATACAACAAGTAATTTGGAATGTAAAATGTTTTTTTATTAATCAATTATATAATCTCCGTTGCTTTGTACGATCTTGTTCCTATTTTGCAATAAGTTATGCACAACGCGATCGTCGATCAAGGAAGGTCGGCCAGTGCGTGGTTCGACGTTACGTTGAAAATCACCGCGTCTGAATTTTGCAAACCGTCTTACTCGCTTTGTGAATGGTCAGTGTTTTTCGTTAATAACTCGTTAACCCTTTGACTACGGTAGACTTTGGCACGCACTGGCCGTACGGTACGGTACGAATTCACTCGCGACGTCCTCTGGGTACGGCGAAATTTTTCGTTAGATATGCATTTCTGAGGAAGTGTATTAACACGTTGGGACCGGCAATGAACTTTCCGTGTGGCCGGCGTCGGTCCGTAGGACCGACAGTATTAAAGTTAAAAAATAAATATAGTCTCAATGAAATGCGATCAAATGTAGTTTTAATGAAATTTATTGAAACATTCTAAACAAAAATGCGGCTTATCTTTACACATATTACAATACGTAATAACTTTTTTGGTAATATTTGTAGCTGTCTTTCGTCCAAATAGTTTTTAATTGTTATCATAACACTTGGAACAATACCTTCGGACTTTATGTACGTTTCCTTCCTTTTTATATAATTTATGAATAATTTCTCGCTCACCGGCTGCCGGCTGAACGGAACGGACAGCAAATTCAACGTGTTAAAATCACTTTTCACGATATAAATACTATGAAAAAACAAAAGACTGCTGTTAGAATAACAATTGAACATCGCACTTTTTATCTGCTATGCGGTTTGCACGAGCAACACCAGATGTGATTTACAAATAATTTAGTCACGTCTATTGAAATCGGACACCAACTTTTGCACCGACCCAATAAATTAACATTAAAAACTTACATTTTGACTCGATATATCTTGTTGCAGGTTTGCAAGAGTTTACAAATTATTTGAGGAAAGAATACAGTCACGAAAATATACGATTTTGGTTAGCGGTTAAAGATTTGAGGCATAGTTTCCAAGCACAAATACCCGACAAAGTCAACGAAATCTTCAAGTACGTATTGCTAGATATTCTTCTTCGTAATTGATTTTTAGATCGTTAGATAACAGCGTATTGTAAGAAAATTATCGATTTAATCGTTTCAGAGAATTCCTGGCACCTGGAGCTCCTTGCGAAATAAATATTGACGGAAAAACGATGGAAAGAGTTCACCAAGAAATGAAAAATCCAAATCGATTTACATTCGATTCCGCCGCTGAACATGTATATACATTACTTCTGAAAAAGGATTGTTATCCTAGATTTATTCGTTCCGATCAGTATCGAAATCTTTTAGCCGCTGGTGTGCAACCTTTGCAGAAAAAGTGGTACGTTTGTAACAATTTTGTCCTATTTATTAGCCTTTATCTTTTCACTTTTCCAACATTCGTTGATGTCTCTAGAGATGGTGCGTCTCAGTTACGTTAACTTGTAAAAGTATTGTGGGGATATTGTGGGAATGGTAAGTCTGAGGCGTGAATGTTTAATCTAGAGTGATAGAGGTGTGAATAAAGAGTGTTTGGGACAGTGTGATCGAGGTGCGAGAGACGAGTGTTTGGGCCGAGCGATAAATGTGCGAGAGACGAGTGTTTGGGCCGAGCGATAGAGGTGCGAGAAAAGAGTATTTGGACCGAGTGACAGGGAATATCGTGTGACCGAGGAGTTTCGGGGAATGCCTGAGCAGAGTGAAAGAGATTGAGAAATAGAAGAAGAGAGAATCAGGGAATAAATGAATGGAGAAAATGCGCGTGGAGGTTAGTCGGAAGTTAGTCCGAGTTGAGTCAAGGAGAGTCAGAGAAGGGTCGATAGTCGAGAGTCAAGGAGAGTGAGTCGAATAAAGAGAATTAGAGAGCGAGCATTGTGATATTGAGTATATTTATTAAACAATAAATAGTTATTGTTCATCAGACAGTGTCCATCGGTGAGTCTTTATTGAGACACCCGCCGGCAACCTAACATTCCTACAATATAATTAAGTGGGATGAGTCTTTGGTATATTTGTAAAGTTTAATGCTAAAATACAATATAATAATTCTTCCGACGCTAATTCTAATACACTGTATACTCTTTAACTCTTGACTCTGGACTTCTTACTCTGAACCTCAACTTCAACTGCCTATGCTTAACTAACTCGTCACTGAACTCATTGACACTTTTATCATTCTCTCCGCTCATTCTTTCCTCTGCTCTCACATGCACCCTTTCTCCCTTGCACTCCATCCGTTGCATCCATGGTCCAAACTCTCGCAGTCACGTACACGGTTTTCCCAATCGCTTCGTTCACACGGTTCGATCACTCGGTTACAAACATTCTTTTCTCGCATCCCTTCAACCACTCGAGATCATTTTGTTTACAGTCATACTTTCCCTAAACATACCGGCGCCGTCCCGTCGCGAGGAGACACCGGCCTCGCGCACTTGAACAACTAACATTCACACCTCTTTCAGCTTAGCCCAAACATTCACTCGTTTCACACATTCTTTATTTCTAACACCCTACAGTATTAACCCTTTGCGGACGAGTGTCGGCGAATAGTCGCCCAAGTCTGTTCAACGTTGCGAATTATAGAGTGACTCGCGTACGTCTACGTTCCGTGCGACCACCGCACGACTCCGCCCTCTCCCGGATGCCGCAGTGCAATGGTGGTCAGGACCCTCGCCCCGATCATCTTGCGGCTTCGGACCCCGCACCGTTTGACTGGTGCGGGAGGCTCAGGTGCCACTGGATCTCCAAGTCCCGTACTGCAGCCGGCACAGCCCCTGAGACAATCCGCTCTAGGCTTAATCATCCAACAATAGTAAACAGTGTTCGGTCCTGAACGGCTCCGAATAATTAGCAACGGTCCTAAATCAAACCATCACGGTTTATGACATGGTAGGCTAGAGACAGCTAATTCTTGGGTGTCATCTGGCTTGCAGACTATCGATGGCACGTGCAAGTTTTGGGTCCGAGTAGCGGTGCCATGTCATAAACCGGGAAATACCAAGGGGGTAGGTTGGCGCGACCGAAACTGTTTTCGCCAACCTGGAGGACCACGTGGCGACCAGAAGACGGTTTTGTTGCCAACTCGTGGCCTACCTACCCCGTAAGATGGACACAGTTCCCCTTCCAGAAAATAGCACGCCAAGGGCGTATTGGAAGGGAGGAACTGTGGCTATATAGCGAGGTGCAAAATGCGCCCCGATAGACATTCCATAGATTTTTATACATTGGACTACATTGTACGGCATTTCGGTCGTACACATTGTAGATTACACTTATAGACATTCTTGGACATTATAATAGTACACATTTTCGTTAGTAAGACATTTCGGCCTTTGGTTATAGACTACGTAGTATAACATTTCGGTCATACACATTGTAGATTACACTTATAGACATTCGTATACATAGCAAGACAACGTGAGACATCGTTGCACATTCATAGATACTTGTACATCGACAAGGATACAAACTTAGATACAGTCCACTAAAACACATACGAAGGGAATTCAATAATTCGTTTAGATTCCACCGCGTCGTTTAATCATCGCCAAACACGGTCGACGCTGCGACGCACAAACAAACAGTATTACGTTTCCTTTGAAAAAAAATCAGGGTTTTCAGCGATGAAATCTTTGTGCTATAAATGCTTGGATCATTTACAAAGAAACGACAGGAATACAAATACAACGAAAAGAGTTCTTGTTTCAATTAGGAGAACAGCTTTCCACCGAATACAGAGCTGCAAGACAGAGAAATTCATCAGAACATGAAGACCCACAAAGATCAAATGCAACCCATTCTAACAAACGCAAAATTTGTCAAGTACGACTTTGCCACAACAACAAAACAAATAATATATGTGAAAAATGTAAAAAGTATGTTTGCGGAAGATGTACACGTAAAAAGATTTCCACTTTCATTTGCATAAAATGTACAAATAATAATGCATAAATTATTTTTTTTTTTCCAAGTGAAGTAAATTTTTTTTATTCTTAATATTTACTAATAACTTGTTATATAACTGTAAATAGTATAAAAAAATTTTAACAATTTAAAAAAATTAGTTTTAAACAAATTTCTTTACACATTAGTTATTCCTTCACAATACAGTCATTTTGACTGCTTTTGGACAACATAGGTATATACTAAGTTTCACTCTTTCTAGTGTTAAATTGAAATAAAGTTTTAGTTGCTATAACGGAAATGTTCGACGTGTATATTCTCTCAGTTGCATGCACCAATACCTCTCGACCACAGCGACGCTCGCTCGTCGGCCGAGTCCGTCCGCAAAGGGTTAATAATTAACGACTGTTTCTTTAATCAAGATAAATATTTAATCGAATCTATCTACAGGGTGTCCCAAAAGGTTATGCGACGTGTGTTGATCTGTTACGTGTGTCTATTATGTCTCAATGTGATCTTATGTTTTCAATGCTGTTTTATAGGTTTTTCAACTTCGGCGGACAAGTGAAGAAGAAAATTTCTTCAACTTCAGCTCCAACTACTAGCACTTTGCAACAACATTCTGTAGGAAGCGGAGGAAGCGGTAGCAGACGCAGAGGAAGCGATCGAAGCCTTTCCGGATCTGCACACGAATTAGCCATTTGCGGAGTTCGAGATACAACTTCAATGCCTAAAGTGCCACATTCCCATAGTCAGTCGAATCTCGCCGACATTCCATATAGGTAAACGATTAACTTGATATTTCCTTGAAACCTATGATACTCGCTGAGCATATACAAAACGCTTGTATTGTTTTTATATTTTTGTCTTCCGTTTATGCTTTCATCTATATGCTTCTGCATATTTATGTCAGTAATGGTTACCTTTGTTAAGTCAATTTTTCATTTAACTTTTTCTATAAATAAGCATAATACTTAAAGGAATAATTATGACAATGATGAAATGCCACCAAGATTAGTGAAATTAAAGATTGAAATATTTAAAAATGTGGAAAAGATTTTCAGAATTATTCTGTTATTAAATATTTAAAACACTCTATAAGCAGTACCGGTTTTACGAGGGTGAAGAAGAGTTTGGCCACTGCTGAGGGCGACGAATACCCAAGAGCGCCTTTTTTATTTTTAAAAACGCATAATAAGAAATATATAATAATAAGAAGATATTAATATACACATACATAATAATAAGAATTTTTAAAAACGCATAATAAGAAAGTACACATTTTCGAATATATGGATAGCATTGCGTATATTACTTACAATACCAGTAACTCTAGCAAATGGAAAACGCAGTTTTTTCTAAGATTAAATTAATAGAAATTTACTTAAGATCAATTTACAGACAATTTCGTAAACAAAGCTGACTAGCCTAGCCACATTATCCATCGAAAGTGAGATTACTGGAAGTATTGATTTCTCAACCTTGATAAAAGAGGTTACAGACAAAAAGGCTCGGAAAGTTCAATTTTATTAGTGTTTATACGTATTGTTTCTATGATTAAAAACTAAAATTTTTGACATTACATTTATTTGTGCAATTTTCACAAATAACAAAATCATTTCGAGTTAATCCTGAATATTAAGATGTTTTTCGCTAGAATTTACAACCGTCACGATCCGTTTAGTGGTTTTCATGTATGATAGGCTGATAAAGAGTACTAGTATCTAATATTCTATGCTGTTATTGATCTTGCTCAGGGTGACATCCTAAAACCGGTCCTGTCTATGAGTATTAGTATTGATATTTATAAAAATTTATAAATATTGATAAAAACGGAACCACTCCGGATTTTGTTAATTTTTTAATATTATATAGGGTGGTCCACGTAACTTGCACACCTTTATAACTTGCAAAATATGCGTTGCATGAAAAAAGTTTGTATACAGAAGTTGCATGGTCTGAAGAGGTTCATTATGCAGTGTATTTTTTTTTTTTTTTTTTTTTTTTTATAGGTAGAAGCATTTCGGAGATTTGAAGATCGATTTTGTTTTTTTAAATGGAATACTACATTTTTTATACCAAAATATGGAAAAATGTCGAATTGTGAGTAAAAAGGTATTGATCTTCACTAGTCCTAAATCTAATAACCAACGAGTAATTTCACTTTATTTCCTGAAAATTTTCTTCGCGTAATATTAAGTTAGAGATTCAACTTATCACAGATTTCCGCGGGACAGCGAGAAGTTTACGCGTCGAGTAAAGTGAAATTACTCGTTAGTTATTAGGTTTATGGCTAATGAAGGCTAATACTTATTTACTTACAATTCAACATTCTTCCATATTTTGGTATAAAAAGTATACTATTCCATTTAACCCTCTGTGGGACCGTGTGACTTAAAAGTTACAAACTGATGTATCTATATTTTAAAAAATTAATTTTATTTAGTTATCACTGCACTATTAAATTTGATTACTGTATCACCGTAGCGACACCACGATCTATCTACAGTAATTATTAGTTTAAACACTTTCAAATCAAAGTGAAAAACTGTAATCAATAGTAATTTTATATAAAATTACTATAATATATAAATATAAAAATACTATAAAATAAAGTATTTTTATAATTTTTGTAATAGTAATTTTTTCTCTAATAAGCAGACAAAATTCGGGCTACAGAGGGTTAAAAAGACAAGGTCGACCTACAAATCTCCGAAACGTTTTCACCTATAAAAAAAAATAAATACACTATATAACGTACCCCTTCAGACCATGCAGTTTCTGTATACAAAACTTTTTCGTCCAACGCACACTTTGCAAGTTATAGAGGTGTGCAAATTGCGTAGACCACCCTGTATATTGTCAAAGTCATTCTCAGTAATGTTGTGAAGGTTTTAGTTAGAGGTCGCTGTTTGTCAAAAGCACATAATTATAGAAATTTGTATGTGTATTATGAAACAAATGGGAAGTACACCCACTCCGAGGAAAATTTAACCTAGCTCAAATCTAATTTTAACTTAATCAGAAGTGAAGTTGGGCTAAATTAGATTTTCTTCAAGGAGAAAGTGCAGAGGTGGACTCCCTTTCCCGCCCATGCGTACAATTTACTATATTATGTACCCCACGGTAAAGTCTTTGTAGCACTGCACAGAATGGTGACCTTGACAACGTCTTAAAAAGTTATCAAAAATAGGTGTGGCTTTGTTTCTGTAAATATTTACCTCTAAGTAATTACATAAAGGGTGAAGCATTTAAAACAGGACGTTGGAATAAATTAGTTACTCTTAGAAAGAAGGTTTGTCAATTGGAAATTACAATTGAAAATTCTAATTGGAAATTTCAATTGGAAATTTCAATTGGAAATTTTAAAAATTATGGAACTTTGCATATCAGCAGAATAAGTTATGTCAAATACAACCCTGTTTTTAATTCGTGTCAATAAATCAGTTTAAGGTGGCGAAGTCAGAAGTCAGAAGTGGTGAAGAAATTTCAAAATTTTCTTCTTTGTGAAATATCTCGAGAGCAACAAATGAGGCTAAAAAAGAAATGTTAACCCTCTATGGCGCCGTGTGACTTGAGAGTTACATACTGGTGTATTTATATTTAAAAAAATTTATTTCATTTAGTTATCACTGCACTATTAAATTTTGTAACAATATTAGTGTAATGATACCACAGTCCACCTATAGCAATTGTTACTTTAAAAATTTCGCTATCAAAGTAAAATACTGTAATCAATCGTAGCTCCTTTCTCTGATAAACAAACAAAATACGGACTATAGAGGGTTAAAACAAAAGTTGCACGATTTTATATCTACAGAATTGTGTAAAAAAATTTATAAAAGGTAATTGGAGAGGGGTGTATTTAAAAAATCATGGATTTAAAAAAAATCTTTTTATGTTTTTACAATTACTGATATCAGATCATATCCCCTTTGGTATCATTCATCCTGGAAATACTTTTTTTTTTACGACCAAAGGAAACAGAGTTGCCTTATTTTAAATGTCTCGCTTTGTGTAACAATAATATATGAATAATCTAAATATATTATTTTTACTTATTTTATAACTATTCTATAATTCATTAATTCGTTTCGTAAAAAAGAAATCAAGTACTATCAGTACTAATTTATGTGATATAATTCAAGTTAAAGTATACACAAAGAAAACATAATAATACAGAATTGATAAACGTCTGCTCTTTAGGAGAATATTTAATCCGACCAGTCTTTACCATGCACATAACTAAAATCAGTACTTTTAGCCTGTTTTTAAAGCTACTTGCATGCTATTCTTTTTTTTGAACAACACATAATTGAAAACCAAACGGAACTACTCTGTACAGATGAGATACAGCTCTCCGTAATTTAACAAAATCGTGTCCTCCGAATAGTAATCAATGGTCGAAGAGATAGGTTTTACCGGTGCGGTATTTTCAGGGGAGATCTGGCTCGACTTGTAAAGATTTCCACGAGGCCTATTCCGCATAGCGTTCAGTAAGTCCTCGAAGCAACTCCATAGTTTCCTTGCATAAGTATGCGAATACGAATCTCTTGACTGGTTTCAATTTTTCAACAAATCCTGTTATTCGGTGTGTGTGTTTCCAAAATGTTGTTGATCACTTCTGAAAGACTATTACGTGTATGCAATACTTATTAGACACTTAATATTTCTCACCTTCTCAAATTATTCTCGATGTGCGAAGGGTGACATATGTTGGCTATCTCTCTTAAGAACTTTCTTCCATTTCTGCATTTTAACTCTTTGAAATCTCGGTATTGTGTCTTTTGTATATACACGTATATACAGGGTGTTCGGTAACCGGTGGTACAAACAAAAAGAGGGTGATTCTACGTGAAAAAGTAAGCCGAAGATGTAGAACAAAATTTTTTCACACGAGGCTTTGTTTTCGAGAAAATCGAAAAAAATTATGAATTTTCGCCGGGCACGCTTGCACTTGATATTTGCTCTTCAACGTTCACGCGAACGTGTCGTCGACGACCAGCGTGTCGCCGGAGTTGTTTAAAAGAACCATACTCGCCGACGGTTCGTTCTGTTTTTTTAATCTGTCAGGATGTCGAC
>SMSQ01026215.1:0-89011 GCA_019453375.1 Ctenoplectra terminalis
GGTTTGTCTTTTTAGAGTTTGAGATATAATATATAATATTTTTTTTTTTATTGAATTGTGTGTTGATTAAAGTTAGACACACGTTAAAAAAATAACTATGTTTGCTTAATTGTAGAAAATAAAGAATTACAAAGCTGAGCTCTTGAAGATTTAGGATTCCTAAGGAATTTAATATCTTTTTAAACATAAAAATATATAATATTCCATTTTTCAAACATAGAGACCTGTTACAAAAATAACACTATTTACTAAATTGTAAAAATACACAACAATTTCTTCATAACACACACAATTTAAAACCTATTCAATCTACCCAAACCCAGAGACCACCTTATAAAAATTATTCTTCAAACACCACAAAACTTCCATTACCTCATCTACTCCACCCTAAAATTCAAAGAGCCTCTTAACCCTCTATGGGACCGTGTGACTTAAAAGTTCCAAACCAATGTATCTATATTTTAAATTAATTTTATTTAGTCATCACTGTACTATTCAATTTGATTACCTTCCATAGCAATGATCAGTTAAAAAATTTTCAAATAAAAGTGAAAGACTGTAAACAATCGTAGTTTTTTCTCTAACAAACAGACAAAATTCAGACTATGGATGGTTAATTCTTATTTAACATTCATGCTTCCCATAATTCACCCCAACACTTTCAAAACCTCCAGCCCCACAATTCCAAGCCACGAGCCTCCACCGCTCAAAAAAAAGAAAGAAATCAAAGCGAAAGATACCCCAAAAAAAAAGAGAAAAAAAAAACATCTAAATGAGTTTCTTCTCCGATCATCCCCCAAAAAGCGAAACACAGTCTCTTCAATCATCCGTCGAGCTCATCAGCGTCTTCATCGCAGGTTATCGTGAGCTTTTCAATTACAGAAGAATGGTTCATTGTTTCGTGGAACCCGTTCAGGCATTCAACGGGTACTTTTCGATGTTCATGGGTTCCCATAGAGAGACGATGCTCCTGTGGGAACGCGCTTCTCAGCGATGTGCACAACCACCGATTCCTGTGGGAAATATCTTCACCCTCGTGCGTCCGACAGATCGCTATCAAAGGGGCTTCATGGTGTGCAAATTGGTTTACATGGTCGGGTGTTTCGTTCGGCTCTCCTCGTGGGCGCGTCCCCGTAAAAAGGAAGCGACCGGTAGTCCCGCGTTTCCATTCGGGACAGGCCGACACGTGCTGTGGATATTACTGTTCGACGAAATTAAAAATCAGTGTCATCGGGACCGCGTGCTATCGTCAGTATTTATTGCGTGGATCTTTTTGGTCGAATTGGAGGAAACGTTTTGTATTCTTCGGAGATGGAGGGACGATGGGTGGAAGGGATGATGATCGGTTAGGCTCTGGATGTAAAATACAAAATTAGAAATACTTTGTGACTCTAGGTTTCTGTATTTGAACTCTGATTCTTAGGAGCTTGATTCTTTGTAAGAGATTGTTTTGGATTTATATTCAAATATTCTATTTTTTTTTCGTCTTTTAATCTGTTTTATTCTGTTCTAGTATTGCTGGAAAATATTCAGTTGCATGGTGGTGTGGATCGCAAGGTGCGAATACTATCGCGCTGTTTCCAAACGCTTTTGGTTCTCACGTCTATCGTATTGTCCCAAAACACTCTTCATTTTCATGTCCATCGTTTTGGATCAGATACTCTTCTTTCTATCACTCTAAGGTCCACCGATTTTCTGTTTCTAAATATTGTAAACTATTCGATTCCATTGATATTTATTTAAAATACCAATGTCGTTTCTCAAAAGAACGCCATTCACAATTAAAATCGACCAAAACGAACAAAATAACTCCCATCGAAGACAATTCCGACCTCGGAAACTTAAAATCCCAGATTTCTCAATTTTCTATTTCCAAATATTACAAACTATTCAATTCCTTTTCTATTATATTACAAATTACACTATTTATACAAAACACCAATGTCGTTTCTCAAAAGAACGCCATCCGGAACCCAGAATCGACCGGTACCAGCAAGACTAGTCGCGTAAAAAATAAAATCAGCGAATCTACGAGGGTTAAACAATTTTCTACCACGCAGACATGATTAACAAGGTGACGAGGCTCAGCGCGACCCTCGACCAAACTCATTTTACAGTAGACACACTCGGTCTTGGTCGATTACGAGCATCGCGCACGATCCTCTCCGCAGGGACCTCGGATACGGACCCGAACATCGTGAATCAGTGTACACGTATGTTGCTCGATCGCTGCGAATGTGTTCGCCGGTCTCATCATGGGAACAACGGGGGCAGAGAGCACAATGCGCCATAGAAGGTAGAAAATTTGCGATTTCGACGCGTGCACGACACGTGTCGGGCCAACCTTCGGCTAGATTAACGAACCTCTCCGTGTCCGACGCTTTTCTTTTCCCTTCGTCGCTTTTCCTAACTTGCAACCGTTCGACGTATCGTGTTTATTCGGTTCGATAATGGGTCCTGTAAAATTTATTTCTGGAATGTTTGAGGTTTCAAATAGGCTCGAACTATTACAGTCGAAATGACTCATTGGTAATTTTTGTAAATTGACCGTGGGATCTCATATTTTCTGCGTTTTCTGTTTGAAATGTAGAGGATGTTTTGTTTACCTTTATATACCTTTGATTAGGATTTTTTTGGTAGAAATAAGTATGCTTTAATTGCATTAAGTATGCCTATTTTTGCTGAAGAATTTAAAGTAATTAATTTGGAAATGTACAAATTTGAGAATTTGTGAATATATAAGTTTGAGAATTTGTAAATGTATAAATTAGAAAATTTGTGAATATATAAATTAGAGAATTTATAAATGTATAAATTTGAGAATTTGTGAATATATGAATTTGAGAATTTGTGAATATATAAGTTTGAGAATTTATAAATGTATAAATTTGAGAATTTGTGACTATAAGTTTGAGAATTCATAAATATAGAATTTGAAAATAAATAAATATAAATGTTCGTTACAGAAAAACACGAAGAAAGCGGACCTTATGGAATTTATATGAGAAATTGCAAACCTGTAATTTTGGCCACTTCGGTAGTTCTGGTGTTAAATTGAAAGAGATTTGTGAAAGGGTTGACTGGTAACGTATGCGAGGCAAAAGTATGGTATTTATGGCGTCGAAATCCTATACAGTGGAAGTTCGATGCAATTTCTCGTCACCACGGGGCAAAATCAACAGAAGAGATCAAAGGAAACGGCCCCACCTTGGTCACCGTCGACGCCGGTGGCGGTGGCGTATAGACAGCCGGTCGACCCAGAAGGCTAAAATGACAATCGATGTATACGAGGTGGTTGGACGTATCAATGTCATAAATGTGTTTTCTTGCTTCTGGTGTAGTTTCTTGTGCCAGGAGTGTTATACGTTGAGGACTGGGGGTTGAGATTTGTAATGGCTTGGCGTGTCGGAGGACGGTGTTCGAATATGACTTAGCGAGGACAGAGTTCGAATAAGACTTAGTAAGGACAGAGTTGGAATATAAAACTTAGAAAGATCACGGTTCGAACAAGACTTAGTAAGGACAGAGTTGGAATATAAAACTTAGAAAGAACACGGTTCGAATAAGACTTAGTAAGGACAGAGTTGGAATATAAAACTTAGAAAGATCACGGTTCGAACAAGACTTAGTAAGGACAGAGTTGGAATATAAAACTTAGAAAGATCACGGTTCGAACAAGACTTAGTAAGGACAGAGTTGGAATATAAAACTTAGAAAGAACATGGTTCGAATAAGACTTAGTAAGGACAGAGTTTGAATATAAAACTTAGAGAGGACGCAGTTCGAATATGACTAACAATTAGTAAGGACTGAGTTTGAATATGACTCACAATTAGCAAGGACAGAGTTCGAATATGATTTATTATTAGCGAGAATAGAGTTCGAATATGACTTATAATTAGCGAGGATAGAGTTCGAATATGACTTATAATTAGCGAGAATAGAGTTCGAATATGACTTATTATTAATGAGAACAGAGTTCGAATATGACTTAGCAAAGGTAGAATTGGAATATGACTTACAATTAGCGAGAATAGAATTGGAATATGACTTATTATTATCGAGAACAGAGTTCGAGTATGACTTAGCAAAGATAGAATTCGAATATGACTTACAACTAGCGAGTACAGAGTTCGAATATGACTTAGCGAGAACAAAGCTCGAAAGTGACGTACTGAACAGATAGCTCGAAACTGACATAGTAAAGACAGAGTTCAAACATGACACACCAAGAACAGAGTTCGAGGGTGAAGCAGAATTAGTCACAGACGAAATAATTCCCCGGTTTTCTATCGAACACGCAAACAGAAAATCCAGATATCCATTCCTAACAGACAACACATCAGACCTTAACGCCACCTTAGATATCTTCCCGATGGCGCTTCACAAAACAGCCTTGACCGGGCAAAACTCGTGAACTCCACGATACCGTAAATACACACGCGTGTATTAGCCAGATCTGTGCATAGTCGCGACAAGACGGCGCGTACGCAACGTACACCGTCGAGACCAGAAACTGACTCATAGGCCACGTCGCGGAATCGGCCCATTATACTGTTACGAACCAAGCGAACACCGACTAAGCGTATCCGAAGCCTGCTACCGACACACCGGTACTGGAAGGACGATTATCGATTAATCGCCGAACAGACACTTCTGTCCTTGCGATCCAGCCGCGATCCTATGTTTCTTTTCGTTGTTTTGACTCGGAGCGAGATTCGCGCGGACAATCGCGACGCCGTTACTTACAGGTTGAAATTTGACCAAATACGTTGACAACTATGTATACACAGCGATTAAAATAGTATTTAATAGAGAATAATATATTCTATAATTCTATGTCTATCGAATTGGGACCACGCTCGAAAATTTTACATTGATGGCTATAACTTTGGTCTCTGTCGTTCGAATTTTTACTAAATACGTTGATAACGATGTATACATAGCGATTAAAATAGTATTTAATAGAGAATAGTGTACATTACACGAGCTATATTCTATAATTCTATATCTATAGTCCCCGCCTATCGAATTGGGACCACGCTCGAAAATTTTACATTGATGGCTATAACTTTGGTCTCGGGTCGTTCAGATTATTACTAAATACTTTGATAACGATGTATACATAGCGATTAAAATAGTATTTAATAGAGAATAATATATTCTATAATTCTATATTTACAGTCCCCAGCCATCGAATTGGGACCACGCTCGAAAATTTCACTTTCGTGGCTATAACTTTGGTCTCTGGTCGTTGAAATTATCACTAAATACTTTGATAACGATGTATACATAGCGATTAAAATAGTATTTAATAGAGAATAATATATATTACAGGAGCTATATTCTATAATTCTATGTCTAGAGTCCCTGGTCATCGAATTGGGAGGAACGAGAGGAGACGACAGGCTTTCTGTTTCGTTTGGAGGTCTTGTGGAGCTGTTTGATCAGATTGTATGTACGGAGGATGATGGTTTTGGTGCGTAGAGAGGGGGTTCGTTGAAAAGGGTCCGAGTCGGTTAATTTGATTACGCTCTTTCGACTTGCCCTTGCGCATTTTTAATTGGTTTGATGTCCAGCGATTTTATTGGGTTGGGTTAAACGACCTTGAACTGACAAGGGAGGATTCTGGTGATACGGGGTGGTATTTAGCCATCGTTTCGTGAACCACCGTAAATAAAAGAATCGGAAAATTATTAAAATTTGGAAAGAGAATAAATTGCAACAAGTGCGATAATTAATCATAAGTACTTCTACAACTAAAAACGTAAAAAAAAAGGAGATTAGACTCTAAAAAATATTGTAATTAATAACAAGAACTTCCATAATTACAAAAGAGTCATAAATAACAAAAACTTTGGAAAACAATAAACACCAAAAGGTACCACAACTACTGAAAAGTACCTCTCCAACTAAAAATCTAAGAAAAAAAAGCAACAAACTCCAAAAATGATTGCAACCGATCTCCACAACTTAAAAGAACCAAAAACCAGGAACACCGAAAGGTACCATCATCGACCAACAACAAAATCTGCCCTCATCAAGCAAAAAAATCAGAAGAAAAATAAAAAAGAAAAAGAAAAGTGTTTTGCGATGCTCGATACACAAGCAAAAGTTGTATGTTCCTATAGACAGAGGATCGCTCCGTCAGTTACTTGGAATAACTTCGTTACTTGGAAGAGAGGAGAGGTCGCGCCGGCTCCGTTTAACCCTATTAACGCGCGTACGTCGCGCTTATTTGCTGGATATTTGCTCGACGGTGCCCCACCAGCTTCCGACTTCCGTTTCGCGCTCTCCTAGCCCTCTCGTTCCCTCTGTCCCTCTGTAGATCATCCTGTGTCGATCCGAGGTGTACGCGTTAATTGCCGTATTCAGCGTACAATCCGAAAGGGTTGCCGGTTGCACGGCTCACTTCTGAATAGTGAAGCTAATACACCGTCGTAATTCGTTTAAAGGGAAACAGCAAGTGCTAGCCGGCGAAGAAAAGTCGGCAAAGTTGCGCGACTGTGCTCGATCCTATCTACACGAATTTTACAGTTAATTGGCGAAACACACGGATTGACGAGGTTGCTTTTCCCAAAGAAATCAAATTCTCAGAGGTGGACTCTGCCTTTGGTAATTTCCAAGATTTTATTTTAGTTCTGGTTTGTATTTATTTTAAAGGATACGTTGCTTTTTTTGGTTCGTTCTTTGGGGATTAAATTATTTGTTGGATTGTTTGTAATTGGAGATTTTTTAAGTTTCTGTTTTGTTGATACTTTTGGGAGTGAAGTTTGGTTTTTTTGGGGAAGTTTTTTATTTAAGTGTGTGGAGAGAGTGGAGATTTTTTGGGCTCTGTGGGTTTTGAGGGAGAGAGAGGAAAATTAATGGAAAGAGTGCTGAATAAATGAAAATGGAAAGATTCAGGAATTTACTTGGCTTCGTTAGGGAAATAAAATTAATAGAAAAAATTAATACAACAAAGAATCACTGGATAAAAGAAAAACTATGAATTTACTTGGTTTTATCAAAAATACAAAATTAATAGAAAAATTGCTAAATAAAAGAAAAAATTAACTATGAATTTATTTGGCTTCGTCAAGGAATAAAATTAATAGAAAAAATAAATACGACGAAATACCATCAAATAAAAAGAAAAGCTATGAATTTCCTCGGCTTCATTAAAGAAGCAAAATTAATAGAAAAACCTCTAAATAAAAAAAGGAAACTATAAATTTCCTCGACTTCATCAAAGAAACAAAATTAATAGAAAAACCACTAAGTAAAAAAAAATCTACGAACTTCCTGGGCTTCATCAAAGAATCAAAATTAATAGAAAAACCTCTAAATAAAAAAAATCTATCAACTTCCTGAGTTTCATCAAAGAAACAATCCAAATAAAAAAAAAACAAACGCAACAAAAAAACCGCTAAATAAAAAAAAGAAGCTATGAACACACTCGCCTTCATCAACCAAACAAACTCAATAAAAAAACCTCCAAATAAACAAAAAAAAAAAAATCTACGAACTTCCTGAGCCTCATCAAAGAACCAACCCAAATAAAAAAAAACAAACGCAACAAAAAAACCGCTAAATAAAAAAAAAGAAGCTATGAACATACTCGCCTTAATCAACCAAACAAACTTAATAGAAGAACCTCTAAATAAACCATAAAAAAAAAATCTACGAACTTCGTGAGCCTCATCAAAGAACCAACCCAAATAAAAAATAAACAAATGCAACAGAAAAATCTCTAAATAAAACAAAAGCTACAAATTTACTCGAAATTCTCTCCCGGACCCATTTCCGAATAAAATCGTCTCCGATCAAAGAGTAACCAACCATCCCTCGCACCTCGCCCAACACCCTCCATGTTGGCAAAGATGAAACCAAGGGAGACACGCGTTTAAAATACAATACAATAGACCGGTGAAAATATTTCAGCGCCTGGACGTATCGATTTTAACAGGCGTCCTATTAAGTTTTGTCCGACGACCAGTTGTTATCTTCTTCATTTCCCTGCAGAGAGCCAGGCGTGAAAGGAAACCGAGACACTGGCTGCCCTATTAGGAGACATTTCGCTAGCAGATTGTAGGTTTCCCATTCATCACGCGGATCGGGGAGGATTCTTTATTCCGGATTTTTCTTTTAGACTTTCCATTGACATCGGGGTCGAGCTCCGAGGCGACAACAATGCCACGACGCGAGCGACTAGGCTCTAATGAGCGCGTGCCAGTGACAGAGGTACACGGCCATTATGCGTGCATGCCCCGTGTTATAAACGATGCACAGAATGCGCGTGCACGTGGACATTTTCGAGGCTGCACCGCCGCTTTTTAATACTGCGTCGAGCGGTTATTTTGCTGGTTTGATTATTTCGATTGGTTCTGGGTTAATAGGTCTATCTTCTTGGAATTTTCTTGGTGTTCTGATTTGTCTGAGTTTGCTTTTGTTTGATACGGCGGGAATTTTGTTACTCTGAGGTGTGTTTAGTTTGAAATTGAGGGAGAGTTTTTATTTTGGTTTGAATGAAGAGAAAGAAAAATTGTTAATTCGGATAAAAATGTGTGTTTGACGTGGAACTAGGATATAGAATTTTTATTCGGGTTTGAATGATGAAAAAGAAATTGTTAACTTTGATAAAAATGTGTGTTTGATGAGAAACTATGGAAAAGAATTTTTATTCTGGTTTGAATGATGAAAAAGAAATTGTTAACTTTGATAAAAATGTGTGTTTAATGTGGAACTATGAAATAGAATTTTTATTTTCGTTTGAATAAAGAAAAATAAATTCCTAATTCTGATAAAAATGTGAAACTATGAAAAAGAATTTTTATTTTGGTTTGAATAAGGAAAAATAAGTTGTTAACTTTGTTAAAAATGTGTGTTTGACGTGAAACTATAAAAAAGAATTTTTGTACATTGAGAATAGCTTTTTTACATTTTTTCTCAAAGTTGGAAAATTTTTTTAACCAAACTAAAACTCGATTGGGTCAGAAAGTGACCGATGCTGACCAGTGCTTGAACCAATAACCCTGCACCCCGATTCCTAAATTTGGTGCAATTTAACCGCGCATTAATCTTCCATTTTTGGCGATAAACTTCGAATTTCCTATATTGGAAGTTGTATAAGGAATGTGAAGTTCCCACGTGAGCACAACTGTCCGTTCGCTGGGGGTCCTAAGCGAGCATCGATGTGTTAATTACTGTAACGTCCCCAGTTGGGCCGAAACTCGTTTGGAATTCGAACCAACGGTCGCACAATCGAAAGCGTCTAATGGCGCGTCCAAGACAAATTTTGATATTCCCACGTGCTAACGCTTCGCACGATCATCCGTGTACAATGCCAGCTGTTGGATTCTGAAACGGGGGATAGTCGATTTCTAATTTCTAAACTGCGAATTTTTAGGCATTTGTTAATCTTCAGTACAATGAATTGTACACACATTATTTTTTCTGAAATCTCTCTCTATTTAAATTATATAGTTTAATAAATTGTATAGTAATATAATAATTTAATAAATCGTAGAATAATACAATAATTTAATAAATTGTAGAATAATATAATAATTTAATAACTCATATAATAATATAGTAATTTAATAAATCATGTAATAATATAGAAATTTAATAAATCGTACAGTAATATAATAATTTAATAAATTGTATAATAATATAGTAATTTAATAAATCATGTAATAATATAGAAATTCAATAAATCGTGCAATAATATAATAATTTAATAAATTGTATAATAATATAGTAATTTAATTAATCGTACAATAATGCAATAATTTAATAAATTGTAGAATAATATAGTAATTTAATAAATCGTACAGTAATATAATAACTTAATAAATCGTACAATAATACAATAATTTAATAAACCAAATAACAATTAAAACCAAGTACTAAAATCAATAAAAAAAACGAAAGAAAAATACGCAATAGCCGCCAAACTAAAAATATCCAAAGCCGCAAAATTGCACGCAATGCACGTAAAATAAAAAACTATCCTCGTCGTACCTTTTTTTATAATACTTCCCAGATAAAACGATCTTCCACCGAAGTTCCACCTTCTTTAATTTTCCACAAAAGTATAAATTCGCATGAAACTCGTCCATCGAAGATTTCAACGTCGGTCAGCGGAGAAAAGAGAGGAAACATTGAAAAAAAAAATGGCGTCCGATGGTCGGTGAGAACGTTAACGGTGGAACCCTTCGAAATAGTTGACGGTTGATCGGTGATTCATACTAATGACGAGTGTTGCGTTCATCGATTGAATTTGTAACGCTTGCAGGAACGCACCTGCGCTCGTTACGAACCTCTCTTTCACGCTGCCAAAGGTGTTTCTTTATAATTTCCGACCGGTGTCCGACGATCGATCAAACATTGATTGAAATTCTAAACGATCGTTATAATTTTCGAGACACGCGCCACGTGTCCGGTACAGCCAAGTATTATTAACTGAAACTGTTACTGAAACTACAGAGTGGACGTTTACGCGAATGCATGTTTTTTTTTGTAAAATATAGATGCATAAATGGGAACTTAGAAGGGAACACAGAGAACTCGCCATTTTGTTGAAATTGAAAAAGTTCGCGCGAAAACAGTCAGGAATAAGAGTAACAATGATTATTGATGAAAATTGCAGGGACTTATTTGTTAAAGGGAAGATAATAGAGCAAAATAGGTGCTATGTTATAATAAAATATTATGTATACATTTGTTATTAATGAAAGGAAGAAATGTTCTCGTAAAAATATTTTACACTCATTTGTTTCTTCTTTTTTCACTCTTCGCACTCTTAAATTTTAAGTTCCATAGGAATTTCTCTAAGAAAATTTTAGATTAATTTGCTCTGTCTTAAAATAACTAAATAATTTTAGTATCTGAAGAAAATTACACGTGTCGTCTTTAAGTTTCACAGGACTATCCTGAAAACTTAAAATATTATTTAAATAAGAGAAAAGAAATTATAAATACTTACAATTTTGTATTTGTCTGATTAATTCGCTTTCTCTTGAAATAAATAAAAAATTGTAATCTCCATAGAAAATTACACGCGTCGCCTTTAAGTTTCACAGGACAATCGTGAAAATTTAAAATATTGCTTTGGTCAAAGACAAAAAATTATAAATACTTACGATTTTTTATTTGTCTGATTAATTCGCTCTGTCTTAACATAAATAAAGAATTTTAATCTCTAAAAAAAATTACATGTGTCGCCTTTAAGTTTCAGAGAACTATCCTAAAAATTTAAAATATTGCTTTGATGAGAGAAAAGAAATTAGAAATATTGATTTTTAATTTATCTGATTAATTCGCTCTGTCTTGAAACAAACAAAGAATTTTAATCTCCGAAGAAAATTACAGAGTGTAAAGGGTTAACGATAATTAATAAATGGAAATTGTTGAGTTTAAAAGTATAGTTTTCAGACGTTTCAACAATTCGCACGAGCAATTTACTTGGAACGAAGTCGCGTCCGAGGAGCGAATAAAGGTGACAGAAACTGAAATACGGCCTCATCAAGCCCGTTTTTACCCCGATGTCCCAGAAACGAAAGGAGCGCTCGAGTGTCTATTATGGCGAATCTATTTCGGTTGACGCCACCCGTTCAGGAATGCGTCCCCTGGCACACAGCATGTACGCGACCCTGACAAAGACCACTTGATCTCTTCACCGTAAACAAGATTAAGGATCCAATTATAGAATTCTTTTGTAAAATATTGTCCTGGCTCCTCCGAATTTTTCTTAACACTACGATAAAATCAGAACGGTGGAAATTTGGAAAATAAACAGCTGTGATAAAAGTAATTTAATCGATAAAGAGAATCTCTATAATTGTAAGGATACAATTACAGAATTTTTTTGTAAAATATTGTACTCGTTTCGAAAATCAAAGGCTAAACACTTTATTCGCAATACTACATTTTAAAATGTAATTTATTTTTTAGCATGTTCTCTGGAATAGAAGCGAACCGCTCGACCACACGAATTACATTTCTTTCTCCCACTTTTCATATTCGTGTAAGAAAATATAATACTAAGACTCTGCTATATTGAAAAATTCCAATTAAACAAATGATTGCTTTAAAAGACACGTCTAAAAAAAAATATCCCAATCTTCAAGACCTTTCGTGTTCAAATTAAAAAAAGAAAATAAATTCTTGATAGATGATGGCAAGAAGAAGGTTAAACACTTATATTAAATTTCTTTTTATTTTTTTACATTTCTTTCTCCCACTTTTCATATTCGTGTAAGAAAATATAATACTAAGGCTCTGCTATATTGAAAAATTCCAATTAAACAAATGATTGCTTTAAAAGACACGTCTAAAAAAAAATATCCCAATCTTCAAGACTTTCTTAATAAATAAATTCTTGATAGATGATGGCAAGCCTTAAATAGTACAGTGTCGATAATTCACATGACCCTGAAGAAGGAAAGGGAGTCGGATGCAGCGAGCGAATCAAGGCTCGCTGGCTTGTGGAACTATTTCAAAGCATCGTGTGTCATTGCGTGCACGCAATATTTAGCCGTACCCCCTACCGTCAGGATGTCGGCGTCGAGTGAGTCAGTGCGACGACGTCAACGACATCCACGACGACAACGTCTAGACGCCATCACCCCACCGTCATCGTCACTGATTTGTCCGCTGTCCTGTTCTTCTTGTTATCTCGTAAAATGGGTGAAGTCATTCTCGGCTCTGATACACAGGTCTATCTTACATGGGAACGCATATTTATTCGTCACACTCTGTAAATACATAAGGAAACAGGGAAACGTGAACGAGAAGAATGAACAGAATGGTGTGACGACTTTCGTTTCATTTCGCGATCATTCGAATAGAAGGCGCAAACATTAACACGTTCGACGACTATTTTCATACTCATACTGATCGGTCTTAAACTGTATCGTAGCTTCTTCTTTCTACAGGATTTTTTTTCCCGCTGCATGCGTTGTCGATAGTTTTTCAGGAATTTATTTCAATCTTTGGATTATATTTTTAATAGAATATCAGAGATAGTTCTTGAAAAGGTATCATAGTAAGGAGAAATTAAGTATTGTTCATTTTTATTTTAGTAGCTGTGTTAAAATCATTGTAAATTTATAAAATTTCTAGGAGAAATTAAGTATTGTTCATTTTTATTTTAGTAATTATATTAAAATCACAGTAAATTTATAAGATTTCTGGGAGAAATTAAGTATTCATTTTTATTTTAACAGTTGTCTTAAAATCACAGTAAATTTATAAGATTTCTGGGAGAAATTAAGTATTGTTCATTTTTATTTTAGTAGCTGTGTTAAAATCACTCTAAACCCCCGAATAAATCGTATCGATGGCGTGCAAACATCCACGGGTACCGGTAGTTCGGTTCGGATCGAGTAAATGGGCGTCTCCGCATCCTATTACTTTTACCCATGCGTCCGGCTTTATTGGGTTTCGAGAATTCGATGTTTATCGGGATTGATCGCATACCTGGCATGACGAGGCATGCGTCGCCACAATAATTACCAAGGGATGCGTGTCTTTACGCACCCGGCCGAGCAGGGGCTGCGTTCGCCAGAAGGGTGGCACACGCAACTTACCATACCAACTATGATTCACCTGAGCCATCGTGTTACTATAGTTACACACATCTGATAGTTAGGCAGAAAAATTTTGAACAAAAAATTACAACAATTCTAATCATAATCACAGAGAAAACTTAAGAAACAAAAATTCTAATCAAGATCACAGAGAAAGCTTAAAAAATAAAAATTCTAATCAAAATCACAGAGAAAACTTAGGTAACAAAAATTTTAATCAAGATCACAGAAGAAGGTTTCGAAATAATAAAAATTCTAATCAAGATCACAGAGAAAGCTTAAGAAACAAAAATTCTAATCGAGATCACAGAAGAAGGTTTCGAAATAACAAAAATTCTAATCAAGATCACAGAAGAAGGTTTCGAAATGACAAATATTCTAATCAAGATCACAGAGAAAGCTTAGGAGACAACAAAAATTCTAATCAAGATCACAGAAGAAGGTTTCCAAACAAAAATTCTAATAAAAATCACAGAGAAAGATTTCGAAATCACAAAAATTTTAATCAAGGTTTCGAAAGCTCACAGGAAGAGCTCAAAAAGCAACAAAAATTCCAATAAAGATCACAGAAAAAAAACTTTTCGAAAGACAAAACAATCTAGAACCTTAAAAAAAGTAAAAAAATCAAAATCGAAAGATCGTTCCCATTCGAATCCCATTAACGCAACGCCACGCAACGATAGAAAATCAAATACCGTTTCTCCTCTCTCCCTGTACCGTGTATCCTGAAACCAAATCAGCCCGTACGTTCTACTCAATTTCGAAGAAAAGCCCCTTTAAAAGTGCTCGGACTCAAAATCTATTACGTCTTCGACACTTGGTGCTCGCCCGTAACTTATTCATGGACCTGTTGAGGCGTTCAAGATGCGTTTAGGCCCGAGGGTAGAGAGAACACGCGTCCCTACTGTCGCAAGTAGATATAAGGGTAGTTAGCGCCCTTCCGCCATTCAGGGGATGAAATCACTACAGTGACCAAGGACTCGTAAAATTGGCCGTTTAAAATACAGCATGCTACCGTTTCACAGCATTCTGATGGCTCTTTAATATCCTCTATAAATGTTAATATCGAACAACTTTTTTTTTATCAACTTTCTCTATTGCTGTCGCGCATCTGTTCTTTTCTTTCCTCTTCCTTGCATTGTTGCTTCCGCAGAATCTCTCGGTGAAAATAATAACGCGATCGTGGCGTCAATTTGTGTATAATGTGGTAATTGTAAACGGATTCACGGTGGAACGGATTTTTTAAAATATATAAAAATTTTATAAAATTATGATTTTATTTTTTTATTGTATTATATTATTAATTATATTATATTTATTATATTATTAATTGTATTATGTTTATTATATTATTATTTACTATTTTTATAATTTTATTATTTGCTATTTTTATAATTCTATTATTTACTACTTTCATAATTCTATTATTTACTATTTTTACAATTCTATTACTTACTATTTTCATAATTCTATTATTTACTATTTTTACAATTCTATTATTTACTATCTTTATAATTCTATTATTTACTATCTTTATAATTCTATTATTTACTATTTTTGTAATTTTATTATTTACTATTTTTATAATTCTAGTATTTACTATTTTTATAATTCTATTATTTAGTATTTTTATAATTCTATTATTTAGTTTTTTTATAATTCTATTATTTACTATTTTTATAATTTTATAATTTTATAATTTTATTATTTTATAAAAGGCAGGTCATATGTAAATGAAAACATAAATAATTCTATGATACAGAAATGATTCTATGCTTGTATCAAATGATCGCTCCATTTTTAAAGGCGTATATTACGCTCCAGCGAAAGGGTTAAAGGGACCTTTTGGTCCACACCCTGCATAATAATAATTATATATAATCACAGGTTTAATCATTTATCGTAACACATATATTAAATTGTTGCCACCGCGGCGACACAGTGAAAAATAAATTGAATGCCGTAATAAAATGGAAAGAAGACACGAGGGATGCTCCGAGTCGGGGCAAATGGCTGCAATGAATTTGCATTGAAAGTGGCTCTTAAACGATTTCCCCCACTCTCGATCCTGTCTCCGGTACGATGTTAACCTCTCGGCAGATTGCGAGCAAAATTTCTTACAAATTCGATATTAAATTATTGCTCGATAAATTTATTCTGCCTATCAGAAAATTTTTCTCTTTTATATCAGGTCGAAAACTATGAAACGGGCGTTTTTTGTTTAGTCTCTGTTCAACCGCGACCGAGAGAGATACATCGTAACGCGCGCCCGATATTTTTATTTATAAAGCTTAGACTATTGTGAAAACTTAGCGTTCTTTTGAGAAGAAATACTATAAACTAATACTAGAAATAGTATTAGGGTAAACGAGTAGATGTGTTATTTTATAAAAAGTGCTATTTTTCAGGTCGAATAAAAATCGCGGTACATTTTAGACGTGAAATCTCTCAATTATCTGATAATACACCTTACATTCCACCCCTTGTGCGACCAGGATTACACGCATCGAGCGTCAGACGACCAGATGTCGTCCTTTAAGCTAATATGGCGACACGCGAGGGCTATCTTCCGCTTTTAAATGATGTTTGGGTTACTACGTGCAATAGATCGTGGAAAGATCGTTATGTAGGATCATGAAGATCATAAGGATCATGAAATGACAGAAATCTGAAAGAAAACAAGAAAAATGGCCCAACTATCCCGAACCTAACCCTACGAGAGGGAAATAAATAAATATTACTTGATAATTTTATTCAGTTTTATAGCTAAAAATATTATATAATAATTTTATTCCGAAACTATCCCGAACCTAACTTTACGAGAGAGAAATAAATAAATATTATTATACAATAATTTTATTCAGCCTTAAAACTGAAAATATTATATACTAATTTTATTTAGCTTCACAGCTAAGAATAGTATACAATAATTTTATTCAGTCTTAAAACTAAGAATATTATATACTAATTTTATTTCAATACTACCCCGAACCTAACCTTACGAGAAAGAAATATAAATGAATATTATTATTTAATAATTTTATTCAGCCTTAAAACCAAAAATATTACACGACAATTTTATTCAGCATTACAGCTAAGAATATTACACAATAATTTTATTCATCTTTACAGCTAAGAATATCATACAATAATTCAATCCACCCGTACATCTCACTCCTATCCCACCCAACTCCCTTACTTCCCAAATTACACCTTTTCCTATTCTACTTCCTCAATTTTCCTCTAATTTGCGTCTACTCTCTCCTTCTCTCTCCTTTTCTCTCTCAGTTTCTTATCCAACCTCAAGAATAAATAAATATTGCACTGCTTTAGTTCAACCTTAATCGAATCCAATTATTTTTATCCTCGAATATCACCGGTCCCGATGAGATCCTAAAATATGTCGTCGCGATGCACGAAATGTCACCGCCGACAATCGCGTTTCCCTTGGTCTCGTCTTGAAAATCTATACCTTAGAAGAAATCGTGTCCAGCTTGTGCATCCTCGATAATTCATTATCGTTTCGCCCACTCTTTCGATCTCCCTTTTTATTTTCGCCGTTTCAAGTTTTCGTTACCGCCCGCCATTTTATTTCTCGTTCGCCGCAGAAACAGAATCGCCACTTTCGCTCTGTCTCGAACAGAAACCAACGAACGAACGGACATGTCTGTTATTAAGTACGGCCGGGATTATTGCGATCACTTTATTATTTATCGAGACGTCGTTCGGAAGCGATGGGACGAGGAGCTTGGCTCGTTCCGTGCGACACAAAATGGCCGAACGATATCGGTCGCAATTAGTTAACCGTGTTTCGTCGGAGACATTGCGGATTTTTGATCGAAGCTTCGATTCACCTGGACTCGATTAACTGGGGAAATTTAATTTATTGGAGTTATTAGGGGAAAAAGGGTGGATTAATAAATTTACTGGAATTAAAAATGGTCGGAATGAGCAGTTTATAATTTTTATAAATTTATTGGGACGCGTTTATTATAAATTTTCCGTGGTTTTTTTGGTTGAAATGGTCTTGAAGATTTGTTTGCTTTGTATTTTGTATTTTTTTTATATTTATTAGTGGAAAAAGGGTGGATTTAAATGCTGCAACGTGATTAATAAATTTACTGGAATTATCAACGTCGGAACGAGTAGTTTATAAGTTTTATAAATTTATTGGGACGCGTTTATTAGAAATTTTTCGTGGTTTTTTTGTTTAAAATGGTCTTGAAGATTTGTTTGCTTTGTATTTTGTATTTTTTTTGTATTGTTATGTATGATAAACTATATTTATAATTGTGATGAATTAACTTTAGAGCTACCAAAGTGTTACACTGCAATTTTTCATAGAATTTTTATAAATGTTTGGTAAATATTTATCTACTAAATATATTTGAATCGTCAATGGTTCTAGTTTTAATAAACAATCGTGTAAAATATAATAACCGCATACAACTACGATAAATTAAATTAAAATTAAAAATAATTATCTATACCTATTCTTTTTCTTTAATCGCGTCATTATTATCCCAAACAGTGTACCAATTAATAACATAGCAAGCGCCGAGCGTAAAATTCTTTTTTCCGGTTCGTTTCTTTTTTTTTTTCCCGTAAATGAAACGCTTCCGTGACAACGTTAATTAATAAAATCTTACGATTGCGTACCTATGAGGTAGTAGGGTCCGTATAAATCATGGCTCTGGCATAGGTGCACCATATGGTCAATGTTCAAAAGGTCTGGCTCCTGCGCAACACCCATAGACAAGCCACGAGGGGTGTCCATGGCCACCACGTGTCTTAAAAACCGAGGATATCGTCGCTATTCCGTTATGCTTCTCTGCAATTTGATCGCAATTCATTTAACAGTCTTTGTTTCGTTTAAATTAAATATCTTTTCTCGATTCTTCGCTTCAATTCGACGAATTTTTCACAAAATAAGCGCAAGTTCGTTAGATCACGTTGCAATATTCTCGATTTTATCGTCCACATTAAAATAAACTTATAATATCAATAATAATAATTATAATAATAATAATAGTAGTCTTAACAATAATAGTAATATTAATAATAGTAGTAATAATAATAATAGTGATATTAATAATAGTAGTGTTAATAATAATAGTAATATTAATAATAGTAGTAATAATAATAATAATAATATTAATAATAGTAGTAATAATAATAATAGTGATATTAATAATAGTAGTGTTAATAATAATAGTAATATTAATGACAGTAATATTAATAATAGTAGTAGTAATAATAATAATAATATTAATAATAGTAGTAATAATAATAATAATAATAATATTAATAATAATAATAATACCGAAAGGAAAAAAATAAAACTACCAATCGAAAATATAGTAAAAGTCATAGATATTCCGTGTAAGCTCGTAACATTAATAATAATAATCATGTCGAAAGAAATAAAAAAAATATTCCAACCATCATTTCTCATTTCATTTCAAAACGAAGCACAGCGAAGCTCGAGTAATCTTTGATCGAATGTTGAAAAGTTTCATCCAGCGAACGGTCGATGGTTATAAGCAATGAAGTAATAAAGATTGTTTTTTTTTCTCTTCTTTTTTTCTTTTTTTTTTATCGTTAGAATAACTTTTGAAACAACCGGGACCATTGCACGCTGCAAAGTTTCATTGAACGTATTATTACAGTCAGCGGAATTTTAAACAAGTTATAGATTGCGTGAAACCGCTAGGTACGCTTCGTACGACGAGTCCCTTCGAGGTTTATATCAATTTAAACTCGGATAGAACGGACGTATCTTAGCGGACGCAATTTTAAGGGTGAGTTTATTGAGAATTAAAAATAATATAAGAAAATAATATGTTAAAAAAAATATATTGGAAATTTAGGAGATATCTATATTAATTTTCTTTCTATGTTAATTTTTCTATATTAATTTTCCTATATTAATTTTTCTATGTTAATCTTTCTATATTAATTTTCTTTCTGTGTTAATTTTTCTATATTAATTTTCCTATATTAATTTTCTTTCTGTGTTAATTTTTCTATATTAATTTTCTTTCTATATTAATCTTTCTATACTAATTTTCTTTCAATATTACCTTAATATTACCTTCTATCTTAATTTTATCTTTCATTAATAAATGAGAGAAATTATTTTAAGAGCTTTATAATTCGTTCAAACGTTTTGCTCATTTTAAACTTGAAACAACGTCGATATAAAACGTTGGACAAAATTACATAGCCAGTATGATAGACATATTGCAATGTAGATCGATTGGCAAGCTGCAGGGTAATTTTAATGAAAGACGATACTTTCCGACCACGCAGTTAGGTTCACGCTAGTAAGCTAATATATGTATAGGGAATACCCACCTAAACCCTTCGCCTCTTTACAGCCCCTTCTACGTGCCGCCCAGATAGTTCCTTTTTAATTTAACTTCATTTTTCAATTTTTATTTCTTTCCACTGATGACTCAATTCTTTTTTTATTTTTATTTTAGCAAGGGTCCACTGTATTCTACTTATATTTTCTATATTTTCTATATCTCTATACTTACATATTTCTCTATTTGCTATACTTTCCCTATTTCTATATTTCTGTATTTCTAGATTTCTAGAAATTTCTAAATTTCTCTATTTCTAGATTTTCTAGATTTTCTATATTTCCTGTATTTCTATATTTCTATATTTCTAGATTTTCTATATTTCTATATTTCTATATTTCTATATTTCTATATTTTCTATATTTCTATACCTCTAGATTTCTAAAATTCTGTACTTCTGTATTTTCTATATTTCTAGATTTCTAGATTTCTAAATTTCTGTACTTCTATATTTCTATAGTTCTAGATTTTCTAGATTTTCTAGATTTTCTATATTTATATATCTCTAGATTTCTATGTCTCTATATTTCTATATCTCTATATTTCTATATCTCTATATTTCTATATCTCTATATTTCTATATCTCTAGATTTCTATATCTCTAGATTTTTATATCTCTAGATATCTATATTTTCTATATTTCTATATCTCTAGATATCTATATTTTCTATATTTCTATATCCCTAAATTTTTATATTTCTACGTATACCTCTAGATTTCTAAATTTTCCTACTTCTGTAACTTCTATATTTCTATATCTCTATATTTCTATACCGTCCACATTCTACATACATATATTAAACACATACAACGAGCTCATAATTATGCCCGACACTGTACTTATTGTCAGTATCACTGTAACCTCGTCCATTTGGCTCATGCCTCTGTCCTCACCTGCCTTTCGCGGCGCAACCAGCCGGAATCTCACCGTACCCCGTGCGTACACCCCCCAAGGCACAACACGGCGGCTCTATGCGCCTAGTTTTCCCCCTTTCACGAACCGAAGCCAGGTGATGACTCACCCCATAACTCCACCGAAAGGGAACCCGGTTACTCCTTCCACGTACTCTTTCTACGAACGTGCTACGACGTTCTCTGCGTCCCTCTCTTCACCGATTCTTCGGACGTGTTTTCGAATGGGCACACGCGCGTGTCAATCGTGCCCAGATACCGACTCGTGCGTGAACCCCTGGGGTGCATTGTGCGGCCATTTACCCACCTACAGGGTGAAGCGGCCGATTTATGCTGCGTGTCACGGGCCACGGAATCGTTACACATTGGAAATAAATTTTGTTGGATGGAGGTTGGAAGCGATGTCTGAATTTTTGTTTTAATTATGTAATTGTAGTATTAAGCAATTTTGATGATGTGGAATTCTATCATAATTAATAAATATAGTTCTTATTATTGTATATAGTTTGAATTTTGGGATATTAATAGTATTAGAAATAGTGGAATGGTATTTATATAATTCTAATTATGCAAATAGTGGAATTGTATCATAGTTGATAAGTATAGTTTTTATTATTGTATATAGTTTGAATTTTGGGATATTAGTAGTATTAAAAGTAAATAAACAGAGAAGAATAGTATTAAGAATAAATAAAAAAGAAAAGTAGAAAATAATCACATTTTTCATTATTGTAATCGTAATTATTTGCAGCCCCTTCAAACGAGATTTCGAACAGAGAAACATAAGGATCATATTTTGAATACAGAATATATTCGTTACTTTACGAAGTTTACAGTTACAAAATTCGTACTCCAAACTAAAATAACAATTTATTCATTAATTATAGATAATATCTGTTTAACATATTTTAATAACACCCATTAATCAATTCTAACATATTATTTTTTTTTTAAACCGATAAAAAAGTATTACTAAAGCAACAAAAATATAAAAAACCAACGATGCAATGTCTTATTTTCAAAAAAATAGTACACCTATCCCAAACCTACCCTATTCTAAATCACTTACAAATGAAAAATTTTTAAATACAATGACATCTTTCCAAAAAGTGGCAGAACCATCCCCTAATTACTTATTCGCTGCTTTAATTTTCCCAAAGCAATAAAAATATAAAAATCCAACAATACAAAGGTTTATTTACAAAAAAATAGTCCACCTATCCCAAACCTACCCTATTCAAAATCACATACACACTAAAAATCTAAAAATCCAACGATGCATTCAGTCTTATCCTATTCCAAATTACTTACACGCCACTTTAATTTTCCTAAAACAACGAAAATCTAAAAATCCAACAACGCAACGACTTCCTTCCAAAAAGTAGCAGAACCATCCCCTAATTTTTTACATACCACTTTAATTTTCTTAAAACAACAAAACTGCAAAAAACGATTGCCTATTTCCAAAAAAATAGTCCAAGCATCCCCTACGAACCAGAAATCAAACGTTACCAAATCTAAGTACAAGAAGCACCAGATCTCCTTACGAACCCCATTCACCTTGCAGCTTTATCCACCACAAAGAAGCACAAATAATAGAGCAGGATTGCCTGGGCAGTTCCTTGGGGCCGGTCTCCAAGACAGTGAGACCTGTTTCCCGGTTGTCGCGTGCCCTGTAACACCTTGTGCCTCGCCAGCGTCTATTTACACACGAGGAACCCTCGAAGACTCGCCCCAAGGAGAAAGGGGCCTCGTAATCTTTCTTTCATTCAACGAAACACGTCGTTCAACCACTCGGAAACTTTTTTTTTCTTTTTTTTCTCGTGTCAGAACACAAGTCTCTCTGCTGATTCTAGATCTGTCGGCGATCGCTTACGCAAAGACGCCATAGAAAGAGCGACGAATAGCTCTCTCTGTCGCAAAGATTAATAAAACGATAAAAATCGATAGAAAAAAGGGGAAACTGAAGGTTCAAATTTTAAATTACATCGACAGAAAAGAGGAGAAACTGAAGGTTCAAATTTTAAATTACAAAAATGATCATTTATTTAATATTTTTTGAATAGATATAACGAGAAACAAAAGCTTCGATGGGAATGAAAGAATAAAACGATAATAATCGATAGAAAAGAGGAGAAACTGAAGGTTCAAATTTTAAATTACATCGATAGAAAAGAGGAGAAACTGAAGGTTCAAATTTTAAATTACAAAAATGATCATTTATTTAATATTTTTTGAATAGATAGAACCAGAAACAAAAGCTTCGATGGAAATGAAAGGTAAATGAAGGTTGGTCTACCGTTTGAATGTCCAGCAACGCGAAAGTACCGGACTTTGGCTACGTGTATTACTCGAATCATGAATGAAGAAGGCGTAACACGACCTGTGGCAAGAAACCGTAGATATGCTTCCCTCTTTCCTGGCTCCGGTGAGGATCCGAAACGTGACGGTGAATGAAACCGTAACGATTGTCGATACTGAGAGAATTGAGCGGTGTGAACGAAAGAAAAATGGAATTTAATGTTTGTGTATTTGCTTTGAAAGTTGTCTGATTTCTCTGACCAATAATTAACAGTGGAACTATCAAGGTGGTGATGACCAGTTTCAGTTTAACACAGAGACCCGATGAGGTTGATATTTCGTCGTTTACTTCGTAAAAATTCGTTTGCATTCCTAAATTAGCGTAATTAAAATGAATAACTACGCTTATGCGAGTTTAAATTTAGCGAATTTTACAGTTTATTAATTTGGAGAGTATTTTTATTATTAAATATTGTGTTTCGGAATAATCTCTAACCACTCGACAAATTTACGTTCGAATAAACTTGTATTTGCATACTTCCAGAAGGTATTTGTATTCTAAATGTAGATCTTAGTTTGAACTTTGGGTTAATAACTATATAATTTATATTTAACTTTTTTAATTGTTCATATTTAAATTTAATATTTGAAAAAGTATCTTACCCTCGTATTTTTTACAAAAAGCCATAGAAAATTATTTGTATTCTAAATGCAGATCTTAGTTTGAACTTTGGGCTAATAACTATAAAATTAATATTTAATATTTATAAGTTATATTTATATAAATTTAATATTTGAAAAAGTATCTTACCCTCGTATTTTTTACAAAGAGTCATAGAAAATCTTCTACCTGGAAATTATATATCCTAGAAATTATTTATTCAGAACTCGTTTGGTCGAAAATTCAGTCCAATCCTTCGACGAACATGGCGGAGAGAGAACATTATTCGTACAGCGTGCGTTAAAACAGAATTCTGCAAGTTGTTGGTGTTAAACGAGACGGTAGTCGCGATACAGTATCCCGGTTTGCTTATTTGGCCGACCAAAACATTCCTGATTCATAATATCGATCGGATCGAACCGCCTGCGGCACCAGACCCGAACTTCCACATCTGTTCGACGCGTGCTAACGCATCCTCCTCAATGGATTTGTCCAGGTGCTCTCGGATGGACCGACAGATTTCAGGTTTCGATTCGTTGCATCCTTTACGCGATGTTTTCGACTCTTTCGAATATCGGTGACGGATTCCGGATGCATCGAAAATGCGAAATATACGATTTTGTTCGGACAATCGATCGCGAAAGGGGCAAACGTGAAAGAGGGAGGCTTAGGAGAGTTGGTTTATCTGGGGAATAAGAAATTTTTGAAGGAGGAGAAAGGAGTTGAAGTATTTTATTCTTATTAGGGACATAATGCGATAATTTTAAATATTAGAAATTTTTTAATATTATTATTTTCTTGGCTGTAACTATTTTTTTAATTTAATATTAAATATTACTATTCTCATAGTTGTAAATATTTTTTAATTTAATTTTAAATATTCCACAAATTATTAAATATTACTATTCTCATAGCTGTGAATATTTTTTAATTTAATTTTAAATATTCCACAAATTATTAAATATTACTATTCTCATAGCTATAATTCTTTTTTAATTTAACTTTAAATATTCCACAAATTATTAAATATTACTATTCTCATAGCTATAACTCTTTTCCAATTTAATCTTAAAAATTACACAAATCTCAAAATACCATTCAATAATTAAACACAAAAATTCTCCCAATTCACTTAACCTACACAAAATTTCATTTCGTGATTCTTAAACACCAATTCTTAATAAAAAGAAGACGAACAAACCTCGCCAGGGTCATCGTCCCTCGACCATCTCCACGGTAATGTATCACCATGGTCCTCATAATTCGACAGAAAAGGAAAAAAAAAAAGAATTAATGGGCCAGAGGCAGCAGCAAAAAGCCTAGCCAGCCTTCGGTAAGATAATACTCGGTAAACGAAATTTCAGCAAGTATTTGCTTTCTCTGCAGACACGGTGGCGTGGATTGGAGGACCCTTCCACCCCTGGAACCAGCAAAAGGGGGTGACGAGGGATCTGGAAAGTAGAAAGGGAGAGGTAGGTAGGTTGCAGCTGCCTGAACTCAATGTCACAGCTTTCCGACTTACAATGCGAGCCGCCACAATGCATGATTTTCGCCATTGTTTGCATCCTAGCCTGCACGCGTCTAGCACGAACAGGATGCATTCCTGCAGCCCCAAGTGGCGTGTGCCGCCACTCCAGAGGAGCTCGACACGAGCCAATTCCTTCCTCTCTTTCCGTTTCTCTGTCGCTCGCACGGTAATCGCAAACCCTGTTCATCGATTCGAGCATCGACGCCGAATCTGTGCAGTCTGGTGAATTTGTCGGTGTAAAAAAAAAAGAAGAAATTTTATCGTAGCTGTAACTTATTTTTAATTTAATTTTAAATATTCCACAAACTATTAAATATTACTATTCTCATAGCTATAATTCTTTTTTAATTTAATTTCAAATATTCCACAAATTATTAAATATTACTATTCTCATAGCTGTAAATATTTTTTAATTTAATTTCAAATATTCCACAAATTATTAAATATTACTATTCTCATAGCTATAATTCTTTTTTAATTTAACTTTAAATATTCCACAAATTATTAAATATTACTATTCTCGTAGCTATAATTCTTTTTTAATTGAATTTCAAATATTCCACAAATTATTAAATATTACTATTCTCATAGCTGTAATTCTTTTTTAATTTAACTTTAAATATTCCACAAATTATTAAATATTACTATTCCCATAGCTATAATTCTTTTTTAATTTAATTTCAAATATTCCACAAATTATTAAATATTACTATATGTACTCCATTTATCAGACACGAATTATCTTCGAAAATAAAAAGGATAGAACTATTTACAAGCGTAAAAAAAATGATTTAGTGAGTCAAATGGTAGGAAGCGTTGCGAAAAATCTGAAATGTGATTCTTATTCGGGACAGTTCGTGTTTTCGCGAGGGAGCGCGGAAGTTAGCTGGAGAATTTAAGGGTGTGAACAGGGTGTTCTTAGGTGCACCGCCCGACCTGTGTCTTTCAAGGGGGATGTCGAGAAAAATCATATTCTTGAACGAGGGTAGGGTCTCTCGATGCTTGAATTGCAACCAATTACACGCTTTCAAACTGGCTGCAATATTTTCGGAGCATCATCGCGTTGCTTGAACCGTAACATACGGAAATACAATTATCCACTTAGGGGTTGCGTATCAAATTAATCAAAATTAGCCTTCTTATCTGCTCGATATTTTTTTAATTTTGATACATCAACTTTAGTATCTTTATGGTATCTAATTTTGCAATTATTATAATATTTAATTCTCCTATTATTTTAATATCTAGTTCTCCAATTATTCTAATATCTAATTCTCTGATTATTCTGATCTCTAATTTTCCGATTATTTTATTATCTAATTCTCCGATTACTCTAATATTTAATTCTCCGATAATTTGAATATCTAATTTTCCAGTTATTCTGATATGTAATTGTCTGATTATTCTAATACCTAATTTTCCGATTATTCTGATTTCTAATTTTCAAATTATTCTAATATCTAATTTTCAAATTATTCTAATATCTAATTCTCTGATTATTCTGATCTCTAATTTTCCGATTATTTTATTATCTAATTCTCCGATTACTCTAATATTTAATTCTCCGATAATTTGAATATCTAATTTTCCAGTTATTCTGATATGTAATTGTCTGATTATTCTAATACCTAATTTTCCGATTATTCTGATTTCTAATTTTCCAATTATTTTAATATTGAATAGAATTATTCCGATAACGACACAAAAATACGACAACAGCGCTGTTTTTATACAAAATAAATTACTTTCTTCGAAGACCTACCGACTCGGTCCACAACGAAGGGATTTAATTTGTTAATCTTTTTAACTATTAGGTTGAGTCGTTGATTCGACGTTGGTGATGTATTTATTTAGTTGAATAATCTTTCGCGCACAAATATTTACTCCGCGAGGGGCTCACAGTGATTGAATGCGTTATCAGAGGCAAATGTTTGATGCCTACTTACAACCATATAATACATCGGTCTAATTATACTGATGTAATTAGCCAAGTTAACTATTTTTTTAAAGTTCCTGTAATTAATTTTATATCAATCTCTGTAACGAAGAATTGAACCTAAGTTTTTTAGGTTCTGATTTACTTTAGCAATACATATATTACCTATTGTAAAAGAACTTCGATGTGTAATAAAGTAGTGTAATAAAAAAACTTCGTTTTGTAAGAAAGCATTGTAATAAAAAAGACTTCGATTTTTAATAGAATATTGTAATTAAAAAATATTGTAGATATTATAATGAAAAAGATATTCTAGATATTGAAATAACAAAATATTTTAAATATTGTAAAAAAGGAATATTCCAGATATTGAAATAAAATAATATTGTAGATACTAAAATAAAAAAAATATTCTAGATATCGTAAAAAAAGAATATTCTAAATATTGAAATAAAAAAATATTAAATATTGTAATAAAGAAAAACACACGCAAAACAATTTTACTACCGCTCTATTCACGAACCCCGCGTCGGCAATGCGTGCGAGTACAGAAACTATCCGCTGTCCGAGGGGTTGAAGACGTCGGTTCTTATCTTGAAAAGAGGCCGAGGCAAGTGTTCGGGTCGATTTCGTCACGGTAGAACAAACATACACCTTGCATTTTCCTCGTGTTCCCCATAGAAGGACGCGGAACGTACCCTTAATCGCCATTGTGTTTATTTTCTGCGGCCAAAGGTGAGCGTCTTTGTGCGCCCTCCAGGAGGCGGCTGTTGTTAGGTGGCACGCGACCAAAGATACATCTCGGTGAATGGACCCCACCTCGGGCACACCTTAAGCTGTACCACGATTCCAATACAACCTGCTTCCTTCTGACGTTTCTCCGATGACGTCACGGTTCTTACAAACACACGCGTCTTCGAGACTTCCTGCTGAAGGTGCGCGTGACGTCTTCGAGGGCGGCATTGGCGTAAGTGCGACGATGGTTTATGGATACTTTGCTACTTTTGCGAAATATGGTTCTTTAATTATGAATTATTAATTGTACTGTGTCGAAGGATTTTTTATATTTTTTTAATAATTAACTATGAATTATTAAACTCTTATGGGACTTAGGAGTTAAAATATTAAGAATGTTAGTTAGAGAAATATTTTTTTTAATAATTAACTATGAATTATTAAACTCTTATGGGACTTAGGAGTTAAAATATTAAGAATGTTAGTTAGAGAAATATTTTCTTTAATAATAAACTACGAACTCTTATACTCTTATGGGACTTAGGAATTAAACTATTAAGAATGTTAATGGAGAAATATATTTTTTAATAATAAACTATGGATTCTTAAACTCTTATGGAACTTAAGAGTTGAACTTTTAAGAATGTTAATTGGAGAAATATTTATTTTAATAATAAACTATGAACTCTCAAACTCTCAAAGATCAAACTTAAAACAAAAATAAATCTTTTCTTTTCTTAAAATATAAATCTTTTATTCACATTCTTAAAATATAAATCTTTTATTCACTTTCTTAAAATAAAAATCTTTAAGAATCCCAATTAAAGAAACATACTTTTCAATAACAAGCAATAAACAATTAAACAATGTTGAAATTGAATGAATTTCTCCATTTATAAATCTTAAAAAACACTAATTAAACAAACACTAACAAATAACAAACCCTCAAACTCCCAAACGAAGAACAGAACCCTGTAACTTAAAAAAAAAAGCGAGAAATTGAAACCAAAAATTCCAGAAACTAAAAATCCAGGGGAAAAGTATCTAAGCCTATGAGTTCACCCCTGTCCCTTCAATAATCGCGATGCCGGCCACGCCACGAAGCCACGGTGGTCTTTCCTCGGGGCTTTTTTGTGCCGGTGCATTGTCGGAATCAAGTTGCAGCTGCCTGCAGAAGAACCCCCATACGCGCCCCCATAAGAGAGCCACGTCATACCACCTGGCCCTATCTGCATGTGTGTACAAGGGTCGTGCACCCTCGTAACTTTTAGGTACACCGGGCTCCTGTACGTCCGTGTTGGTACGCACACACAATCGTCCATAAGTATTCGATTCAGTTTTATCTAAGATATACGAAATGTACGGGGTGTTTCAAACGAAGTAGAGGAAACATTAGAAAGGGTGATTCCTGAGATGATTTGGAATAAGTTTTTCCTTCGCGAAAATCCAAAATTCTGCTTCGCTGAGGAGTTATTAAAGGAAAACGGTGGGCGTTGGCTCTGAGTCGCGCTCGTGAATTAAGGAACAAGTCGGAATGCTTCGGAGCAACTATTGGCGAGTGTTGAAACTCAGTTTTGCGCATTCTACACGGATACGACAGTAATCAAGTGTATTTTGTAGTGATTGCTGGTTAATGCAGAGAAAGTACAATTTTATTTAGTTATTGTGTGAATATTGGTTAATATCATGTATATTAAGTGGAAATAGAAATTGAATTCTAAAAAAACAAACAATAATCACGTGTATTTTATAGTGATTGCTGTTTAATATAGCGAAAGTCCAATGTTATTTAATTATTGTATAAATATTGGTCAATATTATGTGTAATAGCTGCAAATAAAAATTGAATTCTAAAAAAAGAAACAGTAATCACGTGAATTTCGAAGCGCTTGCCATTTAATATACCGAAAGTCCAATGTTATTTAATTACTGTGTAATTATTTTTTAATATTATGTACAATCGGATTCTAAAAAAAATAGCATATTTCGAATTAAAGCGAGTTTCTGAACTTTTTCAGCACGCGTTGTATTATTCCGCGTTTCTCGATTCTCCAATGGTGTATTGGAACCATCGAGCCACTCGAGCACGAGCTCCAATGGCACGTGTGCATTTTCACACACCATAGGACCGGCGAACGTGAACGTAACTGGGACGGGTGCATGGTTAAGGCCCGCCGAAACGTGAATCCGCTTCGTTCGGATTTGTTTTGGCACACCTAGGCGTGAAAGGGACCAGATTTGAACGCTCGAGGGAAATTGGTGGCGTGTAGGTCTCGCTTCGCGAATGGAGGAGGCTGAAGGGTGAGAAAGAATGCGCTTGGGGTTGATTCTTGGCGGAGGAGTTGATTATTGGATAGTTATTAGGTTGGTGTCGTTTAGAATGGAGGGGTTGATCCCTTTTTGCAGGGATGGTAGCCGGATGCTTAAGGTTTCGGAAGAAGAAGTGAGACTTTTGATAGGGTGGTGCGGTAATATTAATATTGAATGGAAGAAAAAATTGTTATTGATGGTAAATTAACCCTAATAGATAAAATAATTCAATTAATTTCAATTTAATTCAATTTAATACAATTTATTTTGTTATTTAATATCCGCGTTAAAAATTTTCACAAATGAAATTAATATAGTGACTTTGGAGATAAATAAAATATAATGTGATCGATAGATCACTGTCATCTATTCTTGTTCTTTTTTATATGTATGTTTTTTTATACTCGCATCGTTTTTTATTTCGTCCACCCAATTATAAAGATTGCACTAATATTTTTATAAATGTAAAAATAAATATACTAAGATACTAAATTATATTAAATTTATTATCACTATTACACTAAAATATATTATAATAAAATATTATAAATATAAAAATTACACATTATAAATTAATACATTATATAAAAATTGTAAAGTAATAAATATTATTATACTAATATTTTTAGAAATATAAATATAAAAATATTAGTATATTATTATGTACTAATTACAAATTATATTATCAATATACTAATATTTTTATAAACACAAATATAAAAATATCAGTATATTAAAATTTATTACTTTATTAATAGTATAATAAGAAACATCACACTAATATTTTTCCTGCAAATCACTGAAAACCTTTCGTATCCCGGAACATTATAATGATAGGGTGTTCTTTTAGATAATTCTCTTCCAACCCTAACAGAGGGTTAACCAACGTGAAACGCACCTAGATGTACTTGACAGACGCGTGTCCCATCGATAGATATGGTTCTTTTTCTTTCTTTTTTTTTTTCTTTTTTTTTTTACCAGCATATAAAGCCTATTGGTTATTACGCACTTATGGTTACCACCTCGTGCCGATATGGTGAGCTATGCACAGCCTATTTTCGTGTATTTTCATAGATAAGATCGGGTAGCACGTGGCGAAGCACGCGGTCTCCCTCGTTCTGGAACAATTCGTCGAATAGACCGGATAATCGAAGCGATTGCAATGCTTTCTCACGTTTCTTTTTTTTTCTTTTTTTTTTTTTGTAATGGAGTAGGTAAGTAAAATAATTGAGAGTATTTGGGAGTAACTGTGAGAAAATAACTGTTGAATTCCTTTAAGGAAAGTGATAGTTAATAATTATTTTAGGATGGTTGAATTCCTTTAGGGAAAATCACAGTTAATAATTATTTTAGGATGGTTGAATTCCTTTAAGGAAAATAATANTTGGGAGTAACTGTGAGAAAATAACTGTTGAATTCCTTTAAGGAAAGTGATAGTTAATAATTATTTTAGGATGGTTGAATTCCTTTAAGGAAAATAATAGTTAATAATTATTTTAGGATGATTGAATTCCTTTAGAAAGAATAATAGTTAATAATTATTTTAAGATTGTTGAATTCCTTTAGGAAGAATAATAATTGATAATTATTTTAAGAAAGCTTTGCTAATAAATTTAGAATTCCTTCAGGGAGAATAATAGTTAATAATTATTTTAAGAAAGATTTGCCAATAAATTTCGAATTCCTTTAGGCAAAAAATAATTATTAATTATTCTAAGAGAGGTTTGCTAATAAATTTTGAATTCCTTTAAGAAAAATAATAGTTAATAATTATTTTAATTCCTTCACAGAAAATAATAGTTAATAATTATCTTAAACAATTTAACACACATAATTCCCACTTCCATTTCCTCTTCTCTTTTCCTACAAAACTAAACATCGAAAATAAGCAGGTGTCGGCAAACTTATCAATTTTGACGCAAAGTGTCACGAATCTATTTTCCATTGTTACATACCAACTTATACAACACTTTATCTTATCGTCTCGCCGCACACGGCACCCTCTGAAAACCAGGATTCGGCAAGCGATCTTGTTTGATGTCACGATAATTGTGTTTGATCGTCGCCGATCAAAAAGAACCAAAGTTGCTTGATTACGCGTAACTTTCAGCCTAACCGACCATAATCAAAGCTCGTGGCTGCGATTCGCACCGAAGAGAATTTTATTTCACCAGGCTGGGTGAAATAGAATTCTGACACAGGGTAGAAACGTTTATTCAACGATGTTTGACGATGTAACCTCGGTTAATTTTAGTTCACAAACTTTTCGACGTCGGAACAGTTCGTTAACCCTTTATACTCCGAATTTTGTTCGTTTCTCAGAGAAAAAAGAACGATTGATTACGGTATTTTTGATTGCAAAAATTAGATGGATTTTGGTATCGCTAGAAATTAGTCGTTCCTCGATGCTAATTTTTATTTATTTTTTATCATCTGCACGAGTGTAAATAATAGTGTTTGCAATCGAGTATAATTTTAAGTTTAAGAGGAGTTTCAGTGTGTAGTGTAGAAAATTTCCAAGCGCAAGTTAGGTAGAATATTTCAATGTTTTCTATTTGACGAGAGAATTATTATTGTTCAAGGAAATACATTTTTTTGAATATAAATACAGGAGTATGCGACACTTAAATCACGTGGTGCCGTAGAGGGTCGATTATTTAGACGGTCTTGATATGTATTTTGCGGAGAAATATTTTTGTGAATGTTTCTTTTAAATTAAGTTAATTGTTCTATTTTGTAAATTGTTCTATTTTGTAAATCGTTTGATATTGTAAATTGTTCTTTTAAATTAAGTTAATTTTTCTATTTTGTAAATTGTTCTATTTTGTAAATTTTTCAATTCAAATTGTTTTATTTTGTAAAAAATCATGAACTCGTCTTTATCNTTTCTGTTTTGTAAATTGTTCTATTTTTAAATTTTTCTATTTTGTAAATTGCTCTATTTTGTAAATGATTGTATTTTGTAAATTGTTCTATTTTGTAAATTTTTCTATTTTGTAAATTGCTCTATTTTGTAAATGATTGTATTTTGTAAATTGTTCTATTTTGTAAATTGTTCTATTTTGTAAATTGTTCTATTTTGTAAATTGTTCTATTTTGTAAATTTTTCAATTCAAATTGTTTTATTTTGTAAAAAATCATGAACTCGTCTTTATCCGATTAATAGAACGGCATAAATCCGAGTATGGCGTGTCTCCAGTGATGGGAGGTCACTGGAAGCACCCTATATGGGGAGTGGAGACCACTTACACATCTGTCCACCAGCATCCCTCGGTAAATACGGCTGAAAAACACATAGAATGCGAACAACGGGAACATTAGAGGTTCCATCATCGACCACATGCCGAGCGTGTCTGGCCACTGGTACCGGTAACAAGCTGGAAGGAGAAGAATATAGTGTTGTGAGATCTTAATCGCAGATTAGGCATCCACAAAAGACAAAGTTGATTACAGCACGGAAACCAATGCTTGAATTTCGCGTAGCATCTGCGACATCGACGTTTCACTTCTAAATGTCGAACAATTTTCGATTCTTTATCGATCTTCAAAGTTTCATCGAAATCCAACAACGTTCCCTCTTGCACGAGTTAAACTTATCAATGTTGCGTTACGGATATGTAAATAAATCAGATTACGCGAGCAATGTAAAATAAAAATTTATTTAATATAGTGTGAAATGGCGCAGCAATAATATTCTGTATTTAATCTTGCTTTTCGATATCTCTTTCTCGACTCTCAATATTAGACTAACTCGCAGGAATATTTTCTCCATCTTTTCACTCCGTTAAAAAAAAATTCAGTCACGCGATAAAATAAAATACTCGATATAAAAAATATTCAGTCACACAATAATCAACATTCTCAAAAAATATTCAATCTTGCGATAATCAACATTCTAAAAAAAATATTCAGTCACAGGATAAAATAAAATACTCGATATAAAAAATATTCAGTCACACAATAATCAACATTCTCAAAAAATATTCAATCTTGCGATAATCAACATTCTAAAAAAAATATTCAGTCACAGGATAAAATAAAATACTCGATATAAAAAATATTCAGTCACACAATAATCAACATTCTCAAAAAATATTCAATCTTGCGATAATCAACATTCTAAAAAAAATATTCAGTCACAGGATAAAATAAAATACTCGATATAAAAAATATTCAGTCACACAATAATCAACATTCTCAAAAAATATTCAATCTTGCGATAATCAACATTCTAAAAAAAATATTCAGTCACAGGATAAAATAAAATACTCGATATAAAAAATATTCAGTCACACAATAATCAACATTCTCAAAAAATATTCAATCTTGCGATAATCAACATTCTAAAAAAAATATTCAGTCACAGGATAAAATAAAATACTCGATATAAAAAATATTCAGTCACACAATAATCAACATTCTCAAAAAATATTCAATCTTGCGATAATCAACATTCTAAAAAAAATATTCAGTCACAGGATAAAATAAAATACTCGATATAAAAAATATTCACTCTTACTCGTTCATTCTCAAAAAATACCCTCGTACCTCTTCCGCACTGTCCCAAACACTCTTCGTTCGCACATCGCTCTGGATTAAACATTCGACTCACCGTTCCCACGCTATTTATCCCCAAAAATAATTACCGTCCACTTTGATGCGTAAAAATTTCCCTACGATTGGTCGATCCATCAGGACCCGCCGTCTTATCGCGTTATAAATTCCGTGTATATTACCGAATAATTCCGAGCAGCCCGCAGAATATTATCCCGCAGCGGGAATCCAAGGAACACGAGTCCCAAACGCACGCACCTTTATTCCTTTCATGAAACGCATTCAACCGCGCGACGTCTCCGACAGAAAGGTGCCATCGTGGACGCTTTAAAATACGAAACGATACGGGTGAAGATCATGAAGACACTTCTTTCGAGATGACTCGAGATTCCTCGGAGATCTCAAACTGCCCATATCGTTGGCTCCAAGGTAAACAGATATACGGGTCCCGGTTCAATTGTAAGATCGTTTTCGTTCTCTCGCTTTCATCGAATTCCGTTCGACTACCAGCATTTTTTTTTTTTTTTTTTTAAGAAGATCGTTATGACAAGTAGCGGTATTCAAATGTCCGGAGTTTATCTGTGAAACATGCTGGGCGTTCGAGAGCTGGTTTTGGTTCAGTGTCTGTTACTGTGTTTCATTCGTGATATCATGGAGATGTGAACTTGGTTACAATTTGATATTTAAATTGTAATTTTGGCGAGAACTAAATTACAATTTGATATTTATCACGTTGACCGCCACGCCGAAATCACATGTTTTGTTCGGGACGGTACACCGGTAAATAGAGGATTGGACAACAATTAATTTCATTTTTGATCTTCTAATAAAAATTTTTAATCGTTCAATATTGTACACTTTATTTCAAAGTATTTTCTAATAGCGATGATGATATTCAAAATTTATTGACTATCAATGTTCATTTAATTTTTACACGTATAAACATTTGAGGCATTCTAGTCACCGATGACCACCATGGCGCTACGAGAACTAAATTATACTCGTGAATCTTAATATTTTTTAAATGTTCAGTTGTTATTCAGTTGTTTGTTAAAAATTGTAAATAATTTTAGATGGATTTATAACTTCCCGAGAGATAACTATACCCGTGATCGGTTCATTGTCGCGACACGCATTGTTTCTTTCCAAAGGGATCGTTTGTTCGTGTTCGTTTTTTATTTTGGTTTTAGAAAATTTAAAAATGGATTTTTAACGGGGTGAAAATGGTTGCAGATGGAAAATAAGATCGGAGGAAGGTCGGTATCGTGCTCCTGTATTAATAATCTACGATTAAAAGTTCATTTCGCTGGGAATTTTAATTGCAATTAGATCAGCGTGCCCGCCACTTATCTAGTTAGAAATTAAACCGGAGGATCATATTGGAACATGGTGGATGTATAGCGGTGTATACGAGGCAGGTAACTGCTTCGACTTTTCTGGCAGCATAAAATGATTTCTCTCAGGCGAAGCTCTTGAAGTATTTTATGAGAGAAGGTTGTCGTTGCAATTTTTTTTTTTTTGGGGGGTAGAAACGAGAGATTGGTAGCAATGGCGGCTCGTGAATTGTAATCGTGGAGGTGCTGTAATATTTAAATATGTGAAAATGAAATAGAAATAAATATAATTGAATTTTATTTAGTAGTGTTATTAAAAATAACTGAAAGAATAAGGTACGCCTAATAAATGTAATTTAATATTATTTATTAGTGTTATTAAATATAACTTATGAAGGAATAAGGTCACCTATAAATATAATTGAATATTATTTATTAGTGTTATTAAAAATAACTGATGAAGGAACAAGGTCGCCTCTGAGTATAATTGAATATTATTTATTAGTGTTATTAAAGATTACTTAAAAAATAAAATAGCTAATGAAAGCACAAGTTACGCCTCTAAATATAATTAAATATTACTTATTAGCGTTATTAAAAAATTACTTAAAAAACTAAAATAAAATAACCGTATTTCTGAGCATATAATAATATAAAAAAAGATACTGTAAAAAAACACAGTGCTTCTAAAACTCTTCGCTCTCCTAATTGCCTCTCAAGAAGGAATTTTATCAACTTTTATACAAAATAAAAAAATTGCATCGTATCGTCGATGATGAATATTCAAATGTTAGCTGGCAAAATTAAACAAATCGCTAAATTTATACACAGAAAACAAATTATACGTGATACAGTTCCTTCAGCGTCGAGAGGAGTATGAAAAAGATAGAGAAAGAAAAAGAAAGGAGAAGAGGAAGAAAGGTAATTTTTAATACTTCGTCCGCCGAAATAACTTGATGTTAATAACCGGTCATTTTACGACACGATTGCCACTTTGCCTCATCGTGAGACAATTATGAGATATTAACCTACCGGCATTCTTCACGGTCTTTTCCTCAAAGCTCGAACGTTTGCTGGCTCCCAACCATGTCGCTGCTATGAACATAATTAATTTCTCCTGTTTTACTTTCCTTTTGTGTTAATAACTATAGCAAGTGGTGTCTGGTCGTTCGCGTGATTGCAATTTTCTGTTGATTAACCGTGACGCGTTCGGAGCGTCTTTTGGAAAAGCGAGAAAAATGATTTTTCTACGTTCTTTCATCAAGTTTGAAGATCGGGGGAAATTATTTTATTAATCGATAAGGAGGCAAACTATTTAGTATGATTCTCGGCTCTCGATTTTGAATTACTTCTGGTTGAATTTGTTTTTTAAGATCGTTTCTTGGAGATAAGTCATTGCTGGTATTTTTTATTTTTGTTCTTTCGGGTACGTTAAAACAACGCGTAAGTAGTGTAGTTTTTTTTTTTTTGTTTTTTTGGTTGTCACGGTTATTGAATTGCACTTTAGTTATTTATTTATCGAACTCACTTCGGTTTCTTCTCTTCTTTTCTATTTCTTGCATCGTGGATTCTCTCTTCTTCCATTTCTCCCATAATGGAGATCATTTATCTACTTAGAACAGATTTTTTTAAATATATTACGCACTATTAATATTAAAGAAATAGAAAGAATTAGTATTTTAATTTTCTAATTATTAAAGAACTTTAATAAAATTAAAATTAAATTACATCTTAGTGTTTTATTTACCGAACTCTCTCTTCTTCCATTTCTTCCATGATGGAGATCATTTACCTACTTATAATAGATTTTTTAAAATATACTATGCACTATTAATACCAAAGAAACAGAAAGAATTATTATTTTAATTTAATTATTAAAGAAACTTAGTTTCTTCTCTGTCATCTCAATTATCACCATTATCAAATTACAGCCTCTCTCTCCGATTCCTCTCCTCTCTCCCATTCCTCCCACGATAAAGAATATAACGCACTATCAATATTAAAAAAAAAACATTGAAAACCGACGAAACTTGTTCTCACGATATCTAACCCCCCTAACGACCAACGTTCAACGAAAACACCATCGCATAAACAAACGCAGAAAACCAGTAAAGAGCGTTAGGAAATAAAAATAGGGAGCGAGAAGGAGAGTAAATATAATATTTATCCAGATCCTAATTATGAGGCACGAGGTATTAAATGAAGCCCTTGCTGCCCCCGGTAGTAATGGCACTTGTACGGTGTCCTATAGTGGATTACTTTACCATAGTACCTATATGCCGATATCCAGAGCAGCTGTCCGGAAGAGCGACCCCGACACTTCCTTCCTGGACGCCTCATGCCTATCTACTTTCTACGGTGTCCCATGCTCTCGAACCCGCACGAATGCTGCGAACAATATTCGTCACCGATACTCTCTTCTCGGCCGATGTTTCTCTCTTCGCTCCGCTCCAACAATTTTATCTGTTTAATTATAAAATTAAAGCGATATACGATTTATTATCCCGAATCTTCTGTCAGCGAGAAATGGAGAACAGTGAAATTGTCGAAGAGCCATCAGAATTTTGCAGCCTACGAAATAGCGTCAGTTTTTTTTTTTTTTTTTTTTTTCATCGAGTGATGGAAGTAACGGCACGTGCGGAAGGTATCGAAACCCGATGGTCTTCGGGAAACATTATAGCTTTAAGATGCATCTGGCACGAAATTATGTATATCTACCTTCTCTCGTATCGAGTATACGTGGCTTGTTGTGTACATGATAGCGGTCTGGCAAGAAGGAAACGCGTAAAAGGATCCCTGTTGGCACGTGCCAGGATGCGTCGTGTCTTGACGAGTACGCAATTCCATTTTATCGATCTATACGGAGGATGTTGTGCGCGCCGTTTATCAATCAACCGATTTTCATCGTTGGCTTAAATACGTTCTTATCTCATTTCTTCTGCGATTTAATTTATTAATCTTATCGTTGATATAGAAATTTTATAAATTATTTTATGAATCTATAAATTTTAATAATGTAGTTTCGGGGATTTTTTTGTAAAAAATATGATTGGTATATTTTTTTTTTATTTTAACACTTATTGTTTTGTTCGGAGGTAGTTGTTGTTTGTTTGTTGTATTTGTTTTATTACACGTGCAACGGTGATTAAGTAGACGAGGATAGAAGATGAAGCGAGGAAACAAGATGGAATCCGTGCAGATGTTATATACTTAAGAGGAAGCTCTCTAAGAATCTACAAAAGAATTTAAGACATCGAGCGAAGATAAACGAAACCCCTCGCGGTTAAATTAAATCCATCTTGCTATCTCGTTAATTATTGGATCTGTAGTTTTGAGAAGCTTTTCGTCGCTGGGAACCACTTTTCTCCAATTAATGTGATATTAATTAACAGTGTAATTTAATTTCTGTCACGACGGTTAATAAGTTAACGAGTTAACAGAATTTTTTTTCCGCAATTATAATACATATTTACGCTTGCTTTTTCCTTGTCTTAATTTTATTAATTATTAATTCTCTATTAATTCTATTAAATCTCTATTAATTTTATTAAATCTCTATTAATTTTATTAATTCTCTATTAATTTTATTAACTCTCCCTGAATTCCATTAAATCTCTATTAATTTTATTAATTCCCTATTAATTCTATTGAATCTCTCTTAATTCTATTAAATCTCTATTAATTTTATTAGTTCTATATTAATTCTATTAAATATCTATTAATTTTATTGATTCTCTATTAATTTTATTAACTCTCTCTGAATTCCATTAAATCTCTATTAATTTTATTAGTTCTGTATTAATTCTATTAAATCTCTATTAATTTTATTCATTCTATTATATCTCCATTAATTTTATTAGTTCTGTATTAATTCTATTAAATATCTATTAATTTTATTAATTCTATTACATCTCCATTAATTTTATCAAATCCCTATATATTCTATTACTCTACAAATTCTATTCAAATATTTTACAAACACCGTTTAAAACGAATTAATAAAAAATCTTAATTATTAAATATTTCAGACGGTCAGACCCTGAAGTTTAAGCGACAGCTTCGAAAAACAATCGATGAGCAAATGTGCATTCTTCCCACGGTACGCGACGAAAAGGGGGATGATGGTACACAATATACGGTTTAACAGGAGGGTGTACTTTCCTCGTACAGGTGGGACAAATGGATGAGTTTATGGTTTTCATTGTACAGCTATGGGAATTCGTTTCTGGGAATATGTAAAAAAACAAGTAAAACAGTTTCGCGACGACTGTCCGTAACAGAATAATAATAACCCGATCTATTTCTTTTATTCTGAAATATCAAACTGGTTCCTTTTTGTGTAAATAAAAAGCGATTTTTTTTTTATCATAAAACAATATATTTTTATCCATAAAAATAATAATGCATTCTCCACGAAATAAGACTCTTTCTTTTTAACATTTTCTTATCGCGTTAGACCGAAACCGTGTTATAGGATGCCCTGTGTAGGAGGGTTCCTGCAATTTATGAATCGTTTTATAGCGAAACCGTGTTATAAGATGCCGTGTTTATTCTAAAAAATACATAAAGCAAGGAGAACAAACCTTTACCTATATTTTTCACAGAAAATCACGAAAAATCATGAGAAATTGAAAATGGCCGCTTTGGTAATTGCATTTCAGATCGCCGGGAAGACAATTGTCGTTGAAAACCGCATCAACTTGTTGATCAACCTGATATTAATCCCAACTATGATAATTTGATTTCTTTTTTTAACAATCCAGCGAAAGTTACCAAAAATCTTGAAATTTCTAAAAATTTCTAAGACCGGTTTGAAATCCCGTTTCGCAAAATGTTGATTTTCCGACAGTTACACTAGTTGAAACATTATCTTCGGCGGCAATCCAGTAGATTAGTCCTTAATGCAGCTCCCTCACGACGACACACGACCGTGCAATTAAACAAGTCTCAGATGAAAATTACCGGCGTGACCACCACTCGATAGAGATCTTATTACTGGTATACTTGCACGTATACTGGCGTCTAGCACGAAGGCTCTCCACGATGATTGCTTCGTGAGAACTAGCGCGGACTTATTTTGCATTAATCGAACCCTGTAACCCGAAATCGTGGATCTCTTGATCCTACGGTAATTAAATGCTACCGATATATACGCGACCAGAATAAATTAATTTAGGAATCAAACTCAACAACAATTTGTCGCGATGATGGTGAAAAATAATCGATAATAAATATATGTTTCGTTCCTCTTTCTCTTATTTACTATTCGGTATATATTCTTTTCTCGCATTTGCAATAATGTGTCGCGAAAAGAAATATCTCTAGGTAATCTAAAATTAATTTCTGTTGAGAGGGTAACAAATTCGGTTACAATAATAAAATTTCTAATTTGTACGTTGGAAGTTGATATTTTTCGAACTTTCTTGGTGCTTCGCGGAGTGTTACTCGAAAAGGCTTGCAAGGAACTTGTTAATGAAGTCAATAATTTTCTTTTGATTTTCTGTAATTAATACGTTAAAGAACGACGCGGGAAAAAAGGACTGCGAAGACAGAAGCGCGACTTTTGAAAAAGCATTCTTGCGAACAGCAGAGCGTTTATTCCGAATAATTTTCTCTCGATCTTCCGTGACAAATAAATTAAAAAACCTACCGTGCAATATTTTGAATAATAAAAAAACAAAAAGACGACGAAGACAGAAGCGCGACTTTTGAAAAAGCATTCTTGTAAACAGCGGTTCGTACAGAGTCAGAGGCGTATCGCGAATCACCGTCCTACATACTGGCTAGTTTAATCTAGCATCTGACAAACATGTACTTAAGCAAGGCATGCACGGGAGACACGCTCGCGTCCACGCCATAAATGTTACATCGTGTCACGGGTAAATGATTGCCAGAAAATTGCGGTTTCCGATAGGGCCGTTTCAGCGCGGCTCCTCGGATCGTTACGGATCATTTTCTCTCCTCTTATCGTCTCCGTAAGTTCGCCCTCTCTTTTCTTCAACGAGATCGATACCTAACTTCCAAAGTTTCAACGCGATGATTACGAAGTCGCTGCATGGCACGCCATTTCTTTGGACCAGTCTTTCGCCACGAAACAATTTTTTTTTTCTATTCTTTTTCTTTTTTAAATTTCTCTTCGGGACTGTCCGCTAGTTTTTAATAACAATCGTTAGGTTTTTAATGATATAGATTTTTAGGAAATACTAATATAAATTGATAAATAATTTCTTAATAATTTAATAAATACTAAAATAGAATCGTCGCGACGATTCAAAATCTAAGAATTATTATTAAAAACTAAAGGATGATTACAAAGAGAAATCTTTCGCTACGAAATAATTTCTTTTCTTTTTCTTTTTCTAATTTTTCTTCGGGATTGTCCGCTAGTTTTTAATAATAATCCTTAGATTTTTAATCATTACAACGATTCTATTACCAAGTATTCCAAAGAGAGTGGAAAAAAGCGACTATAATAAATTTATCTCTTAACTTTCATACGTGAATTAAATATCGAATAATTTTTCTTAGTTATTTCTTTTTTTTCTTTTTTTATGTAAAACGAGGAATAGTTTGGTCTCAGTTTCGTTTAAAGTTGCATTAATCGGAGCGACGGATCTCGCTGTAAAAATTTTACTCGAACCATGTGGAAGTTTATAAGAGGTTTTATACCTCCGTTGATCGCATGCTCGGTTAACCCGACAACGACAGTTTTACGGTACTTTATACTCGGCGTGAAGTTATCGTTAATTGCTTATAATAATGCAACGCTTGCTCGCTATTTTCTCTTATAGATGAAATTCGTATAAACGCGTCACGAGATTCCCAGTTCCATTTTTTTCTCTCTCCCTTTTACCGGGCTCGCGGATCGACTAAAATTAATAATAGTCCGAACAACAATTTTTCTCCCACGTCGCACAGTATCTTTTTCCCCGTCTAAGTTCGCAGAGCTTCAACAGGGTGGTTGATTAGGGTGTTAAGCCGGCGGAGAGTGTCGGCGGTTGCAACAGGTGGGCCCTTTCGAACGCTCGCCAATCCCTTTTGCATCTCCTTCGCTTGTATAATGAGGCTCGTCCTGTCTCGTGTGAAAGGCGTCATTCAGTTCGATGAATGCTGTGCGATATAATAAAGCATAAAACGTGATACGATTCTCTCTAAAGCGTACACAAGGATACTCGTGTCGGTGAAAGGAGCGACTCTTTCAATCGTTGACGATTCATTAGCACGACTGTGGAATCCGATCCACAGACAACTAGTCGAACACTTGGGTCTAAACTAGGAACTAGTCGTACAGCTGTGCTAAAATATTTGCGCGCAATAAATAAAGTGAAAAAATTGCACGGCCAACGCGTACGTCCGCGTATCCTCCAAGGATTCCTCTCAACTGCTCAGCTCCGCGTGCCCCACTGTAACCTAATCTCGATACAAGTATCCTGTACGATTTAATTAGCTAAGTATGCCCCCGGCGAGACATTATTACACCGCATTTTACTACCCACCGGCCAATAATTCCATCCCCCATCCTCGGTATCCTTGTCCGACCTGAACCACCGGGCAAACAATCGGTCCGAAAGGGTGCCAGTCGCATACGAAATATCCAGTCACGCTAGGAAACGTTGTAGACGTTATTGACCTCTCTGCCTTCGATAGACGATCGCATCTGGACTTGGCTTCTGCTTCTTTCTCTTTCGATTCCATCACCAGCCACAGACCGTAGCCTTTTCATCGCGGCTATTACAGTTCGTCTGCTATTACACTTGGTATTACAGTTCGTCGAAGACCAAAGTTTCCGTTACAATAGAAATAGAAGATAAATATTGCGAGTCATTCGAACATCTGTTTTCTCGTCTCGTCTTCCATTCTCGCGTCGAAGAAATAAAAAAGACGGTCCTCCACAACCCCCTGTAACGGTCACTATTTTAATCGAGGTCTATAAATCCATTGTTCCTCGCGGCCGACCGGCAACAGAAGTTAATCGTGTTCGAATTCCATAAATCGTGTTCAGGTTTCGATCGATGTAATAAACGAAATTGTTTGGAAACGGATGAAAGGCGAAATATCGCGCGATGTAACCAATCGGTTCCTGCAACTGACGTTTAAATTTCCGCTCCACGCGAATCGAATGCAAAGGGAGCTTGAAATTTACGTAAAATTCATTTTTAAACGTTTCTTTTTTTTTTTAACCTTTATCCATTGCTGCTCGTTGCTTCGTTTTTATTCCAATGCTTCGAAAGAATATTTTATCGCAAAGGAGGAGTAGAAATGGCTTTCAGACGCGAGACAGAAGTTTGTATAATTTTTAATTGAGGCGTCTTGTTATTTCTTCGGCGTACACGATCGTTTGTTAATAATTTCGTTCGCCCTGTGCGGCACCTAATCGAGAAAATGGCTTTTTTTCATAATTAACCCTTTGCACTCCGTACGATTCTTTATCACCGAAGGAAAGAAGTTTTATTTCGAACGGAAAAAATTATTATCGCTTGTGAAAGTACTTGTTTTTATTCATTTTATAAATATCCTTTTTATAAATTTTTAATTCTGTAAATCATCGTGGTGCGATATCTTTGGAAATTAAGCGTAATCGCGTTGAAAACAGAATGTCTCTGGAGCCAAAGGAGCGCCAAGGGTTAAGAGACAGAAGAGATAGAAAAGAAAATTTCTATCAGAGATGGTTAATTAATTACAGTTCTAATTTCTCCAGTTGCAACTTGCACGATATTAAAGCCATCCTTTTTAAGAGACTTAAAAATTATTATCTTTATTTCTTGGAACGAGGTCACGCCTTTTTTATTATACGGGTTAAATACTGGGTGCATTCTTTTTTTTTTTATTAATAATTTACCACGAATATTGGCCACAAATATCAGATTTAGTCATCGTTTTCACGGTATCGTATAAAAATAACCGAATTGACCAATTACTCGGGATCACGCTACCGATTTACGATAATGCGCGTGCTGCTGCTGCGATTATCAAAAACTCGGGTAACTAAACGAGCAGAAAATGTAATAATATCGTGCATAAAATTGGAGCAACAATAATGATTAAATAGATTTAAAATCTGGCTTTTAATTTACGTTATTTTCATCTGCGGTTCTGTTGTACTATTTTTGGTTCAATCTTCTTTCTATCTTTCAATCTTTGGAAATTTTAACTTCCTTATCCGCACCTGTAAGAAAAAGGAAATATTCATTATCGTTATTTTCAAACAGTCTGCAACCAAAGAACACGTTTCTTACATTTCCATTATAAATGTAGGAAATATACAATTTTGATAAAAAAATTTTCACTTGAAAATATATTTTTGTACCAAAGAAATCACAATAAGTATTTGAAAAAAAATATATATCTCAAGGGAATCAAACCTTTCTTCGTATTCCTTAAGAAAATCACTGAAAGCTTCTGAAAGTACACCTCTCTTGATTCACAGAATTTGTATGAAAAATTACAAACAGGTAGTTCCAGTGTTGAGCAACCGTTTGAATTTTTCTGAAACAAATAAAAGCGAATCAAGAAACCGAAATTAAAGTTTTACAACATAATCGACCGTTAAAACAAATTTGAAACATCTGTTACTCTTTACACGTGATCGACGTAATTATACATATACGATTACATGCTTTGAATAATTTATATTTATTTAATCAAATGACACATATCACAAATACCGAGCCTTTTCCGAAAAAAAAAGAGAAACAGATGTTTCAAAATTGATTAAAACAGGAATAATATATAATTTTATTTTATTTTATTATATAATTATATAATAATTTTACATTCGAAATATCGCGCATGAAACTTTTCATTATTTTCAACAACAATTCGAGAAACAATTAGCCGCACGCATTCCAGGCATACGTACCCTGTAATGTATCAGCAGGTGATCGATACTCTATTATTACACGCACACTATTTTCGGTTTCGTATTAACATCGTTCTACGGATTCGTTAACGTAGGATTTCCGTGGTGGCACCAATAACATTTCCCACGAACAGGTGGTGCTAAGGGACAAAAAAAAAAAAAAAAAATAAAGAAGCACAGACGTCCACTCCGAACCGAAGTGGCCTTTTTGTTCGACGAGTGGCCCTATCCGTATCGCCAACACTATTGTCAGCGTTGTTTCGGAACCCATGTAAATTACAAAGGTGCTACACTACAAGTGCCGGCACCGTCCCACGTACATTGCGTTGTTATTAGATTGGAAACTACGAAACGGTCGCTGCGTCAATTCGTGCGGCACATACGAGTCCAATCTTTTTTACTTTGTTCATCGCGCGCGAATGTTTCAACACGGCTGTACGACTAGTTCCTAGTTCAGACCCAAGCGTTCGGGTTAGGTACTATTACATATTTTAATAAAATAATTTTCAAATATTCGAATAATCGTTGCAACGTTAACCGTTTGCGTACCACGGAGCCACTTTCGCGCTCTTGAGATTTTGTGTCGAAAAAAAACCAGCGCGTTTGGCCGATTGTACAGACAACTGACGGCGCGCCCACAATTTGTCGAAACGCGCTCAGCCTTTCAGACGCGTGTACAGGGTCTGTCCGGAAAGTAATGCAATTAAGTTCGTAGAAAAATATTTATTTAAGTTAATGTTGCAAACTTTTAAAATTCTTCGAAGTACTCCGCCTGGGCATCGACGCACTTTTGCCAGCGACTTTTACATGCACGGTACGCATCCTGGAAGGTGTCGACGGGAACCACTTTTAGAGCTTTCGTCACGGCGGTTTGGATCGTTTCTACGGTTCCAAAATGGATTCCTTCGAGGCCAGTCTTGATCCTTGGGAACAAGAAGAAGTCTGCCGGAGCAATGTCAGGACTGTACGGGAGCTGGGATAACGTTGCCAAGCTGTGCTTGGCAAGGAACTCCCGGACGCGCAGAGCGGTGCGGCTGTGTGCGTTGTCGTGGTGCAAGTGACACGTAGTGGCGATCTCATTTCGGGTGCGGACCACCCTATTTCTTAATCTGTCGAACACTTGCACTCATTCGACGGTCGCTATTCAAAAGTTCACGAACGCGGGAAACATTTTTGTCATATTTACTGCTTGACGGCCGTCCACAGCGGAAGTTATCCTCCACCTCTTCCGAACCATTTTTAAACAAATTCAACCACCTTGAGAATAGAATACGATCACGCTCTTCGGCTTTTTTTTTCGACGCGTAATCGAAAGAGCTTTTCGATCGTGTTTTTTCAAAACCCCTCTAATACGCAAACGGTTAATGGGAATACGTAGACTGGCAAAGAGATATCGAGTCGATCGAATTACGACGAGAATTCTCCTACGATGATGAACCGTGTATTCGAGCCATGAATTCGATCGGGCATTGCGCGGCCAACGATGGGCTGTTTACCGTGTCGATTTAGGGTTCTTCGTGTCCTCGACGCGCCACAGGGCCACGCGTTATAGAATTTCCTCGTTCCGTATCGAATTTAGCTGCTCCTCTTAGCGCACCATTTATCTTGGTATGTCTATCCATTATGCTTCGTTTCTCTTCCAATAATCCAGACATTGTAATTAACGTATCTAGAATTGCAACGTGAAATATAAAATTACAAGCATCGCTGGGGTTTCTTACATTTCTTACATTGGAGCTTTGATAGCTCAACAAATTGTTTACACTTGAAAAGAATCACAGTTTGAATTTTGCACCAGTCAAAATGACTGATTCGTAATTTTCCATAGAATTTTTATAAACTTGCCGCATTTTGGGGGATTTTCTATAATTTTTTGCAAACAATATGCACAAAGATTATTTCCCTTATTAAAAAATTCCCTTAATAAAAGATATTAGAGTCGCTAATAACCCACAAGTGGTTGATGCGACGATAAATAATAAATTGATAAAAAAAAGATATTACCCTTATTGTAAGGATTTTTTCAAATACTCATCTTCATTTCTTTCCTACAAATAAATCTATTTTAATCGTCGGTAGGTCTACCGTTAAGAAGTAAACGTAATCTGGAATCATTCAAAACTGAGAAACAAGGATTGTAATAAGTACAATAAGATGGAAACGTGAACCTAACCCGAACCTAACCGTATAATCTTAAGAAATAAGGGTAACCAGAAATTATTCAAAGCGGAGAGACATTATAATAAATACAAGATAAAAATAATTTGGTGGTCACATTAACATTGAATGGTTATTGCAATGTTACAATGTTTCCGAAAGTGAGACAATACATTTTATTTATAGTGAATTTAGACTCTTAATAAAAAAAAAAATATATATAAAATAGCAATAGCGCAATGGCTTCTTTTCAAAAAATAGTTTAACTATCCCGAACCTAACCCTATAATCTTAAGAAATCATCCAAAGCGGACAACAGGATGAAAACACGAACCTAACCCTGTAATCTTAAGAAATAAACTTAAGCATAAATCATCCAAAAATAATTTCCCTCGTTCCTATAAAATAGTACTGGTGCAATGGCTTCTCTCTTGATTTACCCTACATTTGTATCTCAGTAAAATATGGTTCCACAATTCTGACACCTGTAATCCTTTTCTTGCATCGTCATCCGTCGAGAAGCGTTCAATTAACGATGCAAAAGTGCGACACGTAGCGGCAATGCGGGCTCGACATTGGTATTCACGGTCGAATCGCGATGTTTTAAGGCCTTTCTGCATTGCCAAACCCCTATTCGATTCATGGACACGCGTGATAATAATTATCGTGACCTTGAGTATCTTCTTTCACCAAGGTACTTTGAGATCTCTGGAGAAACTCTAGTATTAATAGTTATTACATAACGTAGTTATTACAAACTTATTATAAAAATGTAGTTTCTGATAAAAGTGGGTGATTGGTGAGTATTAAAATATTTACAAAATTTTTATAACAAGTGTTAACCCACGTGGTAATTATCTCACTCGAAACGTATTAATACAAAATATTTCTCACATAAAAACTTCTAGTATTATTTCTTTTTAATTTTGTAGCATTTGGTGTCTAGCTTTGTGCAGCTTTGATTCAAATAATTAATATGTTGGTTCAACATTTCTTACTCTAAAATCCATACCATACTTTCCTAGAAAGTGTAATAAAAATTAATTCAAACATTCTATAAGACGTAAGAAATCTGTGTCTAAAAAAATGAAAAACAGGAAACTTACACAAATTAAAACAGTCATGGAATGTTATACATTTAAAATGACAGTAAATATTCGCTTCATTCGTTCTCCATACTGTACAACATTATTAAAAGCTTCATTCATCTCATTTTACTAAAACTTCCAAACAACAAATTATCTTAAAAATAACTTTACATTGAAATAAATTTTCTCTCCACAAATACGACATAAATAAATCAATTTTCTCTCCACAAATACACCATATTCTGCAACCTTCATTGTTCCTTCGCACTCGCAGAAAATTCCCTCCAAATCCAGCATCTCTTACCAACAATCAATGTTTCTAGAAAAAAAAACTAGTTCCTAAAACACACATAATTTAACCAGAAATTAAAATTTCCCCGTATTAACATAATCCAAACCAAAAAAGAGATACGTAACATTCAACAATCCAAAAATCAATAAAAAAGAAACATACCATTCGTTAAAAAAAAAAAAAAAAAAACAATCGTAAGGAACAAAGACACGTCGAGCGTGGATTGGAAGCTGCACGTGGTACCCCGTCGGCGCATGCGCGCGTCCACCGAGAACGGATCCCCGGACCTTACTCCACTACAATAACATTACTCTCGGCTAATGGCGCGCGCTGCGCGCACGCGCGAGCTCCCAGGAGGCAAAATCTCCTGAATCGTCCTTCTGGAGGGGCAGACCGTGCGAATCCCCGAACGGAACGAATCGGCGGCTCGCTCCTGTAGGATGTGACAAACGGAGCGTCCAAAGAGGGGAAAAGACAGCGGTGGGGAAATAAAAAGCGGCACGCTGCCAGGCGGAAGTATGGAAGTGGGGCACGTGCCAACTTGCGCGCCTCCAAGGGCCGCTCGGTGGGAGAGCGGGCCGCGGAGTGGGGGAAACCTGCATCTCGTAGCACCGCCGAGCGGAGTTTGAGGTAGTCTGCGAGCAGGCGAGCTGCTATGCGCTTGCGTGGTCCTCGGAGAATTTTCTCCTCTTTTTAGTTTCCCTTTTCTCTTTTTTTTTCCCCTCTTGTTTTTATTCCCATCTTCTCTTCCCTTCGCCTTTTCCTTTCCAACGTCGATCCAATCTCCGAGGGTCTACAACCTCGCGCCCCGCTTCCCCCACCCCCTGCGCACCGATTCGACACGTCGAATTGAAATCACCGGGAACGATCGCCGAGAGGCTGTGAACGCACCGAAACTGTCCAGATCGAATTGGAAACCGGACCGAAGGCGATCCAAGTCACGAACGCAGGGTAATCTGGTCGCTGTAAGTAGAACTGATACAACTGTACGCTCCAAGATGGTGTTGACGCAAATGAAACGAATAATCGAACAATTGTCTCGGCGACGCGGTTTGGGATATCGTTCGGCGAATCGGCGCAGGGGAGGAAGAGTGTAAATAAATTATGTACATAAGAACAAGTATATCTAATCAAGACGGAGAGAGAGAGATGTAGAGTACTGATGTTTAAAGTACAACGCTACAACATGTATGCTCGGTGAAGACTCTTCGAATTTGGCGCCGGTGATCGGGCGTTGCAGATCCCTGGTCTGTGATTGGTCGACTCGAGAAACGGGTAATCTTTCATTGCAACGATGCACGGTGGTCGGAGTTTATTTCGATCGGATGGAAAATGAAGACACGGCTAGTTATCGACGACCTAACCTCAACTGTAAGAAGCTTATGGCAGGCATCGATAATTCACTAGACTGTCGTCGTTTATGCTTTTTTAATGGACCGAAGATGTCACTGGGAACGAGCTCGCTGAAATTTTTTCGTTCCGACGTGTTTATTGGTATGCAGATTCATTTAATTATCCTTTGTCGTTTAACACTTTATCGACCGGTCGCGGTTTACGGTGCCACTCGGTAAGTACCGGCTTAGTCGCGCCCGAATTTTGTTCCGAGTACCGGCTAAATTTTCACTATGCATTGTGCTCTGCTTATTCCCCTTTTGTTTCAAAGTAATGGAATTTTATTGACATTTGTACTTTATTTCGTATCTGTTTTATACAATTCATTGCCTTTCTAACTTACATTCGTGAAATAAATTCAAGGTAACGGTAATTGAATTTTTTAATATTTATTTACAGTGTTTTTACCGTCGATAATTAAAAGCCGATAAATAGGATACCGGTCGATGAGCGTTAGGAATCGAAAGGCCGATAAATAGGCTACCGGTCGATAAAGTGTTAACTCTGCACTCGGCTGCCGCCATTATGGTGATATATAGTTTTATTCTTGTGTTCTAGTGGATTCAAGTTTTTTTTATTTTTTTTGAGGCACAGCAAACTGATGTTTGTTATTTATCAAGCAACATTTCAAGTTTTTATTATAGTTGTGTGAAATTTAAGGGTGCAGAGGGTTACACCCTGAAAATGTGCTTGGTTCCGCGACGAATGATCATTGGCGTTACTGTAAATATATTTTATAATTCGAGTAATTTAATCGTAATTTGTGTTTAATTTAAGGTGTTAAGATTTTAATTTATTTTCTATTAGGGTTTGGTAAAATATTATTGTAAGAGGTGGAATTTTCGAAGATTTTTTTAACACCGAGCAACAAGCCTGTTCTAATTTATATAGTGAGATTTCGTTTTAAGGCCCATTTTATCTTTAGTCGTATTGTACTTAAACCGAAGAAAGGGAAGTATTAATAATTAATATATATGAAGAAGAAAATAATGACAATACAACAATCTAGTCAGAAGAGTGATAAGAATTCAATATTCAGTACGAGAATCAAAACCTAGAATCTAGTGAAAAATAGGAGTAATAATGTAATGCAGATCTAGTCAGAATCGAGTCAGTAAGAAACTTATCTAGTCATAAAGTACTGTGTTCTAGTCACTATTATTAATTCACGCACCGATTGATGCCACGAATTCGAATCTGGTGATAAATTATCTCCAACGTTACTAGGAATTAAAATGAAAAATTAAACTAGAAAAAAAAAAGAAATAAAAAAAAATGTATTTCATTTAATTTCATAGTTTCTAGTCGACTGTATTTCTAATCATTTTCACTTAACGCGTAAGTATTGTAAGTACCGAGTCATATTCGGAAAAGAATATGCAGGCCACAAGTAAATGCAATTTTTTAATTTTTATTCCAAAATACCAGCTAGTGGCGTGCCATTAATTTGCATAATTACGTAGCTTGCAAAATATCCGTGGATGCGCTGCCATACAAAGTTTAAGTCATGAAAGTAACACGAAACTACGACTTTCAAAATAGTGCTGTAAGAAAACGAAAAAAAAAACAAAAAAAACAAAAAAAATTACAGTATATAACATCTAGTCATATTTTAGCGTAATTTATTATTAATTCTAGTCGACCTATATTAATAATAATTCTAGAGACATAAATATGATCTCTTTTGTATTTATTTCGGGGAACGTGCCAGTGATTTCTTTTAATTCCGCGATCGTACAGAGTTGCGACAAAAAGATCTGAAAATTAAAAATCAAAATTTGATTCTCGCACAAAAAATAAATTCGAAAAACGATTGTCGATAACTCAAGAACATGTTACCTACACACGATATCACTGATAACCATCTTTTTTTCCAAACTCGTACGATTTGGTGAAACTTAAATAAAATCCATAAGAATGCCCTGATCGGCTGCTAGTAATTTTTTTTTCACATAAAATTACTATACGACCTATAACTTTGGAAAGAAATGACCTAAACGGTGTAACGGATCAGTACAAAAAAAATGTATTTCTAGGCAAAACTACGAGTTCACAAAGTATTACGGGGCTGTGTTTAATAATTAAGTATAATTTTATGTTAGTTGATATAATTTCAATTTCTCGTTTAACACTCGATGGTCTCAATTTCGATTTTGTTATCCGAATTCGTAGGTACCTTCTTTAACACAATTCAGTAACATTCGGTCAACCTTTACCGACCGAACTCGGTACGCAAAATTTAATTTTAACAGACAAGATATAAAAAATAGAAGTTATTCCAATGCAATTTTAGAATCATTTGGTTTGTTTCAAAATGGTATACTCTGGAAACGACTAGTCAATTAACTCTAGTCAATTTAGCGTACGANTATTTCTAATCATTTTCACTTAACGCGTAAGTATTGTAAGTACCGAGTCATATTCGGAAAAGAATATGCAGGCCACAAGTAAATGCAATTTTTTAATTTTTATTCCAAAATACCAGCTAGTGGCGTGCCATTAATTTGCATAATTACGTAGCTTGCAAAATATCCGTGGATGCGCTGCCATACAAAGTTTAAGTCATGAAAGTAACACGAAACTACGACTTTCAAAATAGTGCTGTAAGAAAACGAAAAAAAAAACAAAAAAAACAAAAAAAATTACAGTATATAACATCTAGTCATATTTTAGCGTAATTTATTATTAATTCTAGTCGACCTATATTAATAATAATTCTAGAGACATAAATATGATCTCTTTTGTATTTATTTCGGGGAACGTGCCAGTGATTTCTTTTAATTCCGCGATCGTACAGAGTTGCGACAAAAAGATCTGAAAATTAAAAATCAAAATTTGATTCTCGCACAAAAAATAAATTCGAAAAACGATTGTCGATAACTCAAGAACATGTTACCTACACACGATATCACTGATAACCATCTTTTTTTCCAAACTCGTACGATTTGGTGAAACTTAAATAAAATCCATAAGAATGCCCTGATCGGCTGCTAGTAATTTTTTTTTCACATAAAATTACTATACGACCTATAACTTTGGAAAGAAATGACCTAAACGGTGTAACGGATCAGTACAAAAAAAATGTATTTCTAGGCAAAACTACGAGTTCACAAAGTATTACGGGGCTGTGTTTAATAATTAAGTATAATTTTATGTTAGTTGATATAATTTCAATTTCTCGTTTAACACTCGATGGTCTCAATTTCGATTTTGTTATCCGAATTCGTAGGTACCTTCTTTAACACAATTCAGTAACATTCGGTCAACCTTTACCGACCGAACTCGGTACGCAAAATTTAATTTTAACAGACAAGATATAAAAAATAGAAGTTATTCCAATGCAATTTTAGAATCATTTGGTTTGTTTCAAAATGGTATACTCTGGAAACGACTAGTCAATTAACTCTAGTCAATTTAGCGTACGAATAAGACAAAATATAATTTATCCGCGAAAGATATATTATTAAGAGTGATTTCTAGTCAAAGAATCCACGGACGCAAACTCGAACAGTTAAATCCAGGCGAACGAATTATTTTAAATTAATTTCGCATTTTTTTTATCGCACTTAACCTATACTCTGGAGTCTAACCTTTTAACCTGCAACTTTTTTCTGTTTTTTTTTTTATATTTAACTTGGCAAACTTAGTAGAGTATCTGATCTCAGTCCGTGGTTAATAAATCTAGTCTACGTTTAAAAAGAAACAAGTAGAATTGATAAGCAGAGAATGTAATGGAAAATATAATTAAGTTTCGTAAACCAACGTTACGGTTCGTTTGCATTAACCTAATATTAGGGTACGATACACATGTATTTTAAGTAAAATAGCTTGCGCGCTAAAATAAATACATCGTAAGTTAATTTAAGTGTATTTTAACACTTTGCGGTCGTATGTCCAGTCACAGCCACCGACGTAAAGAATCGGTATGATCCTAAACATTACTAGATTATTACTAGAGAACGATTCTTTGCAGTTCTCGTTTCGACATAGTTTAATAGAAACGTTGTGTGTTATTTTTATTATACGAATTNGCGTCTTAAATAAATACGACCGCTATGAGTTAATAAGTTTGTGTCGTAATAATTTAGATAATAGTCATCATATATGTACTCGTACTTTATTATATTCTTTCGCTATAATTTGTATCGTGTGCTGTGTGCGGATTTCAATTATTTATTTATTTAATATTTATCGTAACCATGTATCCCTGCGTATTTATTGTCAACAAGTTTTCGTGTTCTCTGTGTGTGTGTGTGTGAAATTTTTTTAACGAATATATTTATTAAACATACGAAATTGTACACGATGGTTTGATTTATAAATTATGATTCCGATTGAAATTGAAAACATTCACCTTTGTAACCGGCATAAATTACAGTGTTATAAAAAAAAAAGAGATTAACTTATCCGTAAAATATCCAAATACTTTTAATAAAATTCTAAACAACGATTATTTGTATTATTGTTCCTTTCGTATAGCTATAGTGATTTATCATAGGGATATTTTTATTTTAGTAGTTACTAGAAAAGTTCCAAAACAATTAAATTACATAATTTATAAAAAATTTCTGAACAAAATCAACTTCTCGCAGCGTTTTTATTTATTTAATATTTTTCTTACCGGATGTAAAGGACGTCCAATTTTGGTTACATTTTAGGTTAGGGTTAGGTTCATTTCCACACAAGTGACAAACGTATTTCCAATTGTGCGACGAAACACAGCGAAATAGAAACGTGATACGGGACAGACCTGACATCTGATGGGATTTTTTGTCACAAATCGTGTAAAAGATCAGTTTCGTGGTGCCCTCTGCGATCCAGAATGGTGAGTTTAAGAATTATACACAATTCAATTAAGGGTGTGACCGATAATCGGTTACTAAACTAGGTTAACTATTGATAACCTAGAAATCTTTCTTCCAACTTTGTGCTTTCATTTAATAACGATTCACTTTTGGTGGACAGAATGTAATTTTTTAAATTAGAACAGTTTCAAAGTAAATCAGTTTTTATAATATTAATATTTTTATGTTTAACTCTTTGAAGCATAGTAGGGTTTCAAGCGTCCCACCTTATGAATAACTAAATATGCATACAACAATATTTTCTATACCGTCTTGCAAATTAAAAATTATCCATAGCACAGCGGTTTACATTAACTCACTTATTTAATACAGTTAGGGACTATTTATGTCCCAATGTGCATATTTAGGTATTAAAAAGGTGCGACACTTTTAATCCCGCCAAGCTTCAAAGAGTTAATATATATATTAATGTTAAACACGTTAACGTCTGTGATTAAGGATCTAAAAAATAATGATGACGATGCAAACGTTAGGCATAAAGAAAAGTAGCTAATAATCTTGTAATATCATATGCGCCTTCAAATCAAATATAAAAATTAGAAAATTTACTTAAGGTGTATCGTATCACTGTTTATTTTTAATATGTGTAACAATTGACAGATATTATGTGTTTCTTATAAATTGTACAGGTTTGAAATTAATTTTTTTTGTTTTTGATAACAGATATAAAAGAATATCTTATATTAGATGAATTAGAATATTTAGAAGATGATGAGATTGTAGCAATTACATTGGCAATGTTGCTAATTACTTTTATAGAATTAAATAAAATTAAGTTCTAAAGAACTTTAATTAATAAATAGTTTTTAAATTTTCCTTTAACACAGAATTGTACGTACTTATTGAATCGAAAGTATCTTTCTTTATTTGACTGTAATTGCCACGTTCTTTCTCTTTAACAATAAAATCTTCAACCTGTTTATGTTCTTGCGTCAATTTCTCTATAGTGTTTTCTAATGCATTGATCTGAATGTATACGTCATTATTTTCCAGTCGTTGTGTCATCTCGTTATATTCGAATTCAAACGTTTTAAATTCTTCTTCCTGTTCTAATTGCTGTCGTTTCAATTCTTCACGCTCCGCTGTTAATTGCCCTTGTTTCACAGTTAATTTAGCTTTTAAACCGTCCAAATCCTCCAAGATTACTAGCTCGTTTTCTTTGTTGCTCATTTTTTCATTAAGATCAGAAAACTCTGATTTAAGTTTTTGCTCCAGCAACTCCATCTCGCCAAAGATTTGTTGCAACTTTAAATTTTCTGTCGCCAATCTTTCAAAGCTTTGCTCAGTGTTAACGTATTCGTGTTCGTTGAAAGGTGGCAAACTATTCAGAATAGCCATTTCGTCGTTTCCTGTGAAATTGATATCAATATCCAACATGTTTGAAATATTCTCCAAGTATTCAACCACCTTGTTCTCTAAATTGTCCAATTTTTTAGTCTCGTCTTCTTTGTTCTGCTCGAAAGAACTCATAAATTGTTCGATGACTTCTTCTCGCTTGCGAAGTTCTTTGTACTTCAATTGTTTCTCCGATTGAGTATCCTCCATATCTGTTTCTAATTGTTCGAGCTTCTGTTCCTTGTCCTGTATTCGTTTCTTTTTCTCAGCCAGTTGAGCTTCTGCGGCTGCAATGTCCATGTTGTCCTGCTTAATTTTCTGCAGCAACTTTTCTTTTTCTTCTTCCGGTGAAACTCTATGTTTCTCTTCTTCTCTCAACTTGTCCCTCTTCTCCTCCGTTTCTATTATCTTTAGATGCAATTTAACTGCTTCCTGCTTCAAAGCAGACAACGTTATTTCTTCCTCCATGTAAAGTTGTTCTTTGTACAGTTCATCCAATTTTTCCTGCATTTCATTCGCCTTCTCTTGCAGTTTTATTTTTTCCCTCAGCAATCCATCGTATTTCTCTTTCGTATCAGAATCCATACTCTCTATGAGCCGCTCTGTTCTCTTTCTCTCATCTTCCAGCTGTTTCTCTACCTTACTTAGCTTCTGCTCCAGATTCTTTCTTTCTTCGAACATATTTTCAATTCTCGATAAATTTTGTTCATTCTTTGCAGCGAGTTCTTCGGTTTCTTGTTCAACGTTCTCTTTCCCAATGTCCGATGTCATTTTATCCACGACAATGTTGTAATCGGCCAGCTGTCCCTGCAAAGCTGTCAATTCCGCTGCTAAATCTTTGGCTCTTTTATCGTAGTGCAGATAAGTGGTTCTCTCCTTATTTTGGTCTTCGATATCTTTCATAATTACACCAGTCTCTTGATGCAGTTCTCTTATCTTTAGTTGCATGAGTCCGATATAGTATCTCTTGTCTTGAATCTGCCTGCGGACAGGAGTCATCAATTAGAAAACATTGAACATAAAATAACGAAAAGTTTACGTACCTCGACATTGACAATCCTCTGCCCGTTCCGGGTCTAATACCTGCTACTCCGTGCTGTGTAATTGGTCTCTCCGTAACGTTAATATTCATCTGACCAACCGATGGAAATCCTACGTTGAATACTCCGGAGCTGGTTGAACTGATTGTACTCAACCGTGAAGTACCTGCCGACACTTGATTAAGTAAAGCCAGCGACGATGGCGGTCTTGCCAATACATTCTGGCTAGGTGTACCGGGGCGAGTACCAGAGGTGACATAAAATTCTCCTGACTCATTTTTCAGTCCTCTGTAAAACCTGTCGAATTTGGTTTGCGATACAGGCACACTTGTCTGTGGTCGTTGCATTATATTATTTATTTAAAAGTGAGCTGTGAATTGTGTTTGTAAATATTCCATCAACTAATTTCGCTTCAGAACTGTACGATTCTTTTGCTTTGCATTAGGTTGTCATGGAAACTGATTCATAAAACGAGTACCAATACTGAAGCAGCTAAAATCGATCATGTTATGGTTTAGATGTTGCAAAAGTTATGAATTAGTAGATCGTTGAGAAGTTATATTAAAGATTAGAGAACAGCAGCTGTGATTTAAAATTAGTTTTGTTAAGATTGTTCCACTGGTTCAATAGTTTGAAACAATCGAAGCTTAGATTGTTAATAACAAATGAACCAGAAAGAATAGCTTAACGAGACTATTTTTAAATTATAGCTGGGACTCTAAGCTTTAATTTGAGCCCTCGACGATTGGAAAATTCCTTGTAGTTCCTGAGTTACAAGCAATTATTTCAACAGTTGCAAGCAAAAATTCTTACGAAATTGAGGTTTAAATTTACCGCCAATTCACTATTTCATTCAGTCGTGCTCGACTCGTCGAGCAGTTCAGAGGGCGTGGACTGCGTCGCGTTTGTTCAAAACTGAATACTTTTTTCCAAATATCTCACCTCCCAGACATCACTTTCCAATCATCCAGGGCTCAGATTAAAGCTTAGAACCCCAGCTATAATTTAAGAATNCTTACGAAATTGAGGTTTAAATTTACCGCCAATTGACTATTTCATTCAGTCGTGCTCGACTCGTCGAGCAGTTCAGAGGGGGGGGACTGCGTCGCGTTTGTTCAAAACTGAATACTTTTTTCCAAATATCTCACCTCCCAGACATCACTTTCCAATCATCCAGGGCTCAGATTAAAGCTTAGAACCCCAGCTATAATTTAAGAATAGTCTCGTTAAGCTATTCTCTCCGGTTCACTTGTTACAAACAATTAAAACTTCATTGAACCGGACAAAATACCCAAACCAAATCCGACTCAAATTACGCTTAAATTTAAGTCACTGGCAGTTCGAAAACCTGTCCCTAGCACCCAAAGAAATACAAATTCTTTTACTCGGACCCAATCAAAAAACAACCCATTAAAAAATTCTCCCCGCCAAGATATCGATTTACCGACGCAAATTATACAAAATAAAAGTTGAACCGTTCTCCATAAAACCGACAGATGTCGCCGGTATACCGTTACGCCGTATCAAACAGTTGCTAGGCAACAAAGGTGACGCGGCGTGGCGGCCGAGCAGCGATGCACGACGGTGACGGCGACGGCGACGGCGACGGTGACGGCGGTAGCGACGCCGATCCCCCAAACTCGAATTAATATACGGTAGTCCAAGAATATCTTCAGTGCGTCTCGGGGATAGCCAGAAACCAATCGGCGTTACCACAGTAACCCGCGTCCGCAGCTACGTTCACCCGTGGCATCGCGATTCGTCCCGTTCGCTCGTACAAACGGTCCGCCGTTCACTTGTCTCTCCTCGCACACGCTCGTTCGCATTGGCATTTCTTCTCGGGCTCGCCTTCTCTTTTTTTTTTTTTTTTTCTTTTCTTTTCTTTTCTTTTTTTTTTTTTCCTCTCCTTTTCCCTCCTACTTTTTTGCTCCCTGCTCGATAGAGCCGCAACCGTGTGCACAGCCGGCACATGTATCCGTTGATAGAGCATCTAGTGCAGATCGTAGAAAAGTATCCACACGCTGGCCCGATAAACCGGTTTGATCGCGACCAACCGGTGACCTCCTCGTGCCTGAGAATGTTTTAAACTGTGACAAGTATTTTGTGGCTCGCGTTGATAGAAACTAAGTCGGGGCTCGGTGCGTGGCGTGAACGCGGAACAATAACCCCGGCGGGGTTTCGAACGGAATTGGAGACGCCGTTTGCGGTCGGTGCGATATGGACGAAGAAGAAATCGACGGCGTGAAGTCGCCCATCAAGAGGCTTGGCTCCACGCGGAAGCTGCTCGTCTTTAACAGTAAGTCGGAAACGGGCACTTGTCGCGTCTGTTTTATTTATTTCTTTGTGTCTCGAGTTATTTTTTTTTTTGTTTTTTTTTTTGTCTTTTTCTGGCTCGGTTCTTAAGTTTCGTTGTTTTGTCGCTCGCACGTTCCTCCATCTTTGTTTTTTCTTTTTGGGGTTGCGGAGAAAGTCGAGGTTTTGGAACTTGTTTGTTCGGATGATTTTGTGGGGGGGAGTTTTTTTATGGGAGGAATTTGGAAGTCGGTGGTTGTCGTTGGACGGATTTTTGTGGGAATATGGCGGAAAATGTGGGACTTAAGTTTTTGTAGTTAGGGTATTCCGAGGATGTGTTTTTTTTTTATGGGAGGATTTTGGATAGTTGGCGGTTGTCGTTGGACGGATTTTTGTGGGAATATGGCGGATAATGTGGGGCTTAAGTTTTTGTAACTGATGGAGATGTTTGTTTTTTTATTATTTATGGGAATTCGGTGGGAAATGTGGAACTTAAGTTTCTGGAACTAGCATATTCTGTGATTATTACAGGGATGTTTTTTTTTGTTTATTGTCATGCGAGGAATTTAAAAATTGACTGTGGATTTTTATGGTAATTCTTATTTTAGGGAATACCGTGGGAAATGTGGAACTTAAGTTTTTGTAACTAGCATATTCTGTAATTATTGTAGAGATGTTTTTTTTTAATTATTTTGGGGAATTCGGTAGGAAATGTGGAACTTAAGTTTTTGTAACTAGCATATTCTGTAACTATTATAGAGATGTTTTTTTATTATTATTATTATGCGAGGAATTTGAAAATTGACTGTGGACTTTTATGATAATTCTTATTTTAGGGAATACCGTAGGAAAAGTGGAACTTAAGTTTTTGTAACTAGCATATTCTGTGACTATTATAGAGATGTTTTTTTATTATTATTATTATGCGAGGAATTTGAAAATTGACTGTGGATTTTTATGATAATTCTTATTTTAGGGAATACCGTAGGAAATGTGGAACTTAAGTTTTTGTAACTAGCATATCCTGTAACTATTATAGAGATGTTTTTTTATTATTATTATTATGCGAGGAATTTGAAAATTGACTGTGGACTTTTATGATAATTCTTATTTTAGGGAATACCGTAGGAAATGTGGAACTTAAGTTTTTGTAACTAGCATATCCTGTAACTATTATAGAGATGTTTTTTTATTATTATTATTATGCGAGGAATTTGAAAATTGACTGTGGATTTTTATGATAATTCTTATTTTAGGGAATACCGTAGGAAAAGTGGAACTTAAGTTTTTGTAACTAGCATATTCTGTGACTATTATAGAGATGTTTTTTTATTATTATTATTATGCGAGGAATTTGAAAATTGACTGTGGATTTTTATGATAATTCTTATTTTAGGGAATACCGTAGGAAAAGTGGAACTTAAGTTTTTGTAACTAGCATATCCTGTAACTATTATAGAGATGTTTTTGTTTATTATTATAGATAATTTTATTCTCAAATAATTCTAATAAAATGTGTTTTCATAGAACACTTGATCTCGCTAATTATTCTAATTAAATGTTTTCATAGAACACTTAATCTCGTTAATTATTCCAATTAAATGTTTTCACAGAACACTTGGTCTCGTTAATTATTCCAATTAAACATTTACAGAATTTGCAAAAAGCGGTGGAATAATTATTGAAGAAGAAAAAAGTAATTGATCTGATTAGTAAATAATTACACGCACTCTGTCGCTACGTTGCGAATCGCCATTATCTGCCTGAACATTGTACCGGATAATTGAGCAGAGACTATTACACCCTCTGTGGAATGTTGGTGCATTCGAAGGTTGCGTTAGGCATTTCTAGTTACCGGCGTCGTTGAGTTCCATACGTTTGCATAGGTGATAGGCATTGGCTTCACGCTTCGAAGGTGCATGATACAAATTGTAATGGAAACCAGCTTTAGCTTTTCTAAGAGCAAATTTATTATAATTTTGTCAGAGAAAAAGCGACTGCGAGGAAAAATGGGTTACAAAATAATAAAATAAATTATAAATGTACTAAGTAATAAATTGTTAGAATTTTTTTATAATTAAAAAAAATTTACCAAGTATTCCTTTTCTTTTTTGGCGATCAAAATTTTTGATACAAGGTTTTTAATTATAAATGTACCAATAATTGCAAGGTTATTGTAAATAAAGTCCTATTCTTGTCAAATAAACAAATTAATTTATTATAATTTTGTCAGAGAAAAAGTGTGAATAATAGAAAAGAAGAATGGGTTATAAAATAATAAAATAAATTATAAATCTCCTAAGTAGTAAATTGTTACAATTTTTTTATAATTAAAAAAAATCTACCAAGTATTCCTTTTCTTTTTTGGGAATCAAAATTTTTGAAACAACGTTTTTAATTATAAATGTACCAATAATTGCAAGATTATTGTAAATAAAGTGCTATTCTTGCCAAATAAACAAATAAATATATTATAATTTTGTCGCAATAGTTTTCTCACTTTTTTCTTCGGAATCAAAAGTTTTTAATTACACTAGGGAAAAAAATTATGGGGCGGGTGTTTCGAAATATTTAAAAATAGGGAGAAATTCGTTTCACTGGATCGGTGAACGATCATGTAACACCTATCGCTGTTCCATAGGGACAGACGAGGTGCTTGCACGTCTCTCCCGGTTGAAATGTTGGCGCGTCGCACTTGAAATTGCCTCGTCTGCATATTAAAGTCGTGGGAAGCAACAGGGATAGGTTTCACGGCATTCTATATTCCCGAAAAAAGAGAAAAAACTTTCAAACATGGTCGACATTTCTTTGGTACAAATAAATCAACTTTAACACTTTGGTGACCGGTGACGAGTTAACTCGTCTTTTCGAACCTAAACGATAAACGGCTACTCAAACAAGATATTACAGAATAAAGAAACCTGATGTCACAAATTACGTTGATAATAAAAATCAGGTTTCCAAATTCTGCAAAATAAATGCTTTCTTCAGCAATCATTATGAATTTTATTGGAGTTTATTTAGAACGTTTTACTTCCATGTTCGATTGCAAAATAATAGCCGGTGACACGACATAGTTTCTGTGTAAAATTCCCGGTCAACAAAGTGTTAATCGTGGGTAGTTCCAGTGTTTAAAAAAAAGGAAAAGATTATTTGTAAATTAACCCTCTGTGGGACCGACTTAAAAGTTCCAAACTGATGTATCTATATTTTAAAAGATTTATTTTATTTAGTTATCACTGCGCTATTAAATTTGATTACCGTATTACTGTACTGTTATTTTATAGTTTAGTTACAGTATCTACACTAATTATTAATTCAAACATTTTCAAATCAAACCGAAAAACTGTAATGAATCGTAATTTTTTCTCCAATAAGCAGACTAAATTCTTTATAGAAAAATTACTGCGCTATTAAATTTGATTACCGTATTACTGTACTGTTATTTTACATGTTATTTTATAATTTAGTTACAGTATCTACACTAATTATTAATTCAAACATTTTCAAATCAAGCCGAAAAACTGTAATGAATCGTAATTTTTTCTCCAATAAGCAGACAAAATTCTTTATAGAAAAATTACAAAAAAATGAATACGATCCAGAAGGACCTTATTCGATCGGAAGTTCCCAGAAGAACGTACGTCGGATGCCCATCCCTGTTTCCGTTTACAAACTTCGAAGGTTGCTTTTATTTTATTTTAACATGCATTCTGCCATCATCCCCTTCCATTTTCTCTCCTCTCCTTCCACTTTTCAACACAGACGCACCGTTGAAAAACATTTTCAGACGCGATGTGGACGTGAGTCCGTAACGTTGTTTCGTTCCCCGCGGCGCATGCGCGGCGCTCCCCGCCCGTTCGTCGCGACTCGTTGCACTCACAGCCGTGCGTGCATGCGTCGCGCCGTGTCGCGTCGACCGTTTCCTCTATGCATTCTGATTTTTGTGTTTATACCCGCACGGCTGCAACATTGTCCGTTTAATATCGATTTTAGTTGACCCGCCGCTACGCGGAGCTTGCCACGCCGGTAGACGGACATCTTTGTAGATTCTGTTTACCTGCGTTGAACGCTTTAAGTTTATGCAACCGTTACCAAAATAAGGTTTGCCGAATAACAGGGCGCGCGATGCTTCTGTGTTGTTAACACTAGAACTACCATTCCTAATTTTTTAAATTTATAAATTTATCATGGCATCTCAGAGGCAATTTTCCGTGATTCTGTGATAAAAATGTAGACAGAGCTTTGTTTCCCATTGCGTATTTTTTTGTACACCTTTCATTAAGATTTTTTCGGTAGAAATGAGTATGCTTTATTCGTCGGTAGTTCTACTGTTAAATATTTTTATTTGTTTTAAAACGGAATCGTAAATGTTTATCATTTTTCTGTTTTCACTTAGGGAACATTTTAAGTTTATGCGAGCGATATGGATGAAAGTAAGGCTTGCCGAATAACATGGGGCGGGATACGTGATGTTTCTATATTATTATGTTTGGAGTTAAATTTCTTTTTTTTTATTTTAAGACGAAATTATAAATATCTATTTTAGAAGCAATATTTTAAATTTTTATAGATAGTCCTGGGAAACTTAAAAAAATTTAAGAGTGCAAAGAGTTTAATTTTAATAACCCTTATGGGGATAGAGATCTAAAATAACGCGTTATTAAGTTTCAAGCTAAATTTTTTTTATTTTATTTTAAGACAAAATTATAAATACCTATCTTTCTTTTCTCTTACCAAACCAATATTTTAAATTTTAATAAATAGTCCCTTGAAACTTAAAAAAAAGTTTAAAAGCGCAGAGTTAAATTTGAATACTCTGCGATGAACACCTAAAAAAAAAGCGTTATTAAGTTCCAAGTTAAATATTGTTATTTATTTTAAGACAAGGTCACAAATATTTATCTTATTTTTCACTTACCATAGCAACACTTTAAATTTTCACAGAGACCCATGAAACTTAAAAAAAAGTTTAACAGCGCAAAGGATTAAATTTTACTACTCCGAACATCTAAAAAAAAAAACCTCATTATTAACATATAATTAACATGTAAATTTCTTTATAAGTACATCTGTTCCACAGATCACGTGACCACGTATCACGATAGCGAACCGTATCACCAAACGCGATATTATCTCAAAAAAATAATTCTAATAAACATGAATCAGTAGCTCTAACATATCAAGCGATCCAAGACGAGTCGATTCCACTAAAAATATATAATGAGCTCATAATTTTGTCCCATACTGTACACACACTATGTACCGTGCAGAAACTATGCATCGGAAATAATTGGTTCGGCTTGACACGAATCTGATAGGTCAACAAAGACTTTGGGATACGCTGGTGATTGTCAGCAAGAAGGCCAAGTGGCGTTGAATTTGCACGCTTATCTGGACGAAGGTCGGAACACCGAACGATCCGTGTGGCTTTAAAATAGCGGTACTACGTAACGATCACATGAATAGAGCTTCAGTTTTAGAATAGTACACGCTGAATGAGCTTCTATTACAGTTGTCCGTTTCTGGGATCCTTCGTGTTACAAATCCTCGTTTTTAACACTAGAACTACCGAGATGGTCAAAATGACTGGTTTGCAATTTCTTATATAAATTCTATAAATCAGCAATGATACATTTTTAGGAATTAATTGTATTTTTCTGTAACGAAAATGAACAAAGATTTATTTCCACTGCATTTTATATTTTTTTCAAATAGTTATTACTTTGAATTCTTCGGTTGAAATAGATACATTTTAATCGTCGGTAGTTCTAGTGTTAAATGAAACGATAATGATGATGATCGAGCCGAACCCAATCGGTGTGCAATCGGTCTCGAATGGGTTAAGTTTACCAACGGTGGAAAATAATTATTCGCTTTGACAACTGTGGGATGAAATTTTTCCCGCATCAACGGTTCCTGGAAATGATCTAAAATTCGAATCGAGGAAGAAACGACGTTGCGGCCGGTGGCTTGGTCGTTATAACGTTAGCTGCATCAATGAAATGGCGCGGTATCCCATTGAACCACTTGGCTGGACCCAGCCAATTGCGAACGCGCTGGGTTCAGAGTGCATTTTTCATAACTGCTTGCACGGTGCTTCAGATTCGATCCGTGATTGATTGCGTTGGCAGCGAATTCAACTTCTGAAAGGATGAAAGAAGAATTAGTGGATCAATAGAATTGAGATGGAATGTATTTTGGAAAATATTGAGAAGTGGAAGGTTGAGAAAGGAAAGTGTGTTGGAGAGTGTATGCTGCAATTGGAGAAAATTAATAAATTAAATAAACAGAGCAATGAGAGAGAGAGGAGAAAGTGTGCTTGGATTGAATGTATGAATAAAATAGTCTTGGAAAAAATAGAGTATTGTAAACCAAAGTCCAATTCTTAGCTGTAACATTGAATAAAATAAATTTGGATAAGTAGAATTAATTTTTAAGCTCTGGTGGTTAATTAGATATCGCCATTTTGGATTTGTTGTAGGAGCCAAGATTTTGTGTAACTTCCTTTTGCATATTATTTGCTATTTCAAGATATATTTTTTATAGTAATAATTAATTAGATTTTGAATCTGTTATAGGAACCAGAATTTTGTGTAGCTTCCTTTTACATATTATTTACTATTTCAAAATATTTTTTGTAGTAGTAATTAATTAGATTTTGAATCTATTATAGGTATCAGAATTTTGTGCAGCTTCCTTCTGCATATTATTTACTATTTCAAAATACTTTTTATAGTAGTAATTAATTAGATCTTGAATCTGTTATAGGAATCAGAATTTTGTGCAGCTTCCTTTTACATATTGTTTATTATTTCAAAATATTTTTTGTAGGAATAATACTTATAGAATTATTTATGGGTGCAATTTTCTTACTTTTTAATTCGTGAATTTAATAATTAAATAAAGTATCCGTGAAACGCGAGAAAAGAATTTGACAACTATAAATAAGAGCTTATTAAAAGTACATATGATAAAATCGATTCGTGTAATATTTGAGATCCGATTCTGATTTGAAAATTAAATAACAGATGACGCTGGCGGTTCCACGTTACCCTCTTTTTAATGCATTAACTCTTTGAAGCATGCTAGGATTTTAAGCCTCCCATCTTATTAATAACTAAATATGCATACAGCGATATTTCTTATACCGTCTTGAAAATGAAATATTATCCATAGCAGTATTTAATACAGTTAGGGACTATTTATGTTCCACTATGCATATTCAGGTATTAAAAAGGTGGGACACTTTTAATCCCACCAAGCTTCAAAGAGTTAAAGTAAAACAGTGTTCAACTCAGAAAAAAAATAGTAATAGTAAGTACTCCCTTTTTACACCGAGTTGTTCCATTTGTATGCAACGTATAAACTAATTTTTTTTTTTTTCTTTAAGTTACATCAACCAATCAAATCAGTTTATTATCGGTTCAGGCCAGAAAACGGTGTTTGAATAAGTATTTCTCAGCAACAACAGTTCTTATTAAATCTTGTTATCCTAGAGAAAAATTGCACTTATTATAAACATACATAAAACATAAACTGTATTGTGCTTCAACAACCACTAACCGGTGGCATATTTACTACCTTTTGTTTGGCGTTTCTTCCAAGCAGGCTTTGTTACAACCTTAAAACACAAAGAACTAAAAATAGGTGTGAAAATGAAAAGGAAACAATTTGATGGTGTTTTCCTTCGCTGGTTGACCGAAAAGCAATGAAGCAAGTGAAGAAGAATGCAGAAAAACTAACAGTGGCAGCGACTTGATGTTAAACTAAGCCGACGGTAAGATGATCTCCGCCCCGAGTGGCTTCGAAGTGGCCGATGAAAAGCAATTTGTCCATCGGATGCTGTGAAGATACACAAATCTCATGAGTAAACACGATCCACTTTTATGCCAAGTGCAATACCTCGCTATTAATCTTTTGAGGCTACATTATGTACAGAAACAGTGCAATTTTCAAACACAGGAAACACAGGAAAATTGAAAAAAATTATTTTAATTAAGTATGGTCAGGAAATTTTTCACGATTTTTGTTTTTTATTAAGTTATTAAGTGTATTTGATAAATTGTACAGAGATATAGTATCGCAGGAGGTCAGAAAAGATACTATATTTAAGCTCCTGCAGTCTTGAACTTTTTTTCAAGTTTCAGAGGAGTGTTGTTTTGAGAAAAAAGGATATTATAAACGTTCAAGAAAAAATATAGGCGAACTAAAATTGCCAAAGGGGTAAAATAACCGGTTCCTAATTTCGCATAAAAATTATATAAATTTCTAACCTTTCAGATTTTAATATTTTCTATGAGTTTCCATAAAATATACTGTTGATGGTTTGTTTTTCTTGTGTTATATATATTTTTTAGTACAGTTGTACTTAACACTAGAATTTCTTATAGAAATTTTATAAATTTACAATGATGTATTCTGGGGGATTCCCCACAACTCTTTGTAAAAAATATGTACAAACAATTCTTACCCCTATTGTAGATATTTTTTCAAATATCTATCATTTTGAAATCTTTGCTACAAATAAGTCTAATCGCCATCAAAATAACTGGTTCATAATTTCTCACAGAAATTTTATAAATCTACAATGATATATTTCTGGTGATTTTCTGTAAAAAAAAAAAAGTACAAAGAATTATTACCCCCATTATAGCCATTTTTCCAAATACCTACAATTTTAATTCCCTTGCTACAAATAACTCTAGCCAATAATTCAAGTGTTGAACCCTCGACCGATCGCTCAAAGTTTCACAGATAATTCGGACATTCGATCCTGGGCAACCTAATATTCATCCACCGAACGAAAACTGGGATTAGCGTGAGACCGCCGCGCCTGGTGCACGGTTTACTCACGCATATGTGTCCCGTGAAATAATGACGTCGAAACGAACAGTGGTGCGCAGGGTTTGCACGTGGTGAGAGACGATGGAGTATCAGAGACAGGACGAGCGGACGAGAGCACAGCCGCGCAGGGAGTAGCGTACACACGGTGGACACGTGCACTCGGTTTGATCAGAGTCACAGTCACGGTCACGCTTTGAGGGTTGGACGAGTCTATATAGAACACGCCACGGTGGGAGACCCGGTGTACAGAGTATAACCATGCAACCGGGGATAGACGAGGAGAGAAACAAAAGCGGTGGCGCGAGTAACACTCATTGATTCCCCTACCAGCCTCGCTCCCATCTCTTTTGCACCGTTTCGACTCGCTTTATTGCTGTTATTTCGTCTCTCTCTCTCTCTCTCTCTCTCTCTCTCTCTCTCTCTTTCGTTACTCTCTCTCTCCATCTCTCTCGTTACTCTCTCTCTCTCCATCTCTCTCGTTACTCTCTCTCTCCACCTCTCTCGTTACTCTCTCTATCTCTCTCTCACTCTTTCCATATCTCTCTCTCTATCTCGTTAACTCTCTCCCTCCCTCTTTCTTTCTCTCTGTCGTTAACTCTATCTGTATCTATCTCTCTCTCGTTAACTCTATCTGTATCTATCTCTCTCTCGTTAACTCTATCTGTATCTATCTCTCTCTCGTTAACTCTATCTCTATCTATCTATCTCTCGTTAACTCACTCTCTCTCTCTCTCTCTTTAATGGTTTTTGTATCTCTGTCGTTCGTTAACCGTCGCCGTCGCACTCGCACGCTTGCACGATATACTTTTCCACTCGACGCTTCCACAACGGTATTACGCGATTCAGTTGATTTCGAAACGGTGCATCGGGAGCGTGGAATTTCTCTGGTAATCGGTTTTCTACAGACTCGTCCCCCTTTTTTCTTTCTCTCTCTCTCTCTCTCGTCGTTTGTAAGTGAAACGCTTTCGACGTAGAAAGTTACCAGATACTTTTACACTAGGGCCAAGTTGTTTCGTGACTTATGAAAATTGATTTTAGGAAGGGAAATTTTATTTTCTCAGGATTATGAATTTTTTTGTGGATCGTGGATCGGTTTCGTGACTTATAAACATTGATTTTAGGAAAGGAAATTTTATTTCCCTAGGATTGTGATTTTTTTTGTGGATCGTGGATCGATTTCGTCACTTCTGAATATTGATTTTAGGAAAGGAAATTTTATTTCCCTAGGGTTATGATATTTTTCTTCTTTTTTACAGTAAATCAGTATATTGGCTAAAGATTTTATTTTCGCATACAGTTCATTTTTAGTTGCAACCAATCTCGTGACGTTAGGGTGATCGTAGAATTGTCGCGGCTAGTGAGAATCGCAGTTTTGAGGACGTGCCAGTGAACTAAACCGCGCCAAGAAATAAAATAACCTAGTCGTTCCTTTTTCGACTTTTCTTCGCTCCACGATAACATCTTCCTGCTTTAACCTCTTGCCTTACTATTTCTTTCAATTAATAATAGTACATAAGTAATAATTCACAAATGCGAAATATCGAAATATTCGCCAATTCTCAATCTTACAAATTGAAATTAAAATTAAGATTAAACTTTATTACGAATGCTGTGTGCTTTTATTCCATTCGAGCCGCGATTGTAAGTCAAACCGTTAATTCAGAAAATTCTTAAGTCCCTTCCAACATTGCGAATAATTTCCGATCGTCGAGTAATCTGTTGAAATTTGAATCTTGCGACGCTTCCTCGTGAATTCTCGATAAGCTAGATATCAGCCGAGAGATATAAAGCTAAGGGAGAGTCTTAAGGTCGACCTCACACCGAACAACCGTGTGCCAACGTCGCACGCTAACACGGTCTGTTTTATCGTGACTAATCGCGAACGAAAATACGATAATCTACCGCGTCAACGATTAAGAGCACGTAAACTATCCACCGTTTAGTGTCGCGCAGTAGTCAATCAGAATATCATCCGACCTTATCGCTTTTAATAACAATTATACTACATATGAATTAAGGTGAATAATAAACGTTTGCACGGATAGGAGCAACGAAATTAGTAACGCGAAACTATAAATACGAGGAAACATAGCCTCTCGTCATGGGGGTGATAAATAACCGTATCCGGTGGCGCGAAATAACCTCAAAATTTCTTCTGGAGAATTTTTTTTTCTGGGGTATTTTAGGTAGTCGAAAATGGAAACGTATTACATAGGTAGATTTTCTCTGGTAATATATTTATTGTCCAGTAATTGATGCGTGAACATGGTTATGTTAACTGGAAAATATTTTTAAAGAAAACTTTGTTTATTCGAGGCTGTAACGGAAACTTAAAAAATTAGTTACACGTGTGCAGTAAATTTCAGTGAACTTGAAAAATTATTTTCGTCGTCAGCGACATAAAATATCCCTAGAAAAATGAAGAGTTTTCCCTGTCAGAGTATTACAAATTCGGGTGGATTTTAACTCTTTGCGCTCGTAAACTTTTTTAAGTTTCAGAGGACTGTTATTTAAAAAAAAAGAATATTACAAATGTTTACGATTCTCATTTATTTAAAACAAAAATTAATGAACAGCTATTTTATATTTACAATAATTACAAGAGATTTACAATGTTAGATAGAAATAATCCTGGAACAACAATCGGGGATAGAAAAAAGGAAAAACTCGACTGAGTATCTATATTTTTAAAAATTAATTTTGTTCAGTTATCACTGCACTGTTACTGTAGCGACACCACGATCTACAGTAATTATTAATTAACACTAGAACTACCAAAGTGATCAAAATGACTTGATTGTAATTTCTCATAGAAATTCTATAAATTTACAACGATGCAATTTTGAGGATTTTCCGTGATTTTCTGTAAATAATATTGATAAATATCTGTTTCCTCTGCGCTGTGTATTTTTTCACATACCTATAATTTGAATTTCTTTGGTACAAATTAGTGTACTTCAATCGTCGGTAGTTTTAGTGTTAAAACATGTTCGAATCAAAGTGAACTGTAATACAATCCTAATTTTTTCTCCGATAAGCGGACAAAATTCGGGAAAGAAAAGAAAACAATTTTCTATTCTATCAATTCCCTTCGTTCCGAACTAAAAAGTAGTTTGAACCGACCAAAGTATTAGGTTGTCCCAAAAGTTCCTTTCGTTTTGTTAACACCAGAACTACCGACGAATAAAGCATACTTAATTCTACCGAAAACATCGTAATGAAAGGTGTATAAAAAAATACGCAATGGGAGGGAAACAAAGCTTTGTCTACATTTTTAACACTTTGCGGTCCGAGTTACGTTTGATACTTCGACTTAACTAATTCATATTCAATAATATACTTTTAAAAACTGTCAGTAATTTGGCTGAATTTTCGCATTTCCATTGCCAGTAAGATATCTAGATAGAAACTTTTTCATTAAATAACATTTTAGTGTAAAAGAATGCGTTTCGTATCCCAAAACCGAAAACAATGAAACAAAGTAAAATGTCGAATCTGGCGTCGCGCAAAATGTTTAACCCTTTGCGCTCCATTGGCGCCGCTATGGCGACATGTGTAATTTTCTTGAGAAGTTTAGTTTTATGTTAAATTTTATATCTTTGTCAATTCACATTTTTTGTTTCGTTTTAAAATAAAGCAAACGAACGAAATAAATAAGAATCGTAAAACCTTTATAATATTCTTTTTTTTCAAAACAACACTTTAAGTCTTCACGATAGTCCTCTGAAACTTAAAAAAGTTTACGAGTGCAAAGGGTTAATCCAAATTCGATTCCGATCGATATTTATCCAAGGCATCGTCGATCGGTTCCACCTAAAGTCATCGGCCAAGGTATAAACGAGAGAATCCTCCGCGCGTTCCGGAGGACGCAGGGGGTGTCGAGTGGACGGATCGAGCGAGAGAGAGAGCGAAAGAGAGCGCTAGAGGAACCCAGTGTGCGCGTTGCTAGTGTTCCCTGGAACGGGAACGAGAAACAGAGACGAGACGAGAAAGGTGGGGCGAGCAGAGGAAGAGCACCGGTACGGAACCAAGCGACGGAGAGGAAGAGAAAAGGAGGGACCGAAGCGGACAAAGAGAGAACGAATGAAAATGGAGGGAGTCGGATCGTGCGAGTGAGATAGAAAGAGAGAGAAAATCCGGTTGCCTGGCGACCAGCCATCTAGTTCGATCCCAGCCAGCCGACCAGCCACCCTCCGGGCGCAGGAGCAAGAAGGCGACTACCTTTTGCCTTCGTTTCCTTTTTCTTGTCGTTCTTAACTTTCCTCGGCCAACACCGCGCCTTTGTTTCCCCGGTACATCTCTGCAGTGCTGCCTGGTCAGTCGGTCTCGCCCACCCCGTTTGGCTCTTCCGTCGCGTTCCCAGGGAACACGTCCGTGTTCTCTTCTGCGTGCAACGGATGAACGAACGCGCGAACCGTGATGGGTTTCGGTTAGTCCGGGAAGATAGAAGTGCATAACGTTTCAAGGCCGAATCGAGTTGGTTCGAGAGTGCGTGCAAGTGAACGGTGGAGAGAGAGAGAGAGGCAGTGTTTCCTTTGCGAGTGGTCCTTAAAGGTAGCTGTCACGGCTCCAGGGGAAGAAAACAAGAAAGAGTGATCGTAACGAGCCATTGGGAGAGAAAGAGAGAGACGAAACACGCGTGTTCCGGGGAAAAAAGAGAGAGATAGAGGATGTGAAACGATAATTCCACTAGATTCCACTAGATCTCCGCCATGCGATGGAGCTCGATAAAGCTCTCGGTGTCGAAGTCCTTCGATGGATCGAAAGGAGCGAGTAGAGCCGAGAGGAATCTTGGAAAGAAGTATGCGAGAGTTGCCTCCTGTCGCGGCAATTCGATAGGTGGAATCGATGCCGGTCGCTCGAATCGCTTGAATCGGGAGACGAGAAAAGGAACTAGGGAGGAGTCTGGTTGTGAAAACTGGGAAATAGTAAACGGTGCGAGGGACTCGATGTTATAAGTGTTGCGTGGTTCGGTTAAGAAAGCTTGGCTACGTTTAATCGATAATCAACGGGGGAGCTCGATGCTGCGGTAATTGGCGCGCTCTAGGGATATTTTTAAAAATCAACCGAGGCAGAAGGTGGCCCATTGAAAGAGCTTGCCAACTATAACGGATCTCGCGTCTTTTTTCACCCTATTTCCACGTCTTTCCCTCTGTCCCTCTCTCTTTCTCTCGCTCTTTGTTTCCCTCTCCTTCTTTCTCGGTCGTTACAGCCGATCAACGCGAACCGAGACCTACGCATAGCCCGGCAACATGTTCCAGTGCATTATTCAGCAGAGGAACGGATGGATTCATCCTTATAACCCCGACACTAAGGACATCCTTCCAGGTATGGTTCATTAGATGCAAATCAGTTCGCTTTTCATTGCATCTGGAATTAACCGGGGACGAGAAAAATGAACGGTGGGGAATTATTTTTTTATAGGGTTATTCCGGTTTCGCTTGTTTTTTGGTAGTTTACCGGATCTCGTTGATATCGGTGAGTGCAAAGGTTCGTCTTTGAAAAATCCTGTTCCTATTTTGCGCGAAGAAAATCACCAGCTTTTTACTTGGTAAACGTTCCCAATGTTTTTCGCAGCAGTTGCCACTGGGTACACCTTTGTGGAATTCGCGTGACGCAAATGGATCTTCTCTCCGCACATTTGTGAAATCTTTTTTCACGATAAAAATACTGTAAGAAAAATTGAAGACCGCTGTTGGAGCAACAATTGAATTTCGCGCTTTTTTATCCGATGTCGTTTGCGAATTAATTGTATTGAAATCGGACACCAACTTTTGCACTGACCCTAAAAAAGCGGACTCCCGTATAACGCGGAAACCGTGTAATACGAGAATTTTCTTTTCCGGGTAATATAAATAATTCGCGCCGCGTTTAATTTTTCTTTTTTTTTCTCCGCGCGTCGCCTTGAATTTTTCTTTTTTTTTCTCAGCGCGTCGCGTTTAATTTTCCTTTTTTTTCTCCGCGCATCGCCTTTAATTTTTCTCTGCGCGTCGCGTTTAATTTTCCTTTTTTTTTCTCCGCGCGTCGCGTTTAATTTTCCTTTTTTTTCTCCGCGCGTCGCTTATTAAGGAACTTGATAAATTCTCGCAGAATCGTGTAAAAAAAAAGTCGTTATACGAGAGTTTGCAGTATTAATATTACAATTATAAGTCCACGTATTTGTCCTTTTACTTTAAACGCGTCGATACTTTTAGAAAGAATCGGCCATCGCTTCTATATTTTAACCTAACCTAAAATTTGTAGATAGAAGTCCTTGAATTTCTTTTTTTTTTTTCGTTTAAGTTTGCGTTGAAATAATCGTTACGTAAAATTCTTCACGACCCCATCTTCCTGGTCATTGTAATGTAATTGACATAGGCGAGTCGCGTCATCCGCATCGACCCCTTGTGTTTCGTCGTTACGGTTCGTAACCATGCTACGTTTTTGGTTTCCATATTTTTTTCTCTTTTTTTTTTATCCGCATTATATCATATGTTTTTCATTCGCCACGGTTTTGACACGGTACGCACAATGTGTGCGTTATACAATATTGGAAATTCTAGATAGGCGAGGGACACCCAATGCCGCCGGTGTAGAGTGGTGCGAACATTCGTTTAAATGTATAGAATTTCTCTCGTCGTGTTACTTGGAACGCGAGAAAAGCGCGGTGCAACGTTGAGCGACAAAAATGGTCTTGAAGGTCGCTCGATCAGCGTGGTTAATACGTAAACGTAAATCTTGAAATATAATTTCACGCGTCGACCTGATAAAATAGCAGAAATTGTATCACTTTTTTTTATCATTCTGTGGGTTGTACATATTTCAACACTAAACCTACCGACGATTAAACTATACCTGCTTGTGTCAAAGAAATTACAATAATAGATACTTGGGAAAATACAGAACGGAAAATCGCAAAAAAATATTCAAAAGTGCACGGTTAATAATTTATTAAATTTGGAGAAGAAATTACGAGACGGTCGTTTGACCGCTTTGGTAGGTTTAGTGTTAATGAAGTTTAAAAATTATTTGTTTGAACGTAATTTTTTTACTGACTCTTAGTCCCGTACAACACGGTATTTTGTGTCTATAAGAATCTATCGCGTTGTAGAAAAGTTAGGTGCAAGCATGTGAAGAAAAATTTTAACACTGGAATTGCCGGCGATTTAAGTATAATTTTTTTAATTTATTTGTTAAATATATTGTTCTCTTTTAATATGTAAAATCTTTGTCTATATTTTAAAGGGAAAACGAGAAAAAATTTCTTGAAATTTGTCACGGTAAATTTGTAAAATTTCTATGCAAAAAAGAATTACGAATTGATGATTTTTTGTTCTAGTGTTAACAGTGGAAAATGGTAAATAAATATGCTATTTGATTCGTAAAGAATTAACAGTATTTTAGAAAAGGGAGAAAGAAAATTACCTGTACAGATAATAATGATGATAATTATCGAAATACTGACAGGAACTATTCGTTCAATTTTCCACCTAAAGAGAGCAGGATCTTCCGTACCGGTAGGAATTGGCGTCCGAATTAATTATTAAAATTACTCCAAGTTCCTCGGAGTATAATTAAATTCTAGAATCACGGGAGAGCCAGTTCGATCGCAGTAATTACATTTGCCAGGGGTAATTACGAAACGTCTTTCGTTTCGAGCTTTGTTCCATCGATGTGATCAACACTAGAATTACCAAAGCGGTCAAATCACCTTTTCCTAATATTTTATAATTTTTTCCTGCCGTCTCCATCGATATAATTAAAATTTAAATTACCAAAACGCTCAAATAACCGGTTCCTAATATTTTATAATTTTTTCCCGCCCTCTCCATCGATATAATAAAAATTAAAATTACCAAAATAGTCAAATGACCGGTTCCTAATATTTTATAATTGTTTCCCGCCCCCTCCATCGATATAATAAAAATTAAAATTACCAAAATAGTCAAATGACCGGTTCCTAATTTTATAAAAATCGTATAAATCTCTAATGGCGCATTTTTAAGTATTTTCTGTGATTTTCCATGATTTTCTGTAAAATATTTGGTTAAGAATTTGTTCCAATTTAATTATGTATTTTTTTCAAATATTTATTATAATTCTTCAGCATAAATAAGTATACTTTAATCATTGGTAGTTTCAGCGTTAAGAACGAACAACGAGAGGGACGTGTTCCTCTTGGTCCTTCCGGGCGTCCGCCATTTTTCCTTCTTTCACTCATGTTACGTCCCTTCTAAGAGTTGAATGCACCGCAAATGGCATTCTTGCTTTCGCGTCTCGGTGTACGTTTTTTTTTTCCTCGATTCGAGCCTCCGATTTAACGAGGTTTCGTATTTTTCACCCGCTTATCTCCTCTATATGTTAATTGTGAAAAATGCCAGCGATGAAGGTTTACTGTTCTAACGATGTGAAAGTTAGCGATCGTGGTATTGTTTGGATAGTCGATGTACGAGAACATCTCGTGAGATTTGCATCGAAGAACCGATTGTTTCGTTAAGATCGATAATTGTTTCGGTAAACAATCGAGATTGGTCGAATAGGATAGAAAGGGTAGAAGAGATATCTATCTAGGGACTTTTTTTTTTTGTTGCGTTAGGTTAGTATCTATTAACGCGACGGCTGACGTAAATTCACGTATTTTACTCGTACATTGTTGTATTAATTTTTTTTCTCGCAAATATTAACCATTTCTCTACGAAGAGTATATATAATTAGTAAAAATTTAGAGAAATTTCAATATGTCTTCGACGAATTACACGTCCTGTATAATTAGTATTTATTTTAATCTCGTAAAGATTCAGAGAGACTTAAAAATGTCTTGGACGAATTTATTTTAACCTCGTGAAGATATAGAGAAACTTAAAAATGTCTTGGACGAATTTATTTTAATCTCGTAACCATTTAGAGGAATTTAAAAATGTGTTCGACACGACGAACCACGCGTCGTACTATTCACCCAACGAATTCGTTCCTACCATATGGCGTTACAAACTCTAGCAGCTAGCTTCCGGTCGCGGCTGTTGCGAAGGTCCCCCATGAGTGGAGAAAATCAAGGCAGTTCCATATGGCTTCCTCGTTCGTCGTGACTTCGAGTCTCCTTTCGTGCGGGAACGAGCCGCAGTCAAAGAATTAACGACCAGTTTCGTAAAAAATCAGGGATGAGCAACCTTCTTTTACAAATTTAAAAATGTACAGGCCACATATAAAAAATTTATAATAACACAAACACTGAATTATGATCTCAAATTATCTCTTTATTAACAAAAGCTGGTGTAAAAAATTAGGGAAATAAGACACTCGTTAATAAATATCTATGATGTCGACATCTTTTCCAAAAATTAGGTTAACACGCCTAGTTGTACATTGAGGATATGGGAGACACTGTAGGGATTTTTAAAAGTGAAAATGTGATAAAAAGAAATCTTTTTTGAAAGGGAAAATAAAAGAAAAATCTTTGGAGAACTTACTATCATTACTACTTATAGTAATATATTACTAGCAATATTACTATGAATATTACTATGAATATTACTATATATTACTATTTACTAATAATTTATCTGAAGAAATTACAATAGTAGATATTTAAAAAAATATAGATTGAGGCTGCGGGACACTGTAGGGATTTTTAAAAGTGAAAATGTGATGAAAAGAAATCTTTTTTAAAAGGGAAAATAAAAGAAAAATCTTTGGAGAACTTACTATCATTACTACTTATAGTAATATATTACTAGCAATATTACTATGAATATTACTATGAATATTACTATTAATATTATTATGAATATTACTAGTAATATATTACTATATATTACTATTTACTAATAATTTATCTGAAGAAATTACAATAGTAGATATTTAAAAAAATGTACATTGAGGCTGCGGGACACTGTAGGGATTTTTAAAAGTGAAAATGTAATGAAAAGAAATCTTTTTTAAAAGGGAAAATGTAATAAAAAAAAAATCTTTGAAGAACTTACTACTATTAATATATATTACTATATATTACTACTTGCTAATAATTTATCTACAGAAATTACAATGCTAGATATTTAAAAAAAATATATATAATGCAAAAGAAACGAATGGTTAACCAGTAAATTTCACAGAATCCCCTAAGAAAACCCTTAAAAATACAATTTCTGTGAAAAATCACAACATTTGACCGCTTCCCTAGTTCCCAGTGTTAACCTTAAGTTCTTAATACGTGGTTACGACAGTTTGACCGAGAGGGCGCGCCGGTCGCTGCATAAATCTTTGATAATTGACGAGAGCTATTCGTCGCCAAGTACACCGCTAATGGGTAATTTTCGTAGCGAGACCATTGAAGAGAGGCCATCGCACTATCTTTTCTGTCTCTGCTGTTACAGCAGCGGTTTCTAGTCGGCCACGCACACATCTTGACACAATTACTGGCCACGCACACAGAGCTCGCGTCGCGCATCGGAATTGAGACAACGAAAAGCGAACTGAACCGACGACGCAATAACCATTTGACGCTTCCCTTCAATTCGTGCAGGAAGGAAGTTGATAGAGAAACGTTGCGGTGCATATCAATTTATGTACGGGGCTCGTGCGTCAAGATTCTTCTTCGTACATCTTGCCAACGATATCGCGTTAACGCTCTAGGGAAATTACTAGGTTGCCATTTTGACCAATGGTACAGTTTTTCTATTGTTAACGCGTTCTGCGCGCTCAGGCAGTTCGTGGCGCTCAACTTCTCGCTCATACGTCCGTTTCTAAGGACGAATAGTAAGTTTGATAGGTTTCTTTGCATTTTTACATTTTTTTAAGTTTCACGGGATTTGTGGGAAAAATTAGTGTTATTTTGGGAAGAAAGAAAAGTAAACATGTTATAAGGTTTTGGGATTTTTTATTTATTTCGTTTTCTTTGTTTAGAAATGAAAGGGACAATTTGAGTTGACGAGAACGGAGAATTTAAATTGGTGAAAATACAAAATTGGAATTGAGGAGAATACAAAATCTAAATTGGCGAAAATACAAAACTAAAATTGATGAAAATACAGAATTTAAATTGATGAAAATACAAAATTTAAATTGACGAAAATACAAGCTTTGAATTGATGAGAACACGAAACTTAAATTGACGAAAATACAAGCTTTGAATTGATGAGAACAGAAAGCTTAAATTGACGAAAACACAGAATTTAAATTGACGAAAATACAAAATTTGAATTGACGAGAACGCAGAATTTAAATTGGCGAAAATACAAAACTAAAATTGACGAGAACACCGAATTTAAATTGGCGAAAATAGAAAACTTAAATTGACGAAATCACGAAACTTAAATAGACGGTGACAAAATTTAACTTAACTTAACCTCTGAAGAAAATCACACGTGTCGCCATAGTGGCGCCATCAGAGTGCAAGGGGTTAAAGAAATTAAAATAACTTACAATTCATGAACAGGTTTTGTTAAATTATATTAAACAAACTTTCTTTTTAAATTTCTCGCTATTTATCGAGCAAAATATTTTTGTATTTGAATCATAGCTTAATGGAGGATCGATCAAGATCATTTTAACACTCAACGTGTTAATCCAACTTGGAAATAAGAGTACCAAAGGATTAACCCTTTCGCTACGAAAGACGTATATATACGTCCTCGTTGTGCATCGAGATTTTCTATACCACTGAATTATTTTTATTTTCATTTACATGTGTTATACCATAATTCATTATATAATATACCTATATTTTAATATCCATATTTGTGTTATATTAACACTAGAACTACCGACGATTAAAGCATACTTATTTCTACCGAAAAAATCATAATGAAAGGTATATAAAAAAATACGCAATGCAAGGGAAACAAAGCTTTGACTACATTTGTAACAGAAAATCACAGAAAATTGCCTCTGAGATGCCATAGTCAATTAATAAAATTTCTGTAAAAAATTAGGAATGGGTCATTTTGACCACTTTGGTAGTTCTAGTGTTAATAAGAACTGTATTGATCTGTATACCAATAACACTTCTGATCTTTAGAACACCGTAGTGAAAGGGTTAACTGTAAATCTTTTTTTTTTGGTGGGAAACGGAATATAAAATACTCCAAATAATAATTTATCAAATATAATATTCACGTATAAACTAAATAAATATTTTTATTTACTTTCACAGAATAAAAGAAACGCTTAAAAAATTACAAAAATTACATTCCTGCTGTAGTAATAAAATAGTGTTAAAAAAATAAAACTAGCGGGATATCTGAAACTGAGAAAAATCAGTAAACTGCAGAATCAGCTTAGATCTTCGCAACAGATAAACGAAGTTGTTAATTATTCCGTAATTACAACAAATCGTTTCTGCCATCAAAATTTATTTCTGTATGTGGCCTGGTTTTCTTGATATCGTTCTCGCCTAACCGCGATTACGGTTGTGTGTTTGTTATCAGTGAACTGACCAATGTTCACTGTCAAACAGACGCACATACGTAAAATGAGATTCGAGTGTGAATATGATATACGTATGGAAATATAATTCTCGAATTAGAAACGGTTCGCTAATTTATGATACATACACTGTCGACCAAAAGTTTGGAATCGTTACGCAATTTAATTTGCATAGGAATTTGTAGAAAAGGAGAAGAAAAGAATTTAGAATCGTCTTAAAAAGAAATGTATCAAAATGCAATATTAATTTCTAATTAAATGATATAAATGATATAAATTAAAAAAAAAAAATACTAAATATGGATGCTATATCTAGAAAATACTAAATACTAAATAATAATATTTGAGAGAGGAATTTGACAAATTTAAGTGCAATTTGAAACCAAATTGTTCCAAAGTCTTGGCTCAGACTGTACACTCGTGCATAGAAGATTTCGAATAAACATTGGATAAAATTAACGATTATAGTTATGATTTAGTATGTTCTCTAGTGAATTATGTTTTAATAATATCTTTTGATAGGACAGTTTATTGGGAACGTATTTATAAGCGGTTATTTAAATCAATTCAAGAAAACTAGATCAAACGTTATCTGTAGTTGGACGTAGAATGCGCTCGTGACACGAATAGATTTCCTATTTTTTGCCTTGTGCATTTAAAAGACGTTACGGATTCTGAACAGTGTTAATTTCCGGCCATTACGGCGTTTCTAGAGTATTATATTTAAATCAAGTATTATTGAACTGCGGCGATCGATATGTCCATCGCAGTTCGCATTCAATTTTTATACTTGCAATGTTGCAAATCAGATCATTCTAAATTATATTCACAATTATTTTTCTACAATTCTCCTCTCCGTTCCTCTCTTTCTTTCTTTTATTTTAATATCTATTTAAGAAGCAAGAATATTTAACAATTTGACAATTTTTTCCAACGTGCCATCAGTATTCAATTTTTATATTTGCAATATTGCAAATGAAATCATTCTAAATTGTATTCACAATTATTTTTCTACAATTCTCCTCTCAGTTCTATTTAAAATTTATTTTTTGCAATGCAATTTTATTTTAATATCTATTTAAAAAGCAAGAATATAAAGGTTTGTAAGGTTACAAAAAGAAAAGAATTCTTTTCCAACGTGCCATCACTTTAATTTTTATATTTGCAATATTTCAAATGAAATCATTCTAAATTATATTCAAAATTATTTTTCTATAATTCTCCTCTCCGTTCCTTCTTTCTTTTATTTTAATATTTATTCAATATTTATTTATTAATTCACTTTTCATATTTGCGATATTCCGAATCATTCTAAATTACATTCCCAATCATATGTTTCTATTCTATCCACCGCACCGAAATCATTTTTTACAATGCTCTTTTAATAAAAAAAAAAACGAATATAAATTTCTAAGGATCCAAAAGAAAAAGAAAAAAAACTTCCAACGTCCCGTTGGAAAATTCTGTAATACATCTTTGTTTCGATAAATCACCTCTGAATCGTGGCATTATTCAATACCAGTTTCAGAATCGCCGTGTATCGCTCGCTTAATGGCGCTCGTGCAAGTGTAAACGCACACAATCGAGCGAAGTTAAGACGGATGCGTGTACATGCACGACATATAAACGACCAGTAATACACATGGTAGGCGTACGGAGGAAGGCGCGTGCGTGTAGGCCTCGCTGGTAATTGTGGTTAATTTAACGACAGTCCAAGCAACGACTGCCTGTCCTTACTGGTCAGTTCACGCGGCCGAGTCCCTCTCGACCGGTCGACCGATGTGTGCGATACTCTTTCGCGGTCACCCGAAACCGCGCGCCGCCGTTATTCGTCCGTCGATGTATTCCTTTTTAGTTCCTTCTCGACGCGACAAGTGAGAACGATCGCGAAAAACCTGTTCCCCCGTTTCGAATCCGCGGAAGCGCGCCAATTTTAACAACCGCGAGCATCCTTGCCGATTTCGCGACGGCCAACCGCCATCGATCTGCTTAACAGTAGGTTTACGGGCATCTATTGGATCATTTTGCTGGATACATTGAAATACAAATTTTTTGTAATACCATTAGTCCGGGTTACTTCAAATTACTAGATCTCTATAAACAGAAATTTATTTAGCCAATCTTTCTACATAAATTTCATTTCGACTTTACATTTTTCTTACGCGTCGTTGTTAAACTCGCGCGCGAAATTTGAACCGCGTCAAATTGACGGGTTCCGTAAATCTAGTGTTAACGCGCCAACTATCGGCAGGAAACGGTCTCGATTGAGTTTCGCACGGTTTGCGAACTTTTCTTGCTCGTTGTGTCGCCTCTGTGTTCGTTTGGGTGAACGGTGGACGTTCGGTCTGGCCGAATAGAGACACCATCGGTCAGTGATCGAAGCACGTGTGTATTATTCTCTCGCAGGATATCCGGCGAACTTTCGTGATTGGTGGACGGAGAGAAAGGACACTTAACCGTGTGGCGCTGTACCGAGATGGGGCACGGTTACCGAACTCCCATGTAAACTCTCTTAATGTTTCCAGTGTTAGACATGCGGTCGTGTTTATCGCGAATACGCGTGTACGTACAGTTGGCCACAAAAGTTATTCGGCCGCCTTAGGTATCTCGGAAATATCCTACAGTGACTCTTATTAACCCATTTGCATCGCGACTTAAATCGCAGAGAAGCCTACACTCGTCCCGATTTAAATATTTGCTGTTTCTTTATTCATACAACAGAGTACGGAGGAAAATATATTAGGTTGGGCAAAAAGAAATGCATTATTTTTACGTGAAACGATTTAAAACTGTTTTATGGTCGATCTTTAGCTCCTGGGCGATGCTACGATTAACCTGACGGTCAACTTCCATTATCTCCGTGATTTTGTCGACATTTTTGACAAAGGGCCTGCCTGTGCGAGGTGCATCTTAAACCGTTTAAGTCCGGCGAACCGCTATCGCGCTTCACTTGTTATATTCCAAAAATACGCTTTTCTTGTTTTGTATCGGGAATGCGAAGACGCTGCTGTTGGTTAGTATACTTTACGCATTTATCGAGAGCAGTTGTAGTGATATCAGTAGCAGTTTTTGTTCATCTAACTTAGTTGTTGATCAAAATTACTTGCCACATAACAATTAGTGTTAATTATAACCATTCTTATTGTTTCCCAGAAAAAATACTACGCATTTCATCCCGGACTTTTAGCATAAGAAAATTCTGCCGCACTCAAACGGTTAACACATTGAAGACCAGCGACTTTTTTGAAAATCTTACCATGGGATCAAGTCACGCTCGAATAAAATTTTTGCTTGCACGCTTTTACGAAATATTTATACCTACGGTAAATAGGGATCTTCGTTTTAATTTTCAGACGAAGCGATCGTTTTGGAACGTAACTTATCATTTATAATTACCTTCCACTTTTATGAATTGAAAGAAACGAAATATAGATATCTCGTGATCGGTCCTCAATGTGTTGACATGAAAAATACCCGAAAGGAATCGACGAAACCAGAATTGCACGTAATAATTAGCTGTTACAGTACCAGGACCACGAACACCATTCGCAATTTCAGCCGTCCGGCTTACATTTTCGCCATTATCGAAGAAAAATTGTAAAACGTACCGAATTTTCTCTTCGTCGACTTCCATTTTTAACGCCTTGTAACTCACAACTGAATGGAGCGAACAAAAAACAGGAAAAGAATTGGTTCGCTGCGAAATTTCACCTTGACAACGAGCATAAATCTGAAATTGTTCGCTCGATCGCTACATCCATCTACCGGAAAAATAATTTCTTTTTCCCCAGCCTGATATATTAATTAATGTAAAATTCTCGGTGCAAATATTTTTATTCATCGCTGTCGGCGGATTATTCCGCGTTCGGTGATTCAGAGAAGATATTACTCGCGGAATATTCCGCTTCGTGATGCGAATGTGTTAACCCATTGACTGCCAACTACGAGATACCTCGTGGTGCTGCAATTTTAGATTAATTATAAGTGACCATTTGAGTTAAGAATTAGTGTTTTTTTTTTTCGATAAAAATTACTGTAAATGCCATTACAATATTATATCGGTATATGATTATATTTTGTAAAGTTTCATCTATTCTTTAAAATAAAACCTTGGACGCTCTAAATATGCCTGGCAGTCAATGTGTTAATATTCGGACACTATAGTATTCTATCCATTTCTACTCTGTACAGTTGACCATAATTTGATTACAATGAAGCATGTATTCTTCTCGAAGATAACGCAAGTTTTATTTATTTTTGCTAAATAATTGCGTAACAAATAATATATTAGGAGATGTGTTATTTATACACAAATATTCGGAAATTTTCTACAATGATTTTACATAAAAACGTTCACTGCCACGCCAGTTTTCCCATAGATTTTCCCCTAGGAGGCAATTTACGCTTAACGTGTCCCTAAAACGTTCCGCCGGCACTTTTTGCGATACTATCTGCAAGTTTTTAGTCCGTATATATATATTTTTTGTTGAAAAACAGGATTGCGAGGCAAGGTGTTAAGAAGTGTTGTTTTTTTAGGTTGTTGCGGATGAAACTTTACTCGTTTTCTGGGAAAATTGTGTCACGACATGCGCCTTTTTTTGGCTTACGCTGTTCAGAGTAACGGTGCCGGTTTAATTTCAACGTCTGCACGCTTGAAGCGCAGTTCTGTTGTAAATTACCACGCTAGATTTCCTTCGGCGGTGACTATAAAGCTTCCAACAATTTTCTTTTTTTTCTTTTCTATTGGATATTAAAGCAGACTTAATATTTTTGCAGAATATTTTTGCGACCAACTGTACAAGCCTCTCTGTATCACGTGTCGAGCGAAAGACCCATTTGCTTGGTGTGCTTAGTGGTTCATCGATACGTGTTATTGTGACCGTGCGAAGGTTTACGAGATCTGAATGATGTTTCGCTGTTAGGAGACGCGTGACATTTACGAGGATTCAGCGTTTTCTAGTAACACAAGCCCGGTGCATGGTGAACGGATCGAAAGTGAGAATTAATCTTATTCGCGGGAAAGGGACACAGCGGACCGCGACCAACGGTTTCGACGCGCAGTTTGTTAACGTTCCGTTTGGGTCCGTGCTTCGTTTTCCAAAGGAATATAATCGACCGTTTAGTTGTCTCTGGAAACGGTAAACAACGCGCGGTAGGAATAGTTTTTGAGACACCAGCTGTGCTAAACTTTCCACGATCGCTGCATAAAAGTCCACTGAGTCATCGAAAGATATGTTTATGTTTCGAACAGCATCGCGTTACCAGCTGGTTCGGACGATGCGGTTTTTTTTACCGATTCGGTACATTTTTTTTTATTCCAAACCAGCGTTCATACGTTGCTGTAATTTTTTTTACTGGGAAGCAGCAGGCTTCATGAGTTACTGTAATTTTGTTTAGTTGAAAACAGGGTTCGTTTGTTAGTGTAATTTTTTTTTACTCGATAGCAATGTTCATACGTTTCTGTAGTTTTTTTTTACTTGAAAGCAGGGTTCATTCGTTCCTGTAATTTTTTTTATTTGAAAGCAGGGTTCTCATACACTTCTATAATTTTTTTTTTATTGGAAAGCAGGGTTCATTCGTTACTGTAATTTTTTTTTACTCGATAGCAATGTTCATACGTTTCTGTAATTTTTTTTTACTTGAAAGCAGGGTACGTACACTTCTATAATTTTTTTTTTATTGGAAAGCAGGGTTCATTCGTTCCTGTAATTTTTTTTATTTGGAAGCAGGGTTCATACATTTCTATAATTTTTTTTTTATTGGAAAGCAGGGTGCATTCGTTTCTGTAATTTTTTTTTTACTTAAAAGCAGCGTTCATATGTTTCTGTAATTTTTTTTATTTGAAAGCAATGTTCATACACTTCTATAATTTTTTTTTAACTCGAAAGCAGTAAATTATTTCCTTTTTTTAGGTAGAGGAAGGACTGAAGTATATATCCCAGGAGCAAAATTCTCTTTTAGCCCTTGGTTGCGTGATTTTTTCCCGATAATATCGAATCTGGCAGGGAGATAAAAGTCTTTCTGCGTGAAACGGTTGATCGAAGGAGAACCAGTGTGGTGGTAGATTTTTTGGAATATTAATTGTCGAGAACGGGACAAGTAGCGAATATTAGAATTTAATTGAAAGGCTAGATCGGTCGAGCACGTTACGTATACGAAGGTTTTGTAACATTAGATCGGGTTTGTAATTTATTTGCTTTCTTGTTTGGCAACTTTTAGGTGGTTGCAGCGTAGGTTTCTATAATGACTGGTTTAAATGTTAAACACGTTCGCGTCGGTGTGTAGCATTGGCGGTGCGCGGTCAAGTAAAAATATTTATTTATCCTTATTAGTTTTTTTTATCGTCGTTTTTATCCGTTCAACGGAAATAAATGACAATATTATTTTTATAACTTAAGTGCGGCGCCACCCAACGCAGGCGTGAATGCGTTAAGTGATACGTGCGATTATTTTTTGTGTCATTGAAAATATAAAGAAAAATTTGCAGATGTACAGTTGGTTACAAAAGTATTCGGCCACGAATTAGGTATCGATATTATTTCTTTAAACAATAATTTCTCTCTCTCTCTCTCTCTCTCTCTCTGAACTGCTAAGTCCCTTTTTATTCTTAACACTAGATTTATGGAACCTATTAATTTGACAAATTTCAAATCTCACGCTTAAAATTAATTTAAGTACAGGCACAGAAAATGTACATTCAAAATGAAATTTATGTACAAAAAATGTGCTAGACATTCCTCTAATTATAACAATCTCTTAATTTAAAACAAAATTCCTCTGGTAATAACAATCTATTAATTTAAAATTTAATTCCTCTGGTAGTAACAATTTGTCAATTTAAAATAAAATTCCTCCGGTAATAACAATCTATTAATTTAAAATAAAATTCCTCTGGTAATAACAATTTCTCAATTTAAAACAAAATTCCTCTAGTGACAAAAATTTCTTAATTTCCACTGAAATTAGCCAATATTGTTAAAAAAAATTGTGTTTTAATATACTTATCAAAATGATCCACTCAAGCTCTGTAAATCTAGTATTAATTATGCTACTATCGATACCAAACAGCAAAAATGATAAAAAATGAAAGAGAAAGTGAATTAAAAAATAAAATTTCCAACAGGAACCATCCACTGTCGACGTCGAACAGGAAAAATGGTAGAAAATGAATTAGAAAAAGAAAATAATTACAAAAATAAAATTCCAAACAAGTGTTAAACCACCACTGTCGC
>SMSQ01026215.1:89600-107000 GCA_019453375.1 Ctenoplectra terminalis
AGAGAGAGAGAGAGAGAGAGAGAGACAGACACATGGTTGCATTCTATTAACGGAATCCTTTCTCAGGTTATAACGGGAGCGTACAGGAGCTAGAATTTTTATGCCACCGCGCTTTCAATTTTCTCGCACACGATGCGAGGCAGACCTTTGTACGCTTTGTTGATCGTGAAACAATACTTGGAAACGTTTATAACTTTGTTCTAGCAGAGGAAGTGCGCCAATGTCGAACTTTCGATTCGTTTTTTCCGGTTTAACTTTCTTTTAACCCTTTGACATACAGATAAAAAGGAATTCGGGGAATCCCTATTCTGTGCGAGCTGAAAAAGAGTAGAAAATTTTAATATCCCTTATTATTATATATATTATTAACGATAATAATACTAATATTATAATAATAATAATATTATTTATAATATTAAATAATAAATATTATGGATAATAATAATATTATTTACAATATTGAATAATAGGTATTATGGATAATAATAATATTATTTACAATATTGAATAATAGGTATTATGGATAATAATAATATTATTATTATAAATATTATTTAAAAAGGTCGATAGACAAGATCAACGTCAACACGTTGAGCCAGTCGTCCCTGTGAACCGACAGTATCAGAGTTAAAAAAATAAATATAGTAATTTCAATGAAATTTACCGAAACACTCTAAACAAAATAGACGATTAAAAATAATCCACTTGATGCATCGCTATCGCTCTCTCTTTTCTCAGCGTCGGTCCGCAGGAACCGTCGTGGCGCTGAACGTGTTACCTGATCATCTGCCGGCTGAACGCATTAAGACTCGCTTCCCGAGCTTAACGGTTCAATTCCCGCACGTTCGCTGCAAAACAATATTTTGGTTCGTTACATTTATCGTTCTCCATTACATAACTATTATTTCCAAGCGACTCGTCCACTCCATTTATCTCATATCACCGCAAAAAGCTGGTCACTCGATTAGATACGCTCTGTAGTCTCTCCAGAGCTTTCTTCGCCTCCCCTGTCCGCACAATCGCCCCAAACACGTTCTTACAACGCATGATACATCGTTATCGACTAATGTCAATGAAATCTAGATGCGAGTTGGACATTCGAGGCCGAGGAATGTCAAAGTTCCCGTCGAGCGGTTCAGGTGTGACCAACGTGATCCAGAATCCGAGTGATTTCATAAAATGACCGTGCGTTGCAGCAGTTTCCGCCGATAACTTTAACCGAGTACACCCTGGACAGTCGATTCGATAAAACAGGAATCAATTTCGCGTGTGTTAACCTGTGACATAACTGAGATAATTAATATAAAAAAAAATAATAATAAAAAAAAGTGATCCGTGAGGACGAGGAGTTAATCGCCAAGGGACCGGAGAAAGATCGAAGCGTGGTGTGGAACGGTTGGGAAAAGGATATCGGAGAAAAATGTTCAAGCTCGCTGGACGCCAAGAATGGGAGGCTTTGACGAAAGGTAAATGGCGCGGCCGTTTACGAACCGTTTTTAACCGTTTGAGTGGCGATGCTAATAACCCATAAGCGGTTGATGCGACGATAAACAACAAATTAAAAAGAAGAAAAGATTTAAGAAATTTGGACTTGAAATATAATTTTAATTATCGTTCAATTTTCTTTAAAGTTACACGTTCCAGAGCTTCGATTGCTAAATATGAATCATCTGCTGATTTAATCTCGTTGTTATCTTGAATTTTCAAGAGTTTGAAACTGTCTGGAATCATTTTTGTTTGTTTTCTTTTTTGTAACAGAGTGTTACTAAGTGTATTCCCAAAGTTGAATTCACAAAGCATAATTTTTTAACGCTCTGTTTGCCAGTGTAACTTTGAATAGACTCAATTAAAAAATTCAAGTAGCTTATACCTTCTAACGACACCATCATTGTTATATATCTGCAAAACTGCTGCAAGAAATTCAATTTAAATTTATCTCTGCCAAAAACTGCACCAACTTTTTCCAGTGCCCAATTTACAAACAGTGGTTTCTACCAACAAAAATATTTTTTATTATCTATCACAAGAGCGCAAATTAAGTTGTGTTATTTTGTTTTACCTCACATTGTCACAAGTTTCGTTCAGAAAATTTTTCTGAAGATCTGACACTGCGCTTTCTGTGATTATCAAAAAAATTTCATTCTTGCATTATTGAAAACCGCTCTCGGTAAAAATCTTCCCACTCAAACGGTTGAACAATTATTACACACGTGTTTTCCCTTGATCCCCCCGAAAAAGGTTGTTCTAAAGTTTGCAGACTCGCGAAACGCATGGATCCAGTGTCTTGCGCGAGAAAAACGAGATCCTGACACAGTATCATGCCCGTGCACAGTTTAGTCGATGTTCCTCATGGTGTTTTGTAAGATAGAATTTTTTTTTATTTCTCTTTTTATCAGTCGTATCAAGTTCTTGGTCATTAGCGACTACCATGGTGTTAGATCTTGTGGCACAGTTTTGATTGTTGCAGAAATTTGTGTCCCTTATGTGCTCCTTTGATGTTAGTGTCGTATTTGGGTTGATGTTATTTTTCTGTAAGAGAGATTTTTGTTTTGCGTTGCAGTTGGGATTACTGGTTATTGTTAAGGCTGGATTTTGTTACCTGCAAGGTGTAATCCCTATGAGCACAGTGTGTGATTCGTTAGAGCATTAACCCTCTGCACTTGGAAACTTTTTTAAGTTCCAGAAGATGGAAAACTTGGTGTTATTTTGTAATATAAATGTTTACGATTTTTATTTGTCTCCTCCATTTGCTTTATTTTGAAAAAAAGAGTATGCGAGCTGGAAAAAATAGGGAGTTTAACTTGAAACTTAACCTTTGAAGAAAATTACTCTAGAAATTTAGTTTAACCCTTTGCACTGGTAAATTTCTTCAAGTTTCAGAGGACTGTTATGAAAACTTAGTATTATTTTGAAGAAAAAGAGTATGTGAGCTGAAGAAATTAGGGAGTTTAGCTTAAAACTTAACTTCTGAAGAAAATTACCCTAGAAATTTAATTTAACCCTTTGCCCTAGTAAATTTTTTCAAGTTTCAGAAGACTTATGAAAACTCAGTATTATTTAAAAAAAAAGATACTACAAATGTTTACGATTTCTATTTATTTCGTGCATTTGCTTTATTCTGAAACAAAAAAATATGCGAATTGACGATAAATATGAAATTGAGCCTAAAACTTAACTTCCGAATGGAGTGCAAAAGATTAACACTAGATTAACACTAGGTTAACACTAGAACTACCAAAATGGACCCATTCCTAATTTTATAAATTAATCCACCGCCATCAGGACTTAAATTCTAAGACCTGCCAGTTACCTGGTCCACTGATCATGCGTAGTTGATTAAACCATTTATAATTCGTCCCAATTTAAATATTTTCTATTCTCCATTTACCCCTTGACGCAAAATGGCGTCTGGAAGACGTCATTCGTTTCATGCTCCACTGTAGACTTCGAGCATCTCCTGCGAACATTGTTCAATATATTAAATTATCCGTCGATTCCGTTTTGTTTGGAACATTGAAGATATATCAACCCATTAAATTTATTTACAAGTAAATTAATTGCAAAGTCGAAGCCGAGTTCAACGCAGAAACTCGTAATTTCTAATTCTAAATCTCTGCTTACCTCGATCTGATCTAACTGACCTTTCAATTAATTTGTGTTACATAACCTAGTTTCTGGTAAAGATGGTCGAAACACCATCTAGTTTAATTGTAAGTAAAATTGCATTTCTTCGGATGGTCCGCGTTTACTGCCATCTGTTTCATAAACCAGAAGTTTCCGCATGAAAATATATTCTCTGTTTCAGAATCCATAAATGCACCTTATTTTAGTAAGGATAATTTTTGGATGATTTATATTCCCGCGTTAACGTTTACTTGGATTCCTATTGTTTACTCGAAGAAAGAGTGAGTCAATAAATATATTATCGTTCGAAACGACGCGTTATCGATCGATCTTATCGATAAACGTTGGGAACGAAATTTATTACATTTAAGAAGCCTTAAGATTTTCTGATATCTTATATTTTCACAGATATTAATAACTGCTTCGATCTGGAAGATTTGTATTTAAATTGCGACGCAGAAATTGAACTGCGACGAGTATACTCGTCGAGCACAGAGTGTGTGTAATTTGNTATATCAACCCATTAAATTTATTTACAAGTAAATTAATTGCAAAGTCGAAGCCGAGTTCAACGCAGAAACTCGTAATTTCTAATTCTAAATCTCTGCTTACCTCGATCTGATCTAACTGACCTTTCAATTAATTTGTGTTACATAACCTAGTTTCTGGTAAAGATGGTCGAAACACCATCTAGTTTAATTGTAAGTAAAATTGCATTTCTTCGGATGGTCCGCGTTTACTGCCATCTGTTTCATAAACCAGAAGTTTCCGCATGAAAATATATTCTCTGTTTCAGAATCCATAAATGCACCTTATTTTAGTAAGGATAATTTTTGGATGATTTATATTCCCGCGTTAACGTTTACTTGGATTCCTATTGTTTACTCGAAGAAAGAGTGAGTCAATAAATATATTATCGTTCGAAACGACGCGTTATCGATCGATCTTATCGATAAACGTTGGGAACGAAATTTATTACATTTAAGAAGCCTTAAGATTTTCTGATATCTTATATTTTCACAGATATTAATAACTGCTTCGATCTGGAAGATTTGTATTTAAATTGCGACGCAGAAATTGAACTGCGACGAGTATACTCGTCGAGCACAGAGTGTGTGTAATTTGGAATTAAGTTGCTTGGTAGAAATTCTTTTTATTGGCTGACGTCTTCGCAAAATTCGTTAACCCTTTGCGCTCCTTTGGCTCCGATAAAGATTCTGTTTCCAACACGATTAACGTGTGACTTAAAAGTTACAAACAGGTGTATCTATATTTTAACACTGGAACTACCAAAGTGGTCAAAATGACCCATTAATTTTTTACAGAATCTTTGTAAATTAACTACGGTGCCTTTGGCCAGATTTTCCGCGATTTTCTATTAAAAATGTAGATGAACTTTCGTCTGAATTGCATCACATATTATTTTATATACTTTCCACTTTGATTTCTTAGGTAGATATAAGTATTATATATAATATAGTATTATACAAGTATAAATAAGTATATATTTTAATCCTCGGTAGTTCTAGTGTTAAAGAATTAATTTTGTTTAGTTATCACTGCACTATTAACCCTTTGCACTCGGCTGGCGCCGCTATGGCGACACGCATAATTTTCTTCAGAGATTATATTCTTAATTACAGTCTATATTTTCATCGTTTCAAACACTTCTTTTATCTTGAAATAAAATTAACCAAGTAAATAAGACATCGTAAACATTTGTAATTTTATATTTTTCTTTCCAAAAGAACACTTTAAGTTTTCGCAATAGTCCTTTAAAACTTAAAAAAGTCTTCGAGCGCGAAGGGTTAATTGCGACGCGCATAATTTCCTTCAGAGATTAAGTTTTGAATTCAATTCTGCAGCTTCGTCGATTGAAACGCTTCTTTTGTTTTAAAACAAAGGAAATTAAGGAAATAAATAAGAGATAGCAAACATTTACAATTTTCTGTTTCTCTTTCCGAAAGAACACTAAATTTCCAGTTCCTCGAAACGTGTGACTTAAAAGTTACAAATCAACGTATCTATATTTCAGAAAATTTGTTTTTAAAATTATTAGTTTAAGAATTCTCAACTGTAATCGTAATTTTTTCTCCGATAAGCAGACAAAATTCGACTTATAGATTTAATTAGTAACTTTAATTTCCAAAGATAGCACACCGTGATAATTTACAAAATTAAAAACATATATTTCCTTTGCAACAGGAAAAAGGATTTTCTACAAAATAAATAAAAGCAAGTATTCACAGGCGACAGTAATTCTTTCTCAAAATAAAATTTCTTTTCTTCAGTGGTGAAGAATCAGGAGTACAAAGGGTTAATTCCATCATGCGCCAGCTTCGAATCACCCGACATGTACGTGCAGCGTGCAACCAAGCGCGTTTATTTACCTTAGGGGCGTAGGCAGGTCGATTCACGCGTTTTCAGCCCCTACGTGGCGGGGTCGAAAATCTCGTGGCCACTTGGGGAATGAATCACACACCACGGAAGTACGGAAAATCGATACGTTCTACGCTCCCAATCGGGAAGAAAAAGTCGAACCAGTTCATACGAGAAGAGCCTAAGATCAAGGGGAGAGACAGCTTTTTTTCTCTCTTTCTTATTTTCCTTAAAAATACTCGACAAGCTACCGTTCGCGCATATGGCAACTTCCCGCTCCTGTTTCGACGAGGAACTATCGGGTTTCGTCGGACTTCCTGAAGGGCACTTAGAAAAATATTCTTCGTTTAACACTAAACCTACCGACGATTAACACGTTGAGCGCCACGCGAATTCTTAAGGAAATCCCCGTCAGGCCACGCGTGCTGCTTTGAAGCGTTGGTATCGCGGTACAGCAATGCGAAGCTACTAACAGATTCAAATTTACTCGATACAGCTGTGTAAATATATCAGGGCCATTGTTTCTTATCGCAGTAGAAGATATTTACGTTTAGAATGAAATGCTTAAATTAGCGGTACACTAATTAGCGGTCAGTATTTTTCTTTCTTTATTTTTAAGGTAGTTTCAATCTTCCAAATTCGTTAAAAGGGAAATTAAATAAATTTGCTTCAGAATTGATTTCTCTTAAGTATCTCTGAAAAAAGTAAAGCTTTTTATTTCCTTTCATTCTTTTGCATCTAATGTATCTTTTACAAACTTTCTTTGTCCGTTGTAAATTCTTGTTTAATTTTTTAAGAAGTTGTAATTTTATCATATCTTTAAGTTTGTACCTTATTTCTTCACTGCGTTTTTTCTCCATCCTAAAAAAGAAATTTTAATATATTCCCAGTATCTGACAAATTTCTTTGTCCTTTTTAAACAATCTAGTAATTTTCTTTCTCACCTTACTTGCTTCTTTCTGTATCCAACTCCATTTCCATGGCGTTTTGTTCCGAGTAAGCTAGACAGTGGACCGTTTAATCCTCCATAAAGGGACCTCGGTACAAATGATTCATTCTTTTTCCTCAATGAACGCGTAACAATGACCTTCATTGATCCATGATTACATGCAAACTATTCGGAGGAAGACCGGACTTTGGAGTTCGAGTTTCGTTCGTTAGTTGGGTCAGTGACACAGAACAAAACAGGTTGTACGCTTCGACTACGAACTTTAAAGCAGTATTCTTTTTTTTTCCTTTTGAAAGAGGTCTTCTGGTTTAAAGCACCGAGAAAACACCGTTCTTTTTCTTCCAATTCTGTTGACGATAGTATTCAAATGAATTTTTGCTTAAATAAATTAATAATATATTTCTGACGCATTATCTGATGCAATCTTAATTATTTTTAATTATTTAGTTAAAAAAAAATAGCCAAACTTTTCTCTGCGCTTTTTTAAACTCCGTGTTATCCGTGATTTTTTCAAATTTAAGTACAGAAATAAGAAAAAGTTTATCTTAACTTGACGATAGTATTCAAACGAATTTTTTCTTAAATAAATTAATAATCTATTTCTGTCGCAATTTCAATTATGAAAAATGTTGAATTAATTGAATATCGCACCTAGTTAAAAACAAAATGGCGAAACTTTTCTCTGCGCTTTTTTAAACTCCATATTCCTGATTTTTTCAAATATAAGTACAGAAATAAGAAGAAGTTTTTAACCTGTTAAATTCCCGATATTCTGGACGCAACGATTTATCTTCGTACAGATTCCTTGCTTTCTAATACATACATACATATTAGAAAAATATTTGTAAGAATTAAAATCGACTCAAAATTGCTTCTTTTCTATTTCCATTTCCGGTCGATAAAGAAGTGTCCATTTAAGGAACGACACGGTTAATAGGTTAAGCGAAACGATTACGCAACATCCTTGACGCTGCAGTGCGTTAAAAAAAACAAATACCGGTCAGATTTCCTCCGCACAACTTCTTCTGTTCAAATATCATGCAATTTCCAGTTTGCAGGACTTAACTCTGGAACTACCTATGATTAAAGTACACTTATTGCTATCAGAGAATTCAAGGTAACGACAATTTGCAAGAAAGATAAATCTGTATTCATTCCTTGCAGAAAGTAGCAAGGGGATTCCCAGAAATGCACCGCTGTGAGTTTACAGAATTGATGTAAGAAATTGGAAATTAGTCATAATCGACTGTTTAGGTAGCTCTAGCGTTTGCATTACAATTATTTAGACCATCTCGTTTACAATTTTTCCCAGAAATATGAATGTCGAGTATCGAAAGGCAGGTGTGCGAGGAATAAAAAGGAAAATACGATGGAATCGAGGCCTTTCCACTCGGTCCCTCGAGCAGTAAATGCGTTGGTAACATGAAACGCGGTTGCGGTGAACCAAAGAGTCATCGGTCGGTCGATCGATCGATTAACGAGAAACGAAAAGAGGCAGCGGAAAGTCTTTATCTGTGGCGTGTTCCCTCTTTTACAGACATACGGCTGCAGCTGAACGAACAGCTGAGATGTCTCGACGTCAGGATGGAGGCCCAAGTCGCCATCGTGGCGGAGCTTCAGGATTTTTTTCGAAAGAGAGCCGAGCTCGAGCTCGATTACAGCAAGTCCCTCGACAAGTTGGCCAGAAGCATACAGCTCAGACACAAGGAGCAGAAGCAGAAGTATATGTCCTGTTTTTTTTTTTTTTATTTGTTGTAATTACTTTGGTTTCTTCTTTTTTGCTTTAGGTTCAGAATATTTTAGAAGTTATTGTGAGGAAAGTTGGTATATTGTTTGGATACCATTTTTTATTTGTTTTTTTACTCTGTGTTTAACAAAGTTTGGCAAAATTTTTTGAATGGCTCTGTTTTTATTTATTATAATTTCTTTCTTTTTTTATTTTAATCCTAAAATATTTTAGAAATTATTATAAGGAAAGTAATTTAGTATATTTCTATTTTTTTATTTCATATGAACAAAGTTTAGCAAGCTTTTTTCCACGATTCTCAGCTTAGAAAAAAGCGCTATGATAATGAAAGTTTATGAAATTACAGTATATTTGTCAGTATCTAAAAATACTGAAAGATAGTCTGTCCATAAATCACTGAACTTTTAGTAAAGGATAGGAATGAATTCAAATTAAAAACAAAATATTTGTAGTTGATTTATAATACAATTAATCTCTATATTTTATATTATATTGCAATTGAAATGTAACTTGAATTTCCCTAAATTTCTAATCAATTTTATTACAAAATCTAACTTCTATAAATATTCTGTTTACAACTATACTAATTGTCTAGTAACTTACAAACGAGAGTACATGTTGATAATAGGCCATTAAATGGTACGAAGCAGAACATTCTAGCTAACAGTAAACAATTCCTAGGCGAGAACAGTGGCCCCTATTCTCGAGCTACGCTTGCTGGCAGCAACTTATCAACGAGACCAAGTCCTTGAGCAGAGATCACGCAGCACTTTCAGAAGTGTACAGCACACACCTCGTCGGTCGTCTCAATCAGGTGATGGAAGATGTTCAACGGATATACAAGCGTGTGAGTATAAACTTAGTTTCATTAAGAACATCAAAAATAGACTTAGGATTCATTCTTCTCGATTGACACGATTATAGTACATCTATTTATATCAAAGAATTTAAGATAGTAGATATTTTAGACTTTTATATGTTATAATTATAATTTATTTTTAATAAAACAATTTTCAAATTTAATCATTTTTCATAATAATTAATTCCATAAATTCACAATCATATTGTGAATTGTAATTATAATAATTCATATTATCTTATAATTACAGTTCACAATATGATTGTGAATTTATGGAATTAATTATTATGAAAAATGATTAAATTTGAAAATTGTAATTATATTATCTTACAATTACAATTATAATTATAATATCATTGAGCATATTTAATAACACTCCCAGGAATATTTTCTAGTATGAAACATACACGTTTTATAAAAAATAAAACACACCAATCCGTGTCTCTCATAAACAATATGTTAATTAAATTGTGTACCTATTAATATTCACGTATTACCCTGTCTTCGTTTAATTATACATATTTTTAACGCTAACAAATGAAAGGAAATAAATGATAGACCGGTTTGATTGATTCCAGTGCCGTGAAATAGGCTACGAGACGCACGAGGAGATCCTCCGAGTTCTCGACGAGCTGCACACCACGATGAAAACGTACCAGTCATACCAGACTGGGTCACGACAAGCGGAAATGAAGCTTCGTGTTGCGGAACAGCAACGTAGCAAGCTCGAGGTGGTTAACGCGCCGCCCGAGAAGCTTGCGCGTAGCAAGAAGTACAAGCTTATGGAAAAGGAAGTGAACAAGGTATGCGAGGCATGTCTAAGCTAACAAGAAAACCCTACAACTACTTACACAAGGATTTTGTTGGATTTTAGAGCAAATCTAGAAATTCAAACATGACATTCTGTAGAATATTTTCATTTCAATGGAATTCTTTTTTACAAGCAACTAAATTAACACTGGAACTACAAAAGATTATCACAATAATATCAAGAAAACCCTATAGAACACATTTGCACAAAAATATCATTGTGAATTTATGGAATTTAATTATTTTTCAAAATTTACAATAATAACAAGAAGGCTCTATACAACACCTTTGCACAAAAATATCATTGTGAATTTATGGAATTTAATTTTCCTAAATTTACAATCATATTAAATTAACACTGAAATTACAAAAGATTGTATCAAAGAATTCAAAATAACAAGAAGACCCTACACAACATCTTTGTACAAAAATATGATTGTGAATTTATGGAATTTAATTATCCTAAATTTACAATCATACTAAATTAACAGTAGCACTGCAAAAGATTGTATCAAAGAATTCAAAATAACAAGAAGACCCTACACAACACCTTTGCACAAAAATATCATTGTGAATTTATGGAATTTAATTTTCCTAAATTTACAATCATACTTAATTGAGTCCACGGTGTTAAAAGACTGTGTTCTTCAGAAGTGGTATAATTTTATTGGCCACTAGTGTGGAAGACAGGGAAACCAATGAGAGGTACTCCACCTGTGAACGTGCCTAAGGCCAGGCTATGCTGAGAAATCAAGGCCAGGCAGTTAGGTGCTCGCGTTTCTTGATCCTCCTTCACTTCGTCTAGCTTTCCTCCTTACCTTTTTGACCCTGGCGGGGTCGAGTGTACTTGAAGACGCGCGAGTATCGATTTCCGTCACGATGTTCTTCTTGTGTGGAGGATACGTGAACCAAGGCTGAAGCTTTCTGTGAATAAAGCACGCTTTCATTCATCTTGCCGTCAAAATTTCACACCTTGCCATCAATTTTAGAGAGAGAGAGCCTCTTTGTATTTTCTTATGACTTTAAATGAGAATTGGAATTTTTCTCATGATTGGAATTTGTGGAGAAGTTTGGTATTAAATTAATCTGTAGAATAGTTTAAGAGATATTAGTTTGAAACAATAATATTATGTTCCAAATGAAAATATTTGTAACTTCTATAATAATCAGAATTAATAAAATTGTGGTAGAATTTATGGAGAATTTTGGAATTAAATTGATGTGTAGAATAGTTTAAGAGATATTAGTTTGAAATAATAATATTATATTTCTATAATATTAGATAATAATATTATGTAAATGGAAGTATTTGTAACTTCTATAATAATCAGAATTAGTGAAATTATAATAGAATTTATGGAGAATTTTGGAATTAAATTAATATTTAGAATAGTTTATGAGATATTAGTTTAAAATAATAATATTATATTTCAAGTGGAAATATTTGTAATTTCTATAATAATCAGGATTAATAAAATGGTAGCACAAAACGTACATAAAATAATACAACAGAAGAACAGGTGGTATCGATTACGATTTCTTGGATTCACGAGTGTTCCTTATTCGTTGCAGAGAAAGGTCAAGTACCAAGAGGCGAAGCTGAAGGCGTTGAAAGCAAGAAACGAGTACATTTTGTGCCTCGAGGCATCGAATACGACAATACATAAGTACTTCGTGGACGACCTTTCGGATCTCATCGACGTAAGTTACTTTTAAACCACAATTCTGTTCCATAAATCATTGGATAACTAATCGTTAGTTTACGATATAAATTCGACAGCTATTTTCTAATCTATGGCCAGTTATATAAAATGGAGCAGCAATTATTACAGAGAACAGCTTAACAGATCAAAGGAAATTTGGTTTATGCATCAGGAGATAATGTACAACAGCGTGGAACGATGTTTGTTGTAACAACGTAAAGCTTTTTAACGTAGAAAATAACCAAATGCGCGTTTGGCACGCGATCTGTGAACTAATTGCAGCTTGAGCACGACTTAAAGGAGCACTAAACGGGCTTCTTGATACCGTACACGTGACGCGATAGTGGGTCAGTGAATCGGTTGAGTCTACCGAAGTGCTAATCGGCTTTTCTGATTGTTGCTTTGCCAAACAATTGTTGAGCAGAATGTATATAAACTGCTGTGAAAAAGCTTTAGGCCATCTGTGCATTAACACTTACCATCCGGTCTTTCAAAACAAAATTCAAGTGTGGGCCTGGCAAAATTATGTGTATTTTAGAAGCTGTACATTTTCTAGGAAAATTAATGTATTTCTTGTGCAAGAAATTATTTTTGGAGACATTCAAGAAGTATTACTAATATTTCTACTCCATTTTTTTTTATAATAGTCCATTTGATCATAGTTTCTGAATAAAATTAATAAAATAACTCTGTTATTCTAGAATAAAATTGATCTATTATTAAAGTAGGGCATCTGTAATTATTCTGTAGCTTTATAACAAGTTCCTGTATATCATAATTAATTTACAGAAACAACAAATCAAAAAAGCTAATATATTTCAATATTTCTATTCCTTTTTTTATAATAGTCCATTTGATCATAGTTTCTGAATAAAATTAATAAAATAACTCTGTTATTCTAGAATAAAATTGATCTATTATTAAAGTAGGGCATCTGTAATTATTCTGTAGCTTTATAACAAGTTCCTGTATATCATAATTAATTTACAGAAACAACAAATCAAAAAAGCTAATATATTTCAATATTTCTATTCCATTTTTTATAATAGTCCATTTGATCATAGTTTCTGAATAAAATTAATAAAATAACTCTGTTATTCTAGAATAAAATTGATCTATTATTAAAGTAGGGCATCTGTAATTATTCTGTAGCTTTATAACAAGTTCCTGTATATCATAATTAATTTACAGAAACAACAAATCAAAAAAGCTAATATATTTCAATATTTCTATTCCATTTTTTATAATAGTCCATTTATTCCTAGTTTCTGAATAAAATTAATAAAGTAAGCTCGTTTCAGATTGATTACAAATTGATTGCAAATATTTATTTCAGTGCATGGATTTCGGCTTCCACAATTGCATCGCCAGGGCGTTGCTGATGCATTGTAGCGCGGAGGAAGGTAGGCAGCGTTCGCTGCAATCCGGTGCTGAACAGTTGGCTGCCTGTGTCGGTGCTCTAGACTCGAGGGCGGACAAACAAAGGTTTCTGGAATCTCATCATTCTGCTTTCATGATTCCAAAGAAATTCGAGTTCCAAGGACAGCGAGGGGACGAGGTACTCGAAGTAAGAAAATCGTTCCTCTTTTTAAATAAATCACGTTTGAATAGTTCAAACAATTAAAATAAAAAAAAAAAAAATTCTGCAGAATGTATCATCAACTTTTCTGTTGTTAAATCTGTACAGTACTCGCCAGATCTCCATAAAAATTAATCTATGGTGTAGAAAACAACATAAAGATTTAAAATACATTTTTGAAGTTGCACACTGGGTCAATTTGACCCAACCCAAATTTGAATAGTTCTCACAGTGTAACTATTAAATTTTTCAAGCTAAAAAAAATTAGATACATTGTTTGAACCCTTGAAAGTAAGATAGTATAGTTAGAATGACATAGAAATTAAATGTAGTAACTAAAAAAAAAATTTTAACAAACAAAGAAAGTTGTAAAACTGACTTATGAAGTGTAACTCAAATCTTAAATATTAAAACGCGTATCTGTATTTATCTTTACAGACTCCTGAACCGGAATTACAAAAATTGTTGCACGCCGAGATGGAGCAACGACTGACTCAGTTACAACAAAGATTAACATCCCTGAGAACAGAGTCCGAAGAAGTTTGGAAGACCTTGGAAACAGCAGAAGCAAGCTTATTGGAGATGTTAACCGCGAAAGACTACGACTGCTCTAGGTATTTCGGGGAAAACGCTGTCCCCACTTCCAGACCGCCGGAAACCGTGCAAATCAAGCTCAGGGCCGACAGACAGGAAACCGAAGAATTCTACCTCACGGTGAGCCTAATTATAAAATACTGTATTTAACCGTGTTCTCAAATTCTTTTCGACTCGCGCTTCCATTTCACCAGACTCATAATTTTGATAAAAACGTGTCCCAAAAAAATTCTTTCAATATGTTCCTCAAAATTAGAAAATTTCTTAACTAAAAGAAAACTGATATAACTGCAACTCCTCCTCTCTGAGTCGCTAATAACCCACAAGTGGTTGATGCGACGATAAATATTGGGGTTGTCCGGAAAGTTAGTGCCGATTTTCGGTAGGTGCCATTAGAACAGGTCCGAATATGTCGGAATGATTGAAAACAAATAACACGCGTATATATTCTAAGGAGTGATACTTGAGGTATCTTTGAATAAAAGTTTGTAAGAACTACCGACGATTAAAATAGACTTATTTGTAGCAAAGAAACCGAAACGATAAGTATTTGAAGAAACACTTATATTAGGGGTAATAATTCTTTCTGCATATTTTGTTTAAAAAATTGTAGAAAATCCCTAAAAATGCGCCGCTGTAAATTTATAAAATTTCTATAACAAATTACGAATCAGTCGTTTTGACTGGTACGATAGTTCTAGCGTTAAATATCGAAAAGTTTTTCACCGAAAAATCTAAGAACTTTCGGAAGGATGGGATGTTCAAGTTACGCGAGAGACGGAGAAAGGTTACAGAACAAAATGGAAGATATATAATTTAATAAATGTGTTTGAATTTTCCTTAAAAATCGGCACGAACTTTCCGGACAACCCAATAATAAATTAAAAAAGAAAAAAACTGATATAATTAAATAGATAATTGGTAACATAATATTTGATGTTTCACAGAAATTCAGGGAATACCTTCTGGGAACCTCAAGAATAGCTAGGCTAGACGCGAAACAGGAATACATCCGACAAAGCTTATTAGATGGCTCCACTGCCAGCCCTAATCCATCGATATCGACAACGAAGCAAAAGCAAGCTCGAAGAAAACGAATCGGCAGATTGCAAATGAACGGCCAACCCAAGTTATTCGGTGGCTCGTTGGAGGAATATCTAGAGAGTACTAATCAAGAGATACCTCTGATCATGAAGAGCTGCATCAGAGTGATCAATCTGTACGGTCTTCACCATCAAGGTATCTTCCGGGTCTCCGGTTCCCAGGTGGAAATTAACAACTTCCGTGAATGGTTCGAAAGGGGAGAGGATCCGTTGGCCGATGTCACGGACGCGTCGGACATTAACAGCGTTGCAGGCGTGTTGAAGCTCTATTTGAGAGAGCTACGGGAGCCATTGTTTCCTATTATTTACTTCGAACATCTGATGGAACTGGCACAGCTAGAATCGAAGCAGGAGTTCGTTAACAAGATGAAGGAACTGATTTCCAGTCTTCCAAGACCAGTCGTCATAGTAATGCGATACCTTTTTGCTTTTCTTAATCAGTGAGTATTGTTTTTTTTTTTAATCTTTCTTTGTTATAGACTGTAGTCGCTCTGTATTGAGTATCTGCTACTGGAGGTCTCTGTTTCAAGTATATTAATTCTTCAGGGCTTTGGTAGTTTTTCATTAACAGGAGTCTCACATGATATTATAGATCTTTGTTTGAATTTTTATTGGAGGTCTCCTGTGGATTACAAAGTCCATATTATAGATATTATATTTTTATATATATTATTATATTTTTATACCAATTTATTGAGCTGTAATAATTATGAAAATAGAAAAATTCACATTGTGATTAATTCATTTGCATCACCAAGCAGAAAAATTTAATTTTCACACCATACTAAGGTCTTTTGTTATAACCAGTTACTATTAATCAATAATAGCGAATAGTTCAGTAGGAATAAATTATAAATAATTCCAGAAATTAGTGATAAATGACAGACGAGTGGCCATAATCATTTCTAAAAATTGCTAAAAGAATCTATATATATTTTTTTAATAATCTGTTCTATCTTGGATTCTTCATTTATCATCATAACATAAAAAACAAAGAAATTCTGCAGAATATATCATTAACTTTTCTGTCGTTAAATCTGTACAGTACTCGCAATTATCATCAGAATTTCTCTCTTCACAATTGCAGCCTCTCAGAATTCTCGGACGAGAACATGATGGACCCTTACAACCTGGCAATCTGCTTCGGTCCCACCCTGGTACCTGTCCCAGAAGACAAGGACCAGGTGCAGTACCAGAACCAAGTGAACGAACTGATCAAGAACATCATAACATTTTGCGAAGAAATATTTCCAGAGGACATTGGAGGTACTCAGTACGAAAAGTACATCAGTAGGGAACCTGATGACGTGTAAGTACATCACACTTTTTCCAGCATAAAAAAAGAAGTCACAGCATCGTTCTTAATAAAAACGAATTTTCAAACGCAGAGATGTGGGAGACTCGCCGACAGACCAGGTCCAAGAGGACATGGACTCCGAGGTGTATCCATCCGAGGATGGTGAGTGGATCAGACACATAGTTAATTAGTTCGGAATCCAATAGAGCGCGATCTACGTTCGTTTTGTATATTCCCAGAATCGGAAAACCTCGAAGCCACAGCGCAATTCGATTTCAATGCAAGGTCCGAAAGAGAGTTAAGCTTCAAAAAGGGAGATACCTTGACTCTATACACACAAGTCAGTAATGACTGGTGGCGAGGTGCCTTGGCCGGTAGAGAGGGGCTTATTCCCGATAAATATATTATGATCAAGATAAAGTAAGTGCGACTTAATCACACACGCATTGGTGAATTATTTCCTTCGAGAATGCCTTTTGTTGAACCTAGTGGCTGAACTTAACAATTTATAAAGGGAACGAAAGTTTGGATTAATTCAGATGTGCTTGCTTTTGGAAATAAAAGAGAGAAAAAAAAAAGAAAAAGAAAAAAAGCTTTAGGCTTCTCTGTTAGAGATACTTCTTTAGTTTACTTCTAACGAAAGAGTCTTCTCTTTTTCCTGTAGTAATCCTTTCCACGCGACTGTTTCATTTCTCACTTTACTTAATGTATTCTATCTTATGACTTATTAAGGAATTTGGTTTCGTGGAAAGAATT
>SMSQ01026217.1:9847-23971 GCA_019453375.1 Ctenoplectra terminalis
ACACGAGAAACGAAACTAGAATGAAATTACACTCTGATGGGCAGAGATTTTTATGCAAATTCATATTTTTACAAATATAATTAAAAAATATAAGCTGGGTGAATATTTTTTCTTATTCTTAGTTTAGGCGTCAATTAAAATTATTTTAACCCATTTGCAACTAACGAGACACTTGTATCCCATATAATTTTCAAAAATTATTATCGGAGACAATTTTCTAACAGAACATGTATGTTTGTGGTGTGTAGAATTTTAAATCTCAGAGTAAGAAATTTTTTTTCACTTCGGTCGCTTCAGTAACTCCGAAATTAATTTAGAAGTTCAATAATATTTAATCTGACTTTCTGTTTTCAACGCGATTACGCTTAATTTCCAAAGATATCGCACCATAATTATTTACAAAATTTAAACTTTANCTTTTTTTTTTATGGATAAACCTAGAACTGTTTTATATATCTCTCTCTCTTAACGGATATCGAGATGGATTCAGTAAGTACCATGATAAAATTTTTATTTTTCATTCGTTAAAAAACATTAAAAAATGTGTCCTTATGTAAAAGAGTTCTAGGTTTATCTGTAAAAAGGTGAAGATGACATTGAAAATTCTGAAAGGAGAGTCTTGAAGCAGTCTTTGAATCGTATCGTATCGGACAAAAAGATTCTCCTAAGATTTTCCCAAAAGATCACGTATCGTGGCGCATCCTGTATAGAGGAACATTAAGAGCGTAGATTTTCAACGTTGCTTCTTTGTGACTGCACGTTACGTAGCTATATATCCAGAACAGATTCCGTGTATCGCTGTGATTGATAACGACCTGTTACTATTTTCGCAGGGAATAAAAGGCTGGAGGCTCGTTATCAGTCGCTTTGTCGTTCTTATGTGTTTTATTAAACAGGCGAGCGTATTGTTTGTTCGTCGCAGTTCCGTTTGCGCAAGTGTTTTCAAAGCTTTGTTTTACGTGTCTCGAATTGCGACTTAGCGTAAGGTTTGTCTTTACTAGGGGATGTTTGTCTGTTAAAACGGAACGTGTCGATTGTTGCTGATTAAACACTTGTGCGCATAACTACTTCGTATTTGGATTGGGTTGTTAGATTGGATTGGTACATGTGGTAGGTTAATTAACACTGGAACTACCGGTGATTAAGGTAGACTTATTTGTACCGAAGAAATCAAAATGATAGGTATTTGAAGAAATAATAAAAAATAATAAAAAATAGTAAAAAATAATTCTTATAAAAAATCAGAGAAAATACCCAAAACTACATTATTGTAAATTTGTAAAATTTCTACGAGAAATTATTAAGATATCATTTTCACTGGTTCGGTAGTTCTAGTGTTAAAGAAATTTGTTACAGGAAAGTGAATCGAATAGATTGTTAGGAACGTTTAGAAAATTTTGAATGATGACTCAAGTGTGGTAAATGGAAACCTTCATTCATATTTTTCACAGTAAATTATACAAGAACTCCAACAAATGTACTATTGTAAATTCGCAAAATTTTTATGAGAAATTATGAAAAGTTGTTTTCACTCTGTTATTTTTTTTTCTTTTTTTTTTTTTCTCTTTTAATTATATTTCGATCAGCGCGAACAGCTCGAATAAAGAACTCGTGATCGAATCTCGACGTCGGTGTTGATTTAGTTGTCCTGGCTCGTCAGCAACGCGGAAGGATTCTTCGGTAAACGTTCCACGGTACAATGGCGCGTGGACGAAGGTGTTTTGTAGAAGTCGTAGCTCGCTTAGATCGCTTAATTAAAATGCCCTCAGATGGGCAATTGCCATTGCTCTTCTCAACTGTTCTAACGCTTAGAAATCTTATTGAGCGGCTCTCGACGCAGATTTTCCGTACCAATGTTTTATTAATGAACGCTTGACTTTCAATTATTCTGCAAGCATTGTGTTGGGTTCGTTGAGATAGAAATTATATTTGTTATGGTATTTTAAATAATTTGTTTAACGGTATAAGAAACTTCAGTACATTTGGAGTTTGAAACATGGATATTGTTTGTTTCTTAATAATAAAAAAAAGTATCATAAAATGCTGCTTCTTTTATGTGATAATTATCGAAGATGATTTTCAATTTTTTTTTTTTTTTTTACTAATGATTTAAAGTTCATTAGAGATTCTTACGTAACAAGTACGCGTTAACGTGTTTACTGTTGCACTTTGCCTTACTTTTCAAAAACAGTTAATGCGATCTTTGCGACCTTCGGTGGTCGTAAAAATAAGTAATCTATTAGTAAAAATATTTTATATCTCGCGTAATTATAGTGTGACAAAGAAAGTATCTTTTATTGTGCTGTAAGAATTTTTATATGCCGATAAAACATGTTAATAATAAGAATATAAACGACGAACAGTTATCAATCCTTTTTATCTCTTTGTTATTTAAACTGTGGAACGTGGACAAATATTTTTACGTTTAACACAAAGCGTATACATATATTTTTTCCTTATTTTTTTTTTTTTTTTTTTTTTAACGAATGTTTACAGAATAATTTATGCAGAGTTAATTAAAAATATAATTCATTGTTATTAGATTCAGGTTTTTTTGTGCAGATTCCTATATTCGAGAATGTAGAAACAAGTTTTTTAGGTAAAAAAAAAAAGTAGAACTTGGAAAATTATTTTACCTACAAGGTGTTATAAAAAACACCATATTTTGTATATCGTTTCACACATTGCGTTATTTTTATATATTTTCTGTAAACGCATAAAAATCCACAGTGTAATTGTTACATTGGTGAAATAGAAACCTCTGGGCAACTTACAACCGAAACAAATTACATTTATCACTGTCTCTAATAATTGCTTAGAAAGTAGCCAGTTAGAGCGCTTTGTATGGCTCGGTTCGTGCACTGGCAACGCGTTAAAAAAAAAAAAAAAGGAGAAGAAGATGAAAAAAAAGTACAGTTTCTCTTTGTACAAACATAAATTACGCGTTATTAATTACCGTATTAATCGTCGCGCGTCGAGCTTTCTGCATTGCCACGCATACACCAGGATATTTCCCTCGTGACCAAGTTATCTCGACTTTTAGAAATTTATGAGGAGGCTATAAATGGAATTCCTCCGCGTTACGATACAAAAATTTTCTTTAACCCTTTGAGGTCTCGCGATATAATTTTCTGCTAGTATCATTTAATGTGAATAATTTAATTTTCTGTTTTGTAAAAGAGTTTTGGTGAACTTTTTTTTTTATTATTATTACTGTTTTATCATTTAAATTACATTATCAAAAGTTTTGTTAGAGAGATTTTAATAGGAAATAACTTTAATATATTTTTTTATTCTACTTTATTTATTCGTAGTAGAATAATATAATATATATACCTATAAAGTAGACTTATTTGTACCCAAAGAAATCAAAATGATAGGTATTCTAAAAAATACATAACGTAAGAACAGATCTTTATTTATATTTTTCACAGAAAATCACGAAAAATTCGCCAAACCGAATCGTTGTAAATTTATTAGAATTTCATAGAATTTCTATGAAAAATTACAAGCCAGTCGTTTTGACCGCATTGGTAATTTTAGTGTTAATCAAGTTTAGAACTGCAAGGTTAACCCTTTGCCGATAACCACGAATCACACTCGTAGCGCCGATTGTTGTTAAAATACAATAAAAAGACACAATATTTACGATAAAGTTGAATTTTAACTTTAACTGTAATTTAAATTTACAAGATTGAAAATTAGCAAATACAAAATACGTGTAATATTTCAATACTTTGCGTCTGATGGAAAAGACATTATTAACTATTGCTAATATGAATGAAGATTAAAGAAATGGTAAACCAAAGGGTTAATAAATTGGAGTGCAAAGGGTTAAAAGTACTTTGACGTGAAAAATTTGTGGAAACTAATACTGAAACCCAATTAAAGTATCGTCACGTGAAAAATATGTGTACGTGCAAGTACTTTTATTAGCCATTGTATTTTTACGTGTCGAGCACGAAACATGTTAACGATAACAACAGATTTAGCGCGGAGAAAACTGATCGAGCTTAGAATCTAGGTATGTAGGTCCTTGTGCTTGTTTATTTTCTCCCGGTGCTCTCTTTATTTGCCCATCCACCTGGAGGGCTCGTAAAAAGTTTCGATCAGCCTTGCAGAGTAATAGGGGAATTTCTCGTGAAGGATGGACGTCAGCGTTTAATAAATGAACAGCGGCTTATGAATAAATTGCACGTAACGTTAAGTTGCTTCTTGATAAGGTCTTCTTTTCACCAGACTATTAGCTGTGTTCTGTATTTCGTTGATAACTCGAATTGATAGGTATAATTAGAATTTCGTGTGGAATGGGTGACACGAAAATTTTCATAAATTCTCATAGAAATTCTATCAATTTTTTACCATGCATCTTTTTTAGTACTTTTCGTGATCTTCAGTGAAATATATGGTTAAAGGTTGTTTCTTTCGTATTATGGAATTTTTTTATATATTTATTAATGTAATTTCTTTGGTACAATTAGGTGTACCTTAACTCTTTGCACTCTTCAGTCCCAAACTTTAATATTTCTGAGTTTAATTCTGTATTTTCTTCAATTCATTTTTCTTCTTTCTGAGTTTAATTTTGAAACAGAGCAAGTTAATCAAATAAATAAAAAATACGAAATCGTACATATTTCTATATTTGTATTTTTTTCTTTTTTTTTTTTTAATAATTACACTTTAGGTTTGTGTAATAGTAGAATTTTAAAAAAGTTTAGAAACGCTGAGGGTTAATCGTCGGTAGTTTTAAAATACTTTAACCCTCCTCTGATAATATAGCTTTTCACTAACGTGGTTCGCATAGGAAGTCTTCTACTCTCTGACCTGATTTCTCATTGTTTTGGGAATTTAAAAAATCTGAAAAAATTCTAAGGTACTTATTACAGTTCCTAATGTACTGTGCGAGCGATACACAGCCAAATATTTAAACATTTCTGCAATAAAAGCAAAAATTTGACGGAACTTGTAAAAAAAAAAGTGTGAATTTTGCCTAAAAGTCGAAACACGATAAGAATAATATTTAATAAATTATTCGTTGGATTACCAAAGAGCGTCGTTAAATTTATGAAAAGAAACGTGATAGCGAAATTGATTTTCACTTTCTTATAAAAATATCGAGATTACTTTCGCTTGTTTTTTTAACGGTACTATAAATTTTCATTACAGTCTTTTCTTACTTCAATTTCGAAGGAACATAAAGTAGTTCTGGATCATATAAAATTTTATATCCGCTACATCGATATCTGGATCGTTTCACTGTCGTTTAAACTGGCAAATAAAAATCAAGTTCCACTTGAGATAAAGGTTCGAGAAATCTGAAAATTTTCCAGTAACTTGAATGATTAGTTGGAAAAGAATTAATTATACTGTTCGTTTTCTATAACGCTTATACGAGACGAGCTGTATAAATAGAATATAGTACGTACTTTGTCTTATTGAGCACGCTGCTTTATACGTATAATTAAAGAGTTACCTAATCAATTGATTTTGCCATTCAACGAGGCATTCGATATTTCAAAAGCTAAAATACTTATATAAGTAAGACATTATATAAAATTATCACGCTAAACGCGCGGTGTCGTCTTTTTCGTGTTCGAAATATTTTATCTGTAATTTCAATTATATTTACAATAGGAAAGTAATTTCTAACTTTCGACTATCTACAATGCTTATTTATTAATCACTCATAATTTCGAGCGATATATTTCATAATAATCTTTAAAAATTAATTCTACACTAAAATTTCTCTGTCTTGCAAATAAATTGCAATTTTTGCTAACTCTTTTCTTGCATAAAATCTCAGTTTTCATTTTAATTTCTCTCTTTTTTTTAATTTTAATTCTTTTCCTTTAATTTTAATTTTAATTTTTTTTATTTTTATTTTCATTTTTTTTTTTAATATACTGTGAAATATTTATTTGCATTAGAATTCTTTTTCTCTAAAAAATTTCAACAAACGAAAATTAATTTTCTGTCGATCTACGTTTCACATTTCGATCCATGACAAAAATACTTACACGCGTCAGAATATTTCTGCTTTGTAATAAACTTTAATGCTTCAAATAAAAAAAAAATTAAAAAACAGAAAAAAAAATATGACAGTGCGTTCAGTTCGATTTATCTTTTATAAGAATGTCGATCTTGAAAAGTTGTTTGTCATATAAGCGGGCAAGTTTTCGATGAGATCAAGGACTTCGTTCCTTTTTAAGGAACTTGTGCATAAATCGTCTAACACAGAACAAAGTTATGCCGCATTGGAGAAAGCTTCTTTGAGTCGTTCGACCTTCCAACTTCTTTTCAAATTCATCGTTTCCTCTTCCTGCTCGTTTCGTGCCATTTTATTTCGACTTCCTCCTCGTTCAAGGACAAGACGCGTATCTTTTCGAAGTTTTCTGCTCGATCGTCGCACTTTAACCCTTACACGTTCCTCAAGAACATTTTCTTTATTTGCTGTTTTAACCCTTTGCATTTCGTTAGCGCCGCTATGGCGACACACCTAATTTTCTTCTAAATTTTATATTTTCGTCGATTCACGTTCCTTTTGTCTTTGTTTCAAAATAAAGCAAATGAACGAAATAAATAAAAATCGTAAACATTTATAATATTCTTTTTCTTCAAAACGATACTTCAAGTTTCCTTAAAAATGAAACTTAAAAAAGTTTAGGAATGCTATTTAACGAAACTGAATAGGTATGGAATTTAATTCAAATTTTAGAAACGTGAATTTGATCGACTCTTCTATGAGTTGATCCGAGACTTCTAATCGCGTTATAAATCTTTTTACTCGTAATAAAAACCACAAAGAAAGCGTTAGCACACATATTCTCTCGTTTCAATCATGCGCTGATGGTTTTTCTTTTTTTGTTTTTTTAAGAAAAAGTCAAAGACCATAACAGCGTTAAGTTTCCTTCCTTAACTCAAACGAGTATTACGTACCGCAGAAATCCGAGATCCTTTTTAAAAAAAAGTATCCATAAACTCCGAAAGTATCGTTTCTTTTAACACTCCCAATAAATCTTCCGTATCTTCAAAACCGAAATACAAAAACTGCTCATTAAAGACCGAACGAATACATCCGATATATAATTATCCGATCCATAAATAGCAAAAGAAAAGAAGAAAAAAAGCAAGAAAAAGAATCGAGATCGCTTAAAATAAACGAAGCATCGTCCTCTTCGATGATGTGTCAGTGAAACGAGGACTACGGGGGTTTAAATATAGTAACCGTAACTGAAAACGTTCTCTCTTGTGTTAAACACGTGTGTATAATTCCCGACGAGAGACCATTTGCGAACGATCTCGATTTGTACGAATTCGCGAGCAATTTTTCTTTTTCGAGCCAAACTTTTTATAATTACAAACGAAAGATTGGAGCCTCAAAGATAATCTCGTTCGATGGTACGTCGAAGTTAAGATTACCAAATTTATTCTTTGACACTTCGGGAGGTGATGATGATGATGATGCATCGATACATCGCCAGCGATCACGAAATTGTTCAATTGTAATTCAGGTGACAAGACGGACGGAAGTTAAAGGATGCCGGTCCTCTACATCGCCCTCGCTTCCTGGATACCAAGGTACGGTATATTTGCAATGTCCCCTACGAAAGAACAAAGAAACGCGTAAACGTTAAACGATTTACGATTATTAGCGATTTTATTAGTGTACGGAGCTGCGGAAGGTGCGAAAACAGCTGTATACGATGGGTAAATGATTATTTACACAGGGTGGATCGTGTGCTGCGATCGTTTTAAATAATTCTGTTGTTTCTGGATCGATCGAATATTTTTTTTTCTTTTTTTATTTATTTATATCTTTTTTTTTTCTTTCTTTTTTGGTCCCGTGATATTGTTCAAAGAAATCTTCGAGATGATTCTGTAGTATATCTTTTCTTAGGAATGCGTTGGGATTTAATTATTAAGGTTTCGTAAGTTGAACCTGAAACTTGGTAAGATTCCTTTTTAAGGAAAGAAACTTTTTTAGATTTTTAGAGATCTCGACGTTTCGAGAAATTTATTCTCTTTTATTGCTTCGTTCGGCAACTGAGAAAATAAAAACTGTATGTATCACATTAATAAGTTACTTTTCACATTTCTTCTGAAGAGACCCATATTTGCTCTCTTGATCAGTTTCTCTTACAATTGAGAAAATTGAGAAAAAGAATACCATATTAAATCTTTGCACTCGAGAGGTGACTCTCACTCACCGCTTGAATGGTGTAATATAATTATTTTATTTCAACTTTTCGTGTATCTTTACATTAAACGAGACTTAATATTGATTCTTAACACTAGAACTACCGGCGATTAAAACACACCTGTTTCTACCGAAAAAATCGTAATGAAAGGTGTATAAAAAAATACGCAATGCAAGGTAAACAAAGCTTTGTCTACATTTTTAACAGAAAATCCCGGAAAATTGCCTCCGAGATGCCACAGTCAATTTATAAAATTTCTATAAAAAATTACGAATGGGTCATTTTGACCACTTCGGTAATTCCAGTGTTAAGCTCGATAATTTTGGTTCGCGCAATATTTCAGAAAGCACTCGTCGAAATCCATTCTCCGTTCCTCTCGACAAGTATCTCAAAAATGTTTTTCGAGCGCAAAGGGTCAACCAATTAACGTTCCTNTTTCTTTTTTGGTCCCGTGATATTGTTCAAAGAAATCTTCGAGATGATTCTGTAGTATATCTTTTCTTAGGAATGCGTTGGGATTTAATTATTAAGGTTTCGTAAGTTGAACCTGAAACTTGGTAAGATTCCTTTTTAAGGAAAGAAACTTTTTTAGATTTTTAGAGATCTCGACGTTTCGAGAAATTTATTCTCTTTTATTGCTTCGTTCGGCAACTGAGAAAATAAAAACTGTATGTATCACATTAATAAGTTACTTTTCACATTTCTTCTGAAGAGACCCATATTTGCTCTCTTGATCAGTTTCTCTTACAATTGAGAAAATTGAGAAAAAGAATACCATATTAAATCTTTGCACTCGAGAGGTGACTCTCACTCACCGCTTGAATGGTGTAATATAATTATTTTATTTCAACTTTTCGTGTATCTTTACATTAAACGAGACTTAATATTGATTCTTAACACTAGAACTACCGGCGATTAAAACACACCTGTTTCTACCGAAAAAATCGTAATGAAAGGTGTATAAAAAAATACGCAATGCAAGGTAAACAAAGCTTTGTCTACATTTTTAACAGAAAATCCCGGAAAATTGCCTCCGAGATGCCACAGTCAATTTATAAAATTTCTATAAAAAATTACGAATGGGTCATTTTGACCACTTCGGTAATTCCAGTGTTAAGCTCGATAATTTTGGTTCGCGCAATATTTCAGAAAGCACTCGTCGAAATCCATTCTCCGTTCCTCTCGACAAGTATCTCAAAAATGTTTTTCGAGCGCAAAGGGTCAACCAATTAACGTTCCTAACATTTCTTTTCCTGAAAATCCTAACCCGTACTTCCACCAATTTTTCCAATCAATTAAACCGAGAAAAAAAAAAAATGTACCAACAGACTAATTTTTACAAAACTCCGTTCCAAATATCAATAACTCGAAGCCCTCGGAAACACTCGAAACTTAAAATCGATCCAACCTACCCCCGCGTTGACCTTGCTGTGTCAGCTTTCTGGATACACCAGTTCCGATACACAGTTCCAAGAGAAAAGAATAAAACATAAAAATACAATAAATCGCAACTCCCTCACGCGAAACGATTAAAAGTCGCCCGTGGGTGGATCGAAGCAGAGAGAGAGAGAAAAAAAAACTTGTTTGTTTCCTGCGACGATCCTTCGTTGGCACCAACTCGCACGAGGGTACGTTTGGTAGGGGGTGGCGTTGCGGGTAAAGCGTGCGGCCTTTGCGCATAATCCTATGACCTCTTTAACGCGAGGATCCTTCGAAAAGGATACATTGGATGCGCTATCAATTCCACCTTTCCCCGTCGGCGTTTCAAAGGATTGTTGGCCGGTTTCCAACGCACGGAAACCAGCAGAAGCTGAGGCAGAGCTCCATCTACGACTTTTCGCCTATCCTTATTGGCGTTGCATCGTTCCGTCGCGTTGCCTCGTGCCATGCGCTCCTTCCTCTTCCGCACGCTCGTCACAAAGTGATTTACATCGAGCTTAACTTCCCGAACGGACAGAGTCGTGCCTCTTTGATTCTCCTTTGCCACGGTGTTACGCTGAGGGAAATCGAATCGGCACCGATCAACCATTCCACGATCGTTCTCCATTTTCTACGCGATCGAGCGACGCGAATGTGTTGAACGGTTGCGACGATACACGCGCCAACATTTGTTTGTGGTGCGTATTGCAGTTGGTGGAATATTCGGTATCTTGTTTTTCTCTTCTGTTTATTTATTTATTTTTTAACCCCTTGCGCTATGCCGGAACTCTGAAAAAGCCGTGCCAAACTTGGCCGCCGGAATGGTCGAGGAAGGCTCGTATTTACTTCACGCGACGGATCTCTTTGGAAAGTCAAACGAATTTGGATGAAAAACTTTTGAAAAATACTTTAGAGTCTGACTTGTGATATTCATGTTTTGCATGGAAATATAACGACGAGTCTGACTCGTGATATTCATGTTTGACGTGGAAATATANTTTGGAAAGTCAAACGAATTTGGATGAAAAACTTTTGAAAAATACTTTAGAGTCTGACTTGTGATATTCATGTTTTGCATGGAAATATAACGACGAGTCTGACTCGTGATATTCATGTTTGACGTGGAAATATGACGAGTCTGACTCGTGATATTCAAGTTTGGCACAGAATTTTCATCACGAGTCAGACTCGTGAAAGTAGTGCAAGGGGTTAATTTGTCTGTTTTTTAAATTCTTTTAACGCTTTTAACGATCGTCGGGAAAAAAATTAGAATCAATTACAGTTTTTCTGGTTGATTTGAAAATTTTTGGATTAATCATTTTTATAGATACACTTTCTGGCATTAATGTAATAATAGTGATATTGTAATTAAAATTTATGTAAAATTTACGTGTAACTGAAATAAAAGTTTTAGAACGGAGATGCATCGGTATGTAAGTTTAAAGTCGCATGGAGCTGTAGAGGATTGAATATTCTTTTATCGGATTTAGCGTGTTTAATTCTTGCGTTTATTTCTTTAATATTGGATACTTTGTAGGTCGAAAATATTTTGAGATTAAAAAGAGATTTTTTTTAAACACTAGAACTACCAAAGTGGTCAAAATAAAGAATTCGTGAATTTTTGAAAGAAGGAGTCATACGGTTTATAAATACTGCAGAATGCATAATTTAAAGGCGCGGTATAGTGCATTTTTTTTAAACCTAATGTGGGTGCACTTGAAATATCGTTTTCTTAAATAAAACATGTACCATGATATAAATGTTTCTGTGAAAAAAAAACAAAAAAAAACAAAATGGGAGGACTTTCTGACTGATCTATTAGATTCTTTTATCTTTTTTCTCTCTGGAGATGGTATTGTTCGTTATCGAAGGTCACGATGGTAGGTCGTTGTCCACTTACAAATCCTGATAACTTCCTCCCTGTGAGTCACCGGTAGCCGCAAATTTTCGAGCCTTTTTTGTCTCATAAGTGCTTCTTCTCTCTTGTACGAGCAATTATAAGAATTCTTATCTGCTATTCATCGCGCAGGAAGTCATTTAACTTCCTGAAAACCATCGTTTTCAGGTGTCCTGATCTTGGACTACCCTTAAGTCACATTTTCTAAAAAATATATAAATTCTTGTTCTCTTAATTCTAAAGCAGCGAAAGGAAATGTTTTTTTTCTAACGATCTCGTTGTTGAAACAAAGCGAACCATGTACTTTCGAATTTATAATGACTTCGAACACGAGAAACGAAACTAGAATGAAATTACACTCTGATGGGCAGAGATTTTTATGCAAATTCATATTTTTACAAATATAATTAAAAAATATAAGCTGGGTGAATATTTTTTCTTATTCTTAGTTTAGGCGTCAATTAAAATTATTTTAACCCATTTGCAACTAACGAGACACTTGTATCCCATATAATTTTCAAAAATTATTATCGGAGACAATTTTCTAACAGAACATGTATGTTTGTGGTGTGTAGAATTTTAAATCTCAGAGTAAGAAATTTTTTTTCACTTCGGTCGCTTCAGTAACTCCGAAATTAATTTAGAAGTTCAATAATATTTAATCTGACTTTCTGTTTTCAACGCGATTACGCTTAATTTCCAAAGATATCGCACCATAATTGTTTACAAAATTTAAACTTTATGTTTCATTTACCAGAAGAAGAAGGATATTTGTAAAATAAATGAAAACAAGTACTTTCACAAGCAACAGTAATTTTTTCCGTTCAAAATAAAACTTCCTTTCTTCAGTGATAAAGAATCGCACGGAGTGCGAAGGGTTGAGTTAAAAGTAACAAGTGTACTAAGTTTCGTAACGATCGCACCGTATTAAAATTTCCAGTTTTATATTTTACGATTGAATTTGAAAAGAACGTAGGTCAAAAGATAAGCGACGGAATTTGTACGCGAAGTGGGTTTTGCAGCTATGAATCGCAGTGTAACGGCGAAGGATGATCATCCGGGAACATTTAACCTTGAAATTAGGATTTCTGACGTGGTCGGCTCGATCAAGACATTGCAGAAGACGTCAGCGAAATACTCTTAAGTGAAATGGTCTATTTGAAGCCAGACATCTTAAGTAGGTCAACTCACTGTTGCTCTGAAACGCTTCCGTGTATGTTTTGTGTAGCAACGCAGGTTGTGCCTGATTCTCAGTCGGTTTCGTTTTAAATCGAATATATTGTATATTTAAGTAGCTGAGAGAAAAACACGTTTAAGGATAAGTTTCATCGTCTTGATTGATTTGCAAATCGCGTCGAATAATTTTGAACAATTCGATTGTTCCCACGAGCAAATACTATTCGTTTCGTTCTAATAGATATCCAGTTTTTACTTGGAAGTAATTAGAAACCCGATCCTCTAATTTTTTCGAGCTGTGTGAGTCAGAAAATTGCAAGATCCCCTTTCTCTCTTTTTATCGCCGAATCATAGGCGTAGTAGAGTGAAAGTATGGTCGTTTCCAACAATTGTATCGGAGTTTCTAATTTCAGTGTGCATTTCGTATTTACAGTAGAAGTATCATGCATAAAACTCGTCGTTCGAAATCATGTGTAGAAATTAAACAAACCTAACAAAAAACCCTTTTTCAGATATTAACACAGGGAACAAAAAAAAAAAAAAAAAATACGAAATAACTCTGCTGTGGCCTTTGGATCATTTTCTATCTAATCGCGTCTTTATTTTTTATATAAATTTTTTAATTCCAAGCAAGTTTCAAAAATCATTATCTTTCATTTCAATTTTATATCGTAACTTCCTTCTGTTCTTTTTTATTATCACAATTTTTTTTTTTTTTTCAAAGAAATAAAAGCATTATTGAATCGATGAAATATCGAAGACCGTGGCAGGGTTAAAATAGAAAAGAACTATAAATCTTCCGGTATATCATAAACGATCTTTTTTTAAATCATCACAGAAACTTAAATTTTTCACAAATAGCTTCCACTAGCTATTCCCCTACCTTCAATCTCTCCGCATTTTTAACCATTCATCAATTTCACGATTAACGGTCTCGGATCAATCAGACACAAGGAAAGAAATTAGAAACCGCGATGTTTGATTAATCTCAATAATTATTGTTTATTTCAGCGGAGAACGCGTGCTGAGGTCGCGTCAGCACGATCGAGGAACCAGCCAAGAAAGACGGTACAAACGGAGTCATCGTCGATCGCCAAGCAGCGGCCGACAACACGGACACCGTGATCGCGACCGTGATCGTCTGGCGCATCCCACTTCGTCCAGGCGTGCAAGGATCTATCGACATCATGCCTCGTCGTCGGCCAGTCAGGATCGGCACAGGCATCGTTCGCCGTCCTCCAGAAGTCAGGTGAGTCAAATGGTGTCGACAACCGATTTAAACGTCGCTGCATTCTGCCCCGATTCATCTTGTTTCATATACTATTTGACCACATTGGACGTGTAACAGAGTAACCCGAGTCATTCGGGTAGGTTTTGAGAGAAATCGTTTCGTCGATCGTCCCACGTATTTTTTTTTTTTTTTTTTTTTTTTTT
>SMSQ01026217.1:28254-51148 GCA_019453375.1 Ctenoplectra terminalis
AAAAAGTACAGTCAATCAGTTGTACTCGCAAATGGCTCAAGTATCGGTGACAAACGGTGTCAAAGCTTATCGCACAACCACTCACCATTCTTCTCCGCTCGATTACACTTCAACCTCAGAATTCTCTGGATGGTGCAACGATCTTCTAACACGCACGTGGTGTCGCATCGAACCGTCAGGCCCGTTCTAATTCCACCCGATATGTATCTTCGTCACCGGTGTAGATCGGAATTTAATCGCTCTGTGCCACGAAAGCTTCTTGCTCCCGTTCGAACCGCGCTCCTCCAACGATTTCGTAATTTCTATATGTGTCAAGGTGCGCGGCCGCTAGAGACAGAGAAAGAGGAGCGAAATCTTCATCACGCAAGCGTGCGCGAAAACGCGGCCTCCAACTAGCTTGTTGATCCTCTCCGAATCCCCATCGTCCCAACGATGCACCGTAAGTTTCGCTACGACCTCGTCGTGCACCAGGAAGCGGCGACGTTGCCAAGACCCGATCCTGAAGAGCGTGCCGAACTTCTCCGTTCCGAATAAGCGAGGGACAAATTTACGTAATACTCTTCCTCTCTTCGCCACCGCAACGTCTCCCTTTTCTTTTCCTCTCTTTCACGTTTCCGTTCTTCCTCCTGTTCTCTTCTGCTTCTCGATCCGCGAGAAGCGTTCGTTTTCGAACCAGAAGGACAGAGAGAGAGAGAGAGAGAGAGATCAAGTGCGGGAGAAAGAGAAAAAGAGAGAAACAGCGAACAGAGGAGAAGAAGACGAGGGACGAAATGTTGGAGAAAGAGACAGACTCGGTTGGTCGAAGCTCTATAGCTCACCACCGCTGCTCGGTATTTTTAGTGCGACGAGAGTATTTGGCGGGGCGCACCGATTCGCCTCCTCGTCTTCGTGAACGGTCGACGTCGACCGTCGTCGTCTTCGTGACCGCCGTTTCGTGGTCGTACCTCTTTAGTGCCTTGCTTGGCGTCCCTGTTGCGCGATCGACGATGCCAGCATCTCCGGCCTAGTGATGCACCTGCGGCCAGTAGCGCGTTGTCAGTTACCCGCTCGCTGGATCGTTCTGATATCCTCTCTTCGCGTTCTTCTTCGTTACACGTAATCTCTGTGTGTGTGTGTGTGGTTGTGCGTGTCTTATCAACGCGTGCCACTGTATCGATGCTCCTCTCTCAATCGAAACGATCGTATCCTCGGTGTCATGTTGAGGACACTAGGCAAGGTCTGGGGGAGCGACCTTGAGGAATCGTTGTAAAGTTCGAGAAGCTGTGTCTCGTTGGAAGCCGAGTTTCGGTTCCAGGAAAGCGTGTGCAGGAATCTACCGACGCGTGCAGATCGTGGGATCCGAGGCGCGAAAACAAACAGGATTAAGAGGAAGCATCCGCGTGAAATAATAAGTCTGCCAACTCTCGGTTTTGGCCGGATTACGTTTCCTAGTTGCCCGGTGCCGTTCCTCCGAGTCGAAGCGTTCTCGAGCATCGCGAAGAATCGAATTCGAGATTTGCGCGAGGTGTAGAAACGTTCGGAGGATCTCGGGAATCTTTCTAGGCGTCGATACTGCGTCTCGATGTTCATCTTCGCGCCACGTGACAACATGTCGACGTCTCGTCAGGGTTCGGCGAGCCGGCGAAGTCGGTACGCGCGCTCCTCGACGACCACCAGCGTCACTCAGCTGCTGAGCGACTCGTGCTCGAATCTTCTCCAACGATTGACAACCAGGGTCAGAGGTATGTCGACGTTGAACGACAACGTGGCCAACAAGGCGGCCGTCACGAGACGTTCGCCGATCGTCAGTCAGCTGAACAGCGCGAGAGCTCGCCTCGAAGACAAGTACTGTACCATCCTGGACAAGTACTCGAGGAAGAAACATCACAATGACGCGGACCGCGTTTCCACCGATTATGGACGTCGCCACGAGCGGGATCACAGCTACTATCGTCGCGAGGACAGCCCCTTCGTTCGCGACGAAAAGACTCTGGAACCTTCGATGACCCGTACAGTGATCAAGAGTCCAGCGAGCGTGGTGTTGTCCGAGAAAGCGTACCCGTACGTGAAATCATCGACGATAAAAGATTTCAGGCGCGACAAGACACCTGGATATCACCGAACGGACAAGCAAGTTCTGCTCAACTCGGACAGTTATCGAAGGTACGGAAGACACAAGTCTGGCCACGCAGAGACTCGTACGCGTAAAGTTCGTCCGTATCGAAACGGCAAGAGCGAACAGTTAGAATCGGCCTCGACCACGCTACGATTGACTCGGCCTACGAAAGTGGACGCGTTGAATTCGAAGGAGAAGAACGACGAGGACCCTGACAAGACTCCGACGAGCAGCGCGACCAGGGACAACATCGCGAACAATAACAAGGTCCAGGCCGTCGATTCGGAGGACAGTGATCCTGCCATTTCGGAAAGGGCAGCGAAACGGAAGGAGATTCAGAGTTTGATCTTGAAATACGCCGCTATGGAAGAGACGTACAGCCAGCTGGCCGCCGGTGGCCAGGTGAAGATGAAGCCAAGCACCACGGAGATAATCGCCAGCAAGTATAGGAAAAGCAACCAGCAAAACGAGCGCGTACACGCGTCGAAGGGCGCGCTGGCCGCGAGTGTCGTTAACAACAACGCGGACACGAGCCAGCAGGCGATTGTAAGTTGTCGAACCGCGGGCAATCGCTTCTTCTGTCTTATCTCCCGTGCCGCTACCATCAATGGTGGACAATGGTGTTGTTTCGTTGATCAAAAACTCCCTGTTGCTGTTGTTATGTGCCTCCCCGCCTCCCTTTCTCACCGCTGTTTGTGCGTTGGCTCTGGTTAACAATCTTCACCGACTCATGGCGATCCACTAATCGAATACACGTGTCTCTATGGTGTCCAACGCCAGATCATCGTCTCCCATTGACTTTGAATCATCGTCTGCCGTGAGAGTTGACGCATCTCTGGGACCTTTCCCGCGCTTTCGAGCCATCTTATCGAGATCCGCGCGTCCTTTGGGTGGGAATTTTTACGATTGGATTTGACTCACGCGGTGATTCGAAGAAGGTTTGAGGAAGTTTATTTTGATACGTTGGTTTGGTAGTTTTTTTTGTGGTTCGAATTGGGGATCTCGTTGGCGAGGTGGTTTTAATTGTTGGATGGTGGTTTACTCGTGGGTGTTTCTTACGGTAGAATTCTGATAATTTGATATGCTGAATTACAAACTTTAATGTGGTTATGAATTTAAAAAATTGAATGTAAAACTTACGATGTAATTCACTCGATTCGTCGTTTTGTCCAATGGCCCTATTTTTTTTTCTTTTTTTTTCTTTTTTTTTCCTTTTGGAAACTTCCTCAAATGTGTTAAACGGATTAGGTGTGCTTATTTTTTGAAAAGGGAATTAGGGATCGAGTTTATCGAAAGAGGTTAAACTTACTTTTATCCGAGAATTATTATGTTAGAAGCAACCGATAGAATACCACAGTTCTGTCCTTTTTCTTCCCGACAAGTCGTTTTCATTAAAATTCTGTGTTCACGCACAGAGAAATGCATCAGGTCGATTTTGAATTTACGCGGTCGATAAGGTAGGCTCGAAGTGTCGATCGATCGATCGGCACTGCCGCGCTGCACGGGTGCGTCGCGACGATCGATCGAATCGATGAATCGATCCTCGTGACGCGTCCATTTGGCGCCATCACGTAAGTACTTAAAAGTTCCTGCAAATGATTGATAATTAACAAAAAAAATATAAAGAAAAAAAAAAGTAGAGACAAGATGACCTCTCCGAGCGTGTTAGAGAAAAAGAATAATACGTAACAAGCGCATCTCAAAGAAGTTGTCCGATGACCATGATTTACACCTTCAAATTTCTTACTTCAAAAAGAAAAACTAATCTCCAGTTTTACACATTTAATAAAAAAAAAAATCTTCCTCTTCGATTACGCATAATTAACAAGAGTCGAGACAGCTTCTTCGATGCGATGTACAAAGTAACTAACTTTAACATGATTATACGAGTTTAGGAAAAAAAAAAAAAAATAATAGAAAAAAAAGAAAAAATTAAAACTAAGTAGCAGAAATAGATCTGATATCTATATCTAAAAAAAAAAGAGGTAACGAATGAGAGATAAAGATCGCAATAATAATCATAATCTCATAGTCGTAATCGTATTAAAAAAAAAAAAGAATTAAAAAAAAATGTTCGCTTTGTGCCGATGGTAAAATTCGTAACCGCAACTTTCTGACTTGGCAAACCATTTTGCCCTCTCCCCTTTCTCTCTGATTGTTGGGTTACCATCTCCGTTGTAATGGAATGGAATGGAATGGAAACGGATATGGCACACGGATTGGTCACTATGGTCTCGACTGGGCGCTCGGATCGGGTGGTTCGATGATGACCGATGACGATGATGTATCCCCCTACTTCCTCCCCACCGACACACTCGTACGTTCGTCCGTGCTTACACACGTCCTCTACCGCGTGTTACACGGGTCTCTGCCCTCGTGGTGGTGGTGGTGGATGACGGTGTGTGTGGCGATCGGTTGACGCGACGGCCCCGGATGTGGACCCTCTGCCATCGTCTCTCCTCTGCCAATGGATCACGACCTCAACGACAACTTCGACTGGTGGCCATCAACCAACGCGCGAACAACACGACTTCTGGTCCAACTTGTCGCTGGTGAATCGACAACGACGACCGGTGGGGAATCGTTTCTCTGTCGGGGCTCCATCTTCTTCGTCCATCACGAAACTGAACACACGGGGACCTATCGTCGGACCAACCAATGATCCGGACCACCAAACGGTGCACAACACCACTGATTGGGTCCTCTCGCTTGGCACGCGCCGCTGATACCGATTCCGCCGGCCCATATGTAGAGCCCACGACCGCCCTCCGTCGAGGACGACGAAGACGGCCACCTTGTTTACCAATCCGGCGACATCCTGGCAAATAGATGTTCGTGAATACGTGAATACACTCATTGTAGTAGATTTAAGCAAGCCTCAGATCGATTGGTCGATCGATCGATCGGATCGGTTACCCACGGTATCTGCCCATGGTCTCTCTTTGCCTCTGCTCAATTCTGCTCACCTCTCTTCCTCTATTGCTCAGCCTGTATTTATTTGTAATCGTATTTTCTTGAATTTGTTTCTGTTTCTCGATTCTTCCACGAGATCGCTCGATTTTTAATTCGAATTGAAACGCTAATTCGTATCATTGTCGATTAACGTTGATAGGTATAGAGTAGTTAAAAAGAAAAAATAATAATAATAAAATAGAACATAATATTAGTTCCTTGTGTCGTGTTATTTTGTTTATTTTCGTTTTAGATACATTTTCTTAGAATTCTTAATTTTTCAATAAATGTTGTTTTTAAACATGTTTCAAAACATGTCTTCCTGTATCGTACGTTACAGTCGATGCACATGCTCTTAATACTTCAGACACATTCAAACCATTATTAATCGAACCAATTTCCTAGTTACGTTCCAAACATCTTTTTCAACCATTAACTTCGGTCCACGTGTTCTGCTAGACGCTCGGATAATAGAGATAAAGATAATATCGACTATAATCTTCTCCAGTCTGGTAACTACATTTCTCCCTAGAGATACAAGTACTCCGTCATGTTCCTTGGAATTTTGTTTTAAAAAACAGTAGGCACTATTTCGAACGTAAATTCTTCATTCTTTCACTCTGCTCATTCCCACATGATTGAAGGTGAAATGTTGGAGCAGAGAGATAGAGAGGCGAAGGAAGGAGGAGAGACAAAGAGAGGCCACGCTTGCGCTATCTCCTCGATACGTCTTCTTCGGGATGACGTGTTCCTCTGTCTTTGAACAGGCGCACGAGAACATTGGACATTGACTCTCATTATTCTGATCATTCTGTTCTTTCCTCTTTATATTTATTTATTTATTTATTTATTTATTTTTTAACCACGTTTCCATTTAACTTCGGCTTCCGCAGCCACGAAACCGATCCACGATCGTATCACGATGAATCAGGACTTGATAGTCAATGTTATGTCCTCTGGCTGCCGATTCTTACGATTAGGGTACCTCGGCCTTTAGGAGAGCAGCAGTTCCGATCGATAAAACATAAAGCTCTATGATACCGTTTTTTTCACTTGAATCATACATCCGTTCACGACGTATGGCATACAGAACACGATCGACCGAACGTCCAGCAGGAAGTGCGTCTATGTTGCCCTTCATTCCCTTCAGAGTCTTAAGAATCTACCTTAACAGTTTCTTGTTCGTTACGTACACTCACACACGAGAGGAAAAAAAAAAAAAAAAAAAATTTGATCATCGATGGAAAATAGTTGCTGTTCACTGGTACATTAAATATTCACGATACCACACCAGTGATAATTATCTTGTCAAGTTAGGGTCCCCATAGAGCAACATAGACGATATTCCGCGGATGCGAGGTCTTTAATCTACTCGAACACTTATCTATCTTTTTACATTGCAGATAAAGTACTGGCCACCCTAGGAGAGGGTACTTTTGGAAAAGTTGTCAAGGTTAAGGACTTGCAAATGTAAGTGGCAGCTCACGTAAATAATACGTAGGTAACCTACCTCGAGCCTGCGTCTCTTTCTTTATTCTCCTTCTTCATACTTCTCCCAACCGCACTTTATTCTCCTGTACGTTTCCTGTACGTTCCCTGTGATTATTACTTTTTTTTCTTTTTTTTTTTCCTCGTCAACTTTCCGTTCTCCCAGAACGCCAACATGCATCGAGGAAAATCTTAAAGGTGCGTGGCGCGACTCGAGTCATAGCAGGGTCAGAAATAGCCGTGCCGCAGTGTCACAAAATGACGCGCAAGTAGTCGCAATAATAGGATGGCCTTGCACTTTGTTTTACGGGCTGGGCCTTCCCGACGGGCGAACGAATTGTCGCGGAATTGGCTGTCGAGATATCCACCAGAAGAGAGTTTCTTTGAATATTTCTCTGTCTCTTTTTTTTTCCTCTCGCCGCGTTTCGAATAGTCGCGCTTTTGTGCCTTATAATTTATGTATACGCAATGATGCTTCCGGCCATGTGGATTATTGGCGGTCGGTGGACAGTGTCGTCTAATAAAAGTACAATGACGTTTGCAGGGATCACGTGATGGCGCTGAAAATCATCAAGAACGTAGAGAAGTATCGGGAAGCCGCGAAGCTCGAAATAAACGCTTTAGAGAAAATTGCAACCAAGGATCCGGAAGGCCAACAGTTAGTATTTGCGTGGCTTTTTCAATCTGGTGGGGACTGGACCGGTGAACAGAGAGAGTGATTCTTCGTATAAAAATAAAGTTCAAAATTTTACGGCGAATGTTTTGTCTGCGAAGCTCCATTTTTCTTTATTTTATTTTATTTTTTTCTTTCTTTTTTTCTTTTTGAGAAATTTAATTTGAATGTAACTTAAGAGAATTGATCGTGTATGCGTTGCTTGTTTGATTACTTGTTACGGAATTGTTGAAACTCGATATTTAACCGCGGTTAATTCCTTTGTACTACAGAATGATGCAAATAGAATGTTTATGTCTTGCACTGTGTTATAGCACAGTTATCGTTTTGTTAGCACATTCTGTACCGTGAATCATCAGGCTCCAACGATGGTTATTAAAAGCGAAATCTCCAGGAAGGAAATTGGAATATTCTTCAGTTCAGCGTTGAAATAAAACTTGGGTAGAAAAAGAATAGAATAAGGAAAATTAGAAATCGCTATTTCTCTACTTTTTTTAATTATATAAAATATTTGGCTGTATATCGAGAATTGTATCGAAAAGTGTAGTCAGATTTGCGTATTTTTCCATTATGGAACGAGTCCAAAAAGTAAAGCATGAAAATGAATTTATATCTACTCAATGAATCACTTTCTGTTCACTTGTACCACGATTCCTGTGTTATCACGTACATCATGTTTCTACAAACGATGAATTTGTTTCTTGTTTTCATCTAACGTGCCATTGTTACTTTCAGCTTGTGCGTGAAAATGCTCGACTGGTTCAATTATCACGGACACATGTGCATCGCCTTCGAAATGCTTGGACTTAGCGTATTTGATTTCCTGGTACGTATACCGCGTTTATAAAATGGTACACCGGTGCTACGTTCTAACTGTTTTGTATTTACAGAGAGATAATAGTTACCAACCTTATCCATTGGAGCACGTCAGGCACATTGGGTATCAACTGTGCTACGCCGTCAAATTCTTACACGATAACAAACTCACGCACACGGATTTAAAGCCGGAAAATATATTGTTCGTAGATTCCGATTATGAAAGCATATACAGTAACAAAAAGGTGAGGGCACGATGAGCTTCTTCCATGTAAACATGGAATAATTTATTGTGAGTGTCCCTTAGAATGATACAGTTTGATATTTATGAGTTTTATTAATAAGATATCTAATTGAATATTTGAAACAACATTAACTCGTAATATGTTTGATGTATTAATTTTATTTTTACTCAACGCGTTAAAAATATTCATGTCGCCAGAAGGTGTGCATATCATCGCAAACTATATTAAATTGGAAAGTGTCCAACTTTCTTTTTCTTGCAGATGTCTTTACTTAATTTATTTCGATTCTACGCGCTTCAGCTTTTTCAGTTAACAAAACGGCATTCGTTGAAATAATTAGTTGCCACCATAAAAGTGAAAAGAAAAAAAAAATCTTGGTGAAAGTATAACTATAAATAGAAATAAAAGTAAAAGCGAGCGTCGAATCGTTAGAGCGATATTTAAAGTAACTCTGAAATTAGAGGCGTTGAAAGATATTCAAAGATAGAACCACTTAATTCAACTGTTGACATACCTGTTTCTAATTCACGTACCTGCTCAATTAATGCGTTATTAATAAAACTTCTATTTTATCGATAGTACACTATTTAATGCTGCACGATTCTAAGCGACACTTGTTTTATAACAATTAATTATAGATAAAATGTACGATCAAGTGTCGTGCTCTGAAGTGTTTAAAAGAAGTTTCTTCTTTTTAAGAGAAGGGACATTAGGCGCGTTAAACGGACAGACATCAGGCTTATCGATTTCGGTAGCGCTACGTTTGACCACGAACATCATAGCACGATCGTTAGCACAAGACATTATAGAGCGCCTGAAGTAATTTTAGGTGAGTAAACCCTCGTTAATTCAACTATGTACGTTGCGAAATACGTATTACCGATTCAAATACGTGTATTTGTATAGAATTAGGATGGTCTCAGCCTTGTGACGTATGGTCGATTGGCTGTATCCTCTTCGAACTGTACCTGGGTATTACTTTATTCCAAACACACGACAACCGTGAGCACTTAGCGATGATGGAGCGTATACTTGGCACGATTCCACATCGTATGGCCCGTAAGACTAAGACTAAGTACTTCTATCATGGCAAATTAGACTGGGATGAGAAGAGCTCGGCCGGTAGATACGTTCGAGACAATTGTAAACCTCTACACGTAAGTACCAGTCATCTACTTATGAATGTAAAAACTTTGTGTGAGGTGTGTAAATCTTTTGGTTAAAAAAGAAATATAAAATCACTTAAATTAGAAGCGAGAGATGCAACAGTTGACATTGTTCTTTTATCCATGCGCAGCGTTGTATGCTTTCGGATGACGAGGAACATAGACAGTTGTTCGACCTCGTTCAGAAAATGTTAGAATACGAACCATCCCAGAGGATAACACTGAAGGACGCACTGTCGCATCCTTTCTTTGATTCATTACCTGCACATCAAAGATTGCCAGACCTTCGAGCAGGTGGTGACTCTCAACAAAGCCATGAACGATCGCACTCTCTCTCACGATGAAGCTAGGAAAGGGACCGACTTCCGTGCTGGACAGACACTCCACTGTCAACGACACTACTGCCCTACGCCGCTATCTTCAAATCCTTAAGTCTCGCAAGACTGTATCTTTTCGGCAATAACGAAATTCGATGACGTAAACTGATGCTTAATCGAATGGAGTTTAACGAGTAGATAAAAGAAAGAAGAAAAAAAAAAGTCTCGAATTGTTACTAGAAGATATGATCTTAATTTGATAGTAACGATCGATGATGTCGATAAATCGCATTGTTTAATAACGACGTAAAATAAAGAAAAAAAAAAAAAAGCAGTAGTGCAATGGTGCTGTGGAACTCGGACTCGATGTAATATAATTTATAACAGATCGTCGTGATCTTTGTATTTAAAAATAGACAAAGCCGACATTCTTATTCCAGTTTTACAAGACATCAAAATTGGTAGATAATCAAATTACTTGGCAAGGTCCCCGTTACTGGCTCATAAATGAACCAGTGTGTCTGCTCAGTGTAGCGTAACAGAGTCCCACTGTAAACCTTTTCTAAACGCTCTTCTGTACATTTTATCCTTTAATTTTATTACAATGTTACTATGCATCAAAGTTTGGAGTAAAGAAGGGTCGCAGTTTATACTCTGTTTGTTATAGATTGATGACCATGGCGTGTTTAGTAGTAAGAATCAGATTTAGCGTTAAGAGACAAGTAAATATATGCGTACGTGTTGATATTAATTAAGATTAACAAAAAAGAGAAAGTGAGAGCGAGAAAGGGAGGGAGTGAGTGCGTGAGAATGTCAATGAACGCCAATTCATCGTCATAAAATATACATGTTAACGTTTTCAAAGACCATACGGATACATCATGTTTTATTTTAAAAGATGCTAACGTATTTTTTTTCCGATACTCTTGGTCATGTGGATGAAGTTAAGGGCGAAGTTTTTTTTTTTCTTTTTTTTTCTTTTTTTGGTCCAGTGTGTATTGTCTTACGATACTACAGACAATCATGTGTTTTAAATTTTGTCGGTTCTTACGAAAACGATTAGAAGGAAGGACGAAGCGGATCGATTATGTTTTCTAAACACATCTAATACCGAGAGTTCTACGCATACGTCGCATACATCTTCAAAAGAAAAGTGCGGGTTTACGTACACATAAGAATGCCTCTGCTTCTATTTTGTTTAACAGAGGAATTAATTCTTCAAAAATTTCGAAGCTCTGTCGCTCATGTATGTTTTGTTCGACATTTTAGTTCTTATGCATACGACATGATGGAAGTTTACGACATCCTGCTGCTCGTACAAAGAAAAGAAATATGCCTGAGCACTGCGAAAAAAAAAAATAAAAAATGCTGTTTCGAGTAGCAATAAACACATTTCTTTCAAATAATCATTTGAAATTTATTCTTCTAACCAGTAAGTCAAACATTTCATCCCAATAATTTAAAGTGGTCAGTGATACATTTATACAATAATCTGAGATAAATCCTTCTCTGTTCGAAATAGGATATACTTTTTACATATACACATTCATACATGGCTGCTCATACACATACGCACGGAAAGATTATAAACAGCTATTATATACGAACCTGCTCAACAGGCTCTTACAATACCATGCCAAATTAAAAACAAGACACCGTTAAAGAAATGTTGCGCACATCTGTATAGTCGACATATTAAAATTTTTATCAAAGCTTCGGATGTTAAACAAAGACGGTTAAAATTATAATTTATAATTAATTAGGCCAGGAATATACTGGAGGTACCGACGATTTGTAAGTTGTATCGTACAACTGTGCCTTTATGAACTTTTCATAATCTGTAGGTTGAGGATGAACCGTTGCAAGGCCTACGCAAACAGAATAAAATATTTTCAGTCCATTTCAATAATAACTGCTAAATATGATCATGTAGAAATATAAATTGGACAATTCTTTTTTTCTTACCGTTTTCATAACCGTACTTCATAACTTCAATGGCTATCCCCAATGAACATTTCTGAATATCCTGCAATGGAGGATACAGGTTTCCTTTCTCCAAGTCTTCTTCGGAGACCATCTCGGACAACGATTGGGCAGAAACCAGGAATACGTCTTCAGGAATTCTACGCATACCGCAGCATATCACACCCAACGCGACGCCAGGGAAAATATAACTGTTATTTCCCTGGCCAGGATAGTAAGTCTTGTTATTGTACGTTACTGGTGCAAACGGTGATCCACTAGCGAATACACATTTTCCCTACAAATATGTTTAATCGATTATTCAATTTTATCTTTCAATCTCGTGTATTTTGTAGTTAAAATTTAATATTCATATAACGTTACCTTCGTAGCGACGTATGCTTCCTCAGCTGTACATTCCGCTTTGCTCGTTGGATTGCTGAGAGCAAAGATTACTGGTCTTTCGTTATTATTTCCCATTTCTTCCAGTATTTCAGTACTGAAAGCACCGCCAACTGCTGCGGCACCAATTAGCACCGTTGGTTTCGCGGTTTTCACAACTTCGACTAACGAATCTATCGGCTCGTCATCCCGAGCAAACTCCAATTTGTGCTTCGTCAGTCCACCGCTTGGACGATCTTTAACAATTAAGCCTCTCGAGTCGACCATCCAGATCTTACTTTTGGCTTCCGCCTCACTGACGCCTTCTTTCTTCATTGCCATGACGCATAACGTTGCAATACCCAACGAAGCCTACAAAATTGAACGAAGTATTTTAACATTCTCCAATTCATATTTCTTTTATATTTCTTATATTTTTTGTTACTTCGATATTACCTCTCCAGCACCCTGGAAGACAATTGTATTTTCCGATAACTTCGTATTCGTAATACGAAGAGACGACAATAAACCAGCGACAGCAACCGAAGCAGTTCCCTGAATATCGTCGTTGAAGGTACAGTAATGATCGCGATATTTGTTAAGTAATCTGAACGCATTGGCGTTTCCAAAATCTTCAAATTGAATCAAAGTATTCTGTCCGTATCTTTTCACCACAGCTTGCATAAACTCATCCAGGAATTCCTCGTATTGCTGACCAAGCACGCGTTTATGTTTGTGACCAATGTAAAGAGGATCGTCTAACAGAGACTGAAACAAAAATTGGTGATCATTTTATTCAACACAGCTATTTTTTATGTTACTCAACTAATGTATCTTTATTATTTATCTATGCTTTCCATGAAACTGAGAGTACGTTTAAGTAATAATCATTTATATTTTCACAGTAATACTTTGATAATTATTTAGAAATTTTTTCAGTATACCTGAGTGTTTGTACCAACGTCCAGTGTAATTGGCAGGCACTGATGAGGCTTAATTCCAGCCAGAGCAGTGTAGAGAGACAACTTTCCAACAGGTATTCCCATTCCATAAGCTCCCAAGTCACCCAAACCAAGTATCCTTTCACCATCGGTTACAACGATGGCTCGTACATCGTGTTCAGGCCAATTTTTTAAAATGTCGTACACGTAACCTTTGTCGTGTATTGTTATAAATAGGCCGCGCGGTCTTCGGTAAATTAGGCCAAATTTCTGACACGCTAAGCCCACCGTGGGTGTGTAAACTAGAGGCATCATCTTCTCCACGTTCTCCGCCAATAGGCGGTAAAAAAGCTTCTCATTTCTGTCCTGTAAAAATAATTTTGTATGGTTACTCTTCTAAATAACTCAAAATTAATTCGGTATAAGTTACCATAATTTAGAAATAAAAAATGAATATGTATTTATTTCTACTAAATTTCTTATTTCTGTTGCATCTTTGGGTTCTCAATATTGTAGATACAGTTGGTCACTGAAGGATCCAACAATTTTGAACAGAAAACTAAATTAAAATCTGTTTACTGCAAACATTTATAAGTTTGCAAATAATGTATAGGAAAAAAGATTTATATTTTAAATAAATTAGTATTTAAGGAGGTCGACTTTTGCAACCAACTGTATTTTAATGAAAGATTTTAGCTGGTAATGTTTTAACTAATTTAAAAGAGTAATTCAAGGTATCAATTTTGCAAAAGAAAAACAGATATTAGAGGTCAGAAAGGAGTCGTTAAATAATGTGTTACACACCAGTAGGCCTATGAGATAAATGTACTTTGATAGATCATCGTCATAACGATCCAGATTTAAACGGCAGAGTTGTAATTGTTCCTCTTGTGTTTTCACAGCTGCTGGTAGTAGACCATGAATACCCAATGTTTGCCTCTCCTGAATACTGAATGCCATTCCCTGGAATAAAAGAACAATACGCTATCATAAGTACAATTGTTGAATCAATTTTTCTTTTCATTCTTCTTGGAAGGTCAATATGGTTTAAAAAACAGTTTAGAATTGTATCACCGATTAAGATTAAAATTACAACAGTCACTATCAATAGATTAATTTTATCTGCAATTTTTCTGAAACAAAATAATGAGAGATCATAAAATGGAACAACATGAATGTGTCCTTGTTTTCATAACTAATTTAATTTAATTTGAATAAGAAACTATCAGGGTGACCGAATGCAATAGAGATGAATCATAAAATATCCTGATATTCTGACCTTGACAGAAATTTACTTCGGTAAATGCTTAGAGTGGGTTAACGAGAAAATGATTGCCCGTTGGCAGTGAACGTGAGTGAAAGGCGATCAGCTGTTTGAATGATTCCATCTTACATCACGCATCGATAAATCACATTCTGTAAAACTTTTTGACGGAATCATTCAAATTTAAGCGTAACAAAAAAATGATTTTAAGCCAGTTTAAGAAATTTTTTAACATAAAAATTCTTCAAATCTAAGCGTAGAAAAAAATCATTTTAAGCCAGTTCAAGAAATTTTTTTTAACATCAAAATTCTTCTAATCCAAGCGTAGAAAAAAATTATTTAAAGCCGGTTTAAGAAATTTTTTAACATAAAAATTCTTAAAAAATTTCTGTTAACCGATGATTAAATAATTACTCTACGAAGGATATCACGATCGTTTCTGGTAATCGAAACAAAAATACGAAACGTATTCTGTCATCGTTGTCATTCTTGAATCGTCGATTCAGTTTACTCGCAAGATTCACCGGACAAAAGACGGTACGTCGTCCCAGACGTATTATGTAATTGCATTTTATTGATTTTTATACACATCGGAGCCTACCTATTCATGGTCGAGGCCGAGAATATATGTAGGATTGACTACATGGAATTTTTTAATATAAGAATTCCAGAATTTTTATTGGTCTTTATACATCGTTGACGTATAAGGAAAATCCTTCAAGTCCGTTTCGAGACTTGAAAAAATAAGTTTAGAGAAAAATACAATTTTATTTTCCACGAGAAACAGAAAATGTTTGTTATTTTTTTTTCTTTCTTTTTTTTTTACTTTAAAAAATTTTGTCACGAATACAGAGACGATGTATGGATATAAATTTTTTTAAATTTTAATACACTGCCAATAAACAGTGTATTAATTATATTGTTTAATTCTATTACATTTCTATTAATTATTAATTATTAAAATTGTAAAATATAAATACGAATTATTAATTATTAAAATTGTAAAATATAGATAGGAATTATTAATTATTAATATAATTATTAATTCCTATTAATTACATCGCTATATTTCAATTTAAAAATAATTAATTCGACATGGTGCATTCGAAATGCAACCTTTTAACTTAAATTGTTTGACAACAATAATTAAAACGTCTGTAACGTTTCCTTTTCGCGACGAAATGGACGAACCAGTTTATCATTGTTATCAGTAAGTCACGTTTTCGATCGCGATCAGACGCGATAAATTCATTATTTGATTGATCGAAAAAAATTGTATGAATGCATTTGCCATTTTCCAAACGAAAAATCGAAGGACGCGAAGACATTATTACGATTACGTTACGTATTTAGTTAGACGAGACTTTGCGCCTTGTATTTTTGTAACATGCAAATCTCTTAAGCGAGCATTATTATTTCTGACCGACCTTTGAGGCCTCCAAGTTTATTTAAAATGCTAACGAGTAATGACGCCGACTTTTTACATTAATAACAAAATATATCGAGGGAAAACAAGTTATTTTTGAAGTGAAAAAATTGTGTTTACTTAAAGTACTGTGAAAATAGTTTATTTCGATATTTTGTTATAAAGCTTGGCAAAGTTTTTAATTTTTCTTTCTCATTGATTTTTCTTAAATGAATTTATCAGAATTATTTTATTATCAGTTTTGTCTAATTTATTTTATTTTCGGGTTTTTATTATAAAATATGGCGAAACAATTCAGAACATTATTAATTAAAAATATTCAAAGCTCTATCTTCACTTCTTTTTTTAACACAAATTGGCCTTTAGAATTTTACAATTCAGATCATTATTAATTAAAAATTTTCAAAGCTCTATCTTCACTTCTTTTTTTAATACAAATTCGCCTTTAGAATATTACAGTTCAGAACATTATTAATTAAAAATTTTCAAAGCTCTATCTTCACTTCTTTTTTTAATACAAATTCGCCTTTAGAATATTACAGTTCAGAACATTATTAATTAAAAATTTTCAAAGCTCTATCTTCACTTCTTTTTTTAATACAAATTGGCCTTTAGAATATTACAGTTCAGAACATTATTAATTGAAAATTTTCAAAGCTCTATCTTCCCTTTTTTAAAATACAAATTAGTCTTTAGAATTTTACAATTCAGACCATTATTAATTAAAAATATTCAAAGCTCTATCTTCACTTCTTTTTTCCTTAACACAAACCGGCCTTTAGAATTTGAATCACTATCGTTCAACCTCGTCGCCGTCGATATAGAACTACGTTACATTATTATATTTTTATATAAAAATTCACGGATAGAAACGATGACTCTTCATAATAGTTCTTTCAGCGACGACGCTTTTTATAAAAGATTCCATTCAGAATCTCTCTCGGCTCCTCTGGAGCCAAGTTTAACTGGATGGCACAGGGTCAAAGCACTCGTTCAAAAGTATAGTACTTTTCCACCGGCAACGAGAGTCTGAGGTCGTTGACAATGCTTCGAACGTCCCAGCTAGACCAATCATTTACGACACCAATTGACTTTTATAAATTATAATAGGAGAGAAGGATAGGCGAACCGCCTCTTTCTGTGTCTTGAAAAATAATCGTGGACTTTAGCTTCTGACCACGATACTCTTTATTTTCAATTGCCCCGAAACGTTCGCTTTTTAAACACACTTCGAACTTGTTCAAATTTAATCTGTTAATTATATAGGATGATCAAAGACTTATAGTACTCACCGAGAGAATTAAAAAATTTAATTTTACATTTCCCGGTTAAAATATTTAATCATTGTATCAACACTAAGACCACCGACGATGTAATTCTACTAATTATTTCAATAAAATAATGAATTAAATTCTAGTTCTCTAATTGTATAATTAAAAAATAATTTAATTCTAAATTAGATTCAACTAAAATAAATCACAGTAACGGATATCTGTAAAAAAATACATAATGCAAGAGAAACAAATCTTTAACCATATATTTTACAGAAGATCGCAGGAAATCACAGGGAATTAAGTAAAATAATAAAACTTAAAGCTGAATTATAAAAATAATTTACAAAATTTCTATGAAAAATTAGGAACCGGTTATTCGATCGCTTCGGTAGTTTTAGCGTTAATATTATACAGTATAGATTATAAATGAGTGTTCGTCGAATACCCTTCCATCGAAAGCTAGCAAAGGCTCAGGAACACGAGGAGTTCTATGAAAATCCGGCACCAGGTCCCACCAATCCGTGTCCATTGTTCTCGAAAGTTCTCCACAGGATCCTCGAGAGTCCCATGGCAAACACTTCGCGGTGGATACGGTTGCCATGAGTTATGCCAGCTAACAAGCGATCGATACGCCGGCTCTAGGAGTCGACGGTCATGGAACGAGCCACGACCTACTACAAGATTCCTAGATATTTAACCCGTTAACTCTCTACAGTGAAAATTTTGTTTCTTGATCGTAAAAAATATTTTTATCTATCGCTTTATTTTTCTATTCTAACGCTAGATTTACCGAATCCGTCAATTCGACGCAGTTCAGATTTTCTGCGTAAGTTTAACAAGCGTGCGTGCGGAAAATATGAACTCACGATGAAATTTGTATATAAAAAATGTGCTAAATTAAACCTAGTGTTAACACATTGCACGCGGGTATATTTTGCAACGGGCGTTTTTTCGTAAATTTCACGATAACTGCTTCGTTTTTCTGAACGAAACTTATTTTTATTTTACATTTAAACCTATGCTCTATGATTATTTAAAAAAAAAAAAAAAAAAAAAAAACTATACATACAAGGCCCATCGTATTTATACGATACCTTGGCTTTTCAGCACAAATGTACTAAATACTTAGACTGCGAAGAACGTAAAAGTACGTTGCCCGCATGCCAAGTGTTAATACGAAAATTTTTGAATAATTGTCACAAGTTATCTAACTGATATGAATACAATGGTACAGTGATAAAATTTAATGGTAACATAGTGACCGAATAAAATAAAATTTAAACAACGTAGATGCACGAGTGTAACGTCCATGTCACGCGATGCTACAGAGGGAGCTTTTAACTTTCCTATTTGACTGTACGCTACGATACGAGTTGGAAGACATTTTAGAGAAAAATAGGGAAGAATTTAAAAAGAAAATTGTGATGTATAAAAGAAAATTGTGATGTATAAAAGAAAATTGTGACGTATAAAAGAAAATTGTGATGCATAAAAGAAAATTGTGATGTATAAAAGAAAATTGTGATGCATAAAAGAAAATTGTAATGCATAAAAGAAAATTGTAATGCATAAAAGAACATTGTAATGTATAAAATGTATAAAATTATAAATTAGATAATTTTACTTGATAATGTTACTGAGTAAAAAAAAAAAAAAATGTAAGTCGATGGTAAACAAGATGCTCGGACTTAAAATTTCAACCGATATCGCAGAACGGTTTCTCAACAGAAATTTTAATACGCGTAAAATAATATCGAGAGCGACACGTTTCTGAAATATATTTATTAAGCCTCAGAAGCAGTTCTGGAACAGTAAATGTTAAATGTTTAGAAAGTGTTCGGTAAAACAGGTGAACGTGAAGTTGCTCACGTACAACCTTTTGGTCCTTAGCCCACCGGCCACTCAAACTGTTCGTAATAGAACTACTTCTGTATTTCTTATGACTCATTTGCCCCTTCGCTCTCGTTTGACCCACAAATCGAAACTTAACACAGAACTTACGTTCCGTCAGCTTTCCAGCCAACGCTTCGAAAAAGTTTCGTCATTTTTTATCAGTTTATCCGTGTACTTTTCATCTGTGTACTTCGTTAACGCTGGAACTACAAAAATGGTCAAACTGACCGATTCGTGATTTCTTATAAGAATTTTATAAATTTATCCTGGTGGATTTTTGCGAATTTTTCCGTGATTTTCTATGAAAAAAAATTATAGAGGTTTAAATTATTAACTTCCTGGTATTATGTAATTTTTTTTTCTATACCTTTAATTTTTATTTCTTTGCCACAAGCAATTTTAATCCGTCGGTAGTTCTAATGATTTGATAATTTAATCTTGAATTATTAATGATTTAATAATTCAATCTTAAGTAATGATTTAATTCTTTTTCCTTTTTTTTTTTTTATTTCCAATATTATACTTTGATTATTATAAACGATATAACAGTTCGGAAATCTGTCTCGATTGTACAGGATAAAAATGTGGATACTGAAATAACCTGTCTGCAAAATTGTTCACTGCAAACAGATTGGAACGCTGTTATCTATCATAGTATACTTCAGATTTAAATCCACTTGTGATTACCTCATACACTGCATTAAAATATATCTTTTTTTTTTTATACATAGAGGTAATATTGACAAGCACATTAAACTTGGATAGAAGAAAAAAAGAGGAGAAAAAAATTACATAATTTACATTGATTAACCGAGTAGTAGATCTGTGATTACTACTACGATCCTTAAGTCCTTTCTCGATCCGACCTATTATTTCGATAAGAACCTATTATTAAGATGAAAAATTAATAAAATTTTTTCCCTCCGTTTTATGTCAGAGATACAGTTTTCTCGAGAATGTGATTTTTTGATTAACATTTTTTTCACGATTAAAAATAATTATGAGAGTAATATTAATTTGGGATTAAGAATAATTGTAAGAATAATATTAATTCGCGATTAATAATAATTACAGGAATAATTCGTGATTAATTATAATTGTAAGAATAATATTAATTCGTGAATAATCATAATTATAAGAGTAATATTAATAATAATTATAAGAATAATATTAATTCGCGATTAAGAATTTTTTTTTCACCGAAACAAGAGTACCATTGAGTCGAAAAGACTCTGAAGATCGCAACAATGTTAAAAATCGTGTAAAATATGCTGATCCAATTGATTTGTCTGCGCGACTGCTTTTTTTCGACAGTCGCATCGAAAAAGAATCTTCTAATTCATAGAAAATAGGATATTAACAAAATAATGTCTCAAGTTTCGATTGAATAAGGAAACACGTTCCTCGTAGATTATAAGTTAACCTTTGAAGGATATGCGTAAACCGCAAATATTCACAGCAGATTTCGCAATCGCGATCAAGTATTTCCACGTGTAACATTCGGCGTCCACTTTGCACAGTCATCGAGAAAATTACCTTCGAGGTCTGACCACTGCTGCTCGAACGAATCACAGTGCGTTCAAAGGCATTGCAAGATTTAAAAATTAGCTTACCACTATTTGCAATTAAGTCGTTGATTTTACAGAATAAATAATATTTGCATGATGTTTAATTATTGAAATCTTTGAAGGTATCTAAAGTCAAACAAGAAAATTCAATAAAAAGCACAGATCGTGCGAATAATTTGAAATTTATATCATATATAAATAATTGCTTGCACAATAATACTTCTATTTCTTATTTTATATTTTTCTTAACATTTCCTTAATTTCTTTTTTTATCACAAATTACATATAAAATCAATTCAATCATTATTAACTAAATTTAACTGCACGCTCTAACTTACTAAATATTCGCGTTAATTTTTAATTCTTCTAACTGAAATATAAACAGGCAAAACATTTCATTTTGCACAAATTACTTCCATGTTACAGACTTACACGTTCCTCTGTCAATCAGACTATGAATAGATCTCCATAGAAATATAAAAACATGTATAAAAAAAAAAGTACGATAAAGATAATGGTGCTTTATCGTGCTAGTAAAATATGTACGTTTCATCGTTCTCAGGTTGTCGTACTACCGCATATATTCTATTCGGTAAGTTCGTGTGTCGTGAAAGTGAATTTCACGGAATCATGACTACGCGACCCACTGGACGTAACCGAATAATTATTCTTTTAACCAAATTTCCCGCGCGTCTCGCATTTTCATCGCAAATTAATTAACACTTTCAAGTTCACGATTTTTTTTTGCCTAGTTCACTTTTTTCTATTTCTCTATGCATACGATTAATTTAATTTTTTCTTCTTTTTTTTTAATTAAAATACATTTATAATTTTGTTCCATCAATCTGTCGAATATAAACGATTCTGTAACTCGGTTCAATATTATCTAATAATATTACGAACGGGATTACGAAAAATGCAGAAACAACTGTCTTCTAAACCAAGATTAATATTTCATCGCGTAAGATAAGCCCAGCAAGGGCATTCATTTTATGTATAAAAATGAAACACGAATGAAAAGATCTATTCAGATCGAACAAGTTACCAGCCGATATACGTTGCGTGTCCACGGTTCAAAATAACGGAAAGTTTTCGCTTATTGGACGGGTGCATTTTAAAATGGAAATCTCCCGCCGAAAAAGAGAACCTCTAACGCAGTTTAAGTTTATTTTCGTTTATCGTCCTAGCAAAGTTTCCGGCTCGATATCCGCTGTCGAGCCTTGGTTACCGAAGAAATAAACAATAGCAAGTAGGAAGCGAATTTAACGCCGTCAATTCTATACAGCTGGTTATAAAAATGTCCGACCATTTTGGGTATTCAGCGAATTCTGTGCACAATTATAGGCTTTCGATTAAGAAGCTTAATCCGAATCTCTTTTCGACAAACTTTTCACTTCCTATTTCGACGCCAGAATTATCCATAATTAAACTGAAAGAAATTTGATTTACACCAAAGAAATTAAAATAAAAGGGATTGGAAAAAAAATATATAATAAAAGGTAGACAAAGCTTTATCTATTTCACAGAAAAACACAGAAAGTTCCTAGAAGTTTCTAGCGGTAAATGTATAAAATGTTTCACAATGAATTATAAATAAGAAATAGATCGGTTTTACCAGTTTAATCATTTTTAAATTAATCTTTGAACGCTACGGAACGTGTCAATATCCAAACTGATCGAATTCTTTTCTAACCAGATATATTTCCATGCTCCGATATATACAGTTACTTACAAAAGTAACCACCGTAGGTATTAACATTCTCAAAACTATAATTCTCACTTTCCATATAAGTATTCCGCCTTAATAATTATTCCAGGTAAATGTAAAATAAATTCCTAAAGGTTCGTCGGAAACAGATTTTTATCGAGCTTCTCTTTCATTTCCAAATAATTGCGCAAAATTTCTGCTTCACGCTGTTCCAACAATAGTCGAGGATGACGCTTTTCGAATCCACCGAGCGTAGTTACCAGTCACGAATTACGTCAATATTAGACATCGAACCGTCAGTGTTACTACCGGCGTTGTCGTAATTACACAATTAAATCGAAACGAGTAACGCAGGCTTACCTTGTTCAATTGTGGATCCTTGAGATGATCGAGGCCTCGAAGCAAAGCGGAACACACGGCATCGCCGTGTCCCCGCTGTCCAATCTTGTCCCTTTGAAGACTTGACATCGTCGAAGACATAGTGTCACAGCCTAACTGAGTACTGCTTTGGATCCTACAAACGACGAGCGAACTTTAAGGCTGGTTGAGAAGGAATGTCGGTACGGTAGAACACAGTAGAGCCGAGGAGAGGTGAGGTTAGGCCGCGGAGAGTGGAGTTCAGTCACGTAACAATCGCATGGATCAATGGTCAAACGCATTGTTTTCTTTTTTTTTTTTTTTTCTTTTCTTTTTTTCTTTCCCAATTGTACGCGCAACTTCTTTTT
>SMSQ01026217.1:57400-77637 GCA_019453375.1 Ctenoplectra terminalis
TAACTCCGTTAAAAAATTATAGCTCGTTCGTCAATTATACATTTTTTATTATTTATTTCTAAATAATAAAATAACGGGAAATTACCAATTTATTTCTAAATAATAAAAAATGTATAATTGGCGAACGAGATATAATTTTTTAACGGAGTTAAAAATTAAGCAAGTCTTTTAATTTCTAAGTATCTATAAATTAGAAAAATTATATTATTTATTTCCAAATAATAAAATAACGGGAAATTACCAAAAATGTAACACACTGAAATATTATTTTTACAAGAAATTACGAATTGATCATTTTGATTGTTCACTTCGATAGTTCCAGCGTTAAAAAAAAAAAGAAAAAAAACATTGAAAGAACACTTTATACTAACTCACGAATTCTCGTCGCAATTATTAAATTACATTTCAGCGATTGTAGAAATACTGCGTCATGGAAGAGATTATAAACTCGACGACACCTGATGTTTCGCAACATAGCTCTCTGGACGTTTAAAATTTCAAAATGTTCGTCGCTAATTCGGAACGTCGTCACTTACACTTTGTAGCCTCGTTGTTCGCTGCGCATATCCTTCGAATGTGGGCTTCCCATGGCTGATTGATACGATTGCAATTCAACGACGAAGTTCAAAAGTAACCGTTCATAATTTTCTAGTTGATTTTTTGAGCAAAGAAAAGGAAAAAAAATATGTGTATATAAAACCGTGATTTTGTGTCGCGCAGAGAAAGAGGAATGTTCCTTTTTGAAACTACTTTGGTTCGGTGAAATCGATCCTTCCGAGCACGAGTAGATCGCAAACGTAACTGACGTGCACGCGAACGAACCAAAGAACGTATGATGCCTAAGTCGTTTATTGCAACTTCGTCATCGTAGAAATCGGCCTTAAGGCCAATATTTTTTTAGAACAACAAGGTGATTCGGATCTTAAAACTGGGACTACCGGTGATTAAAATAGACCTATTTGTACCAAAATGAACACAATGATAGGTATTTGAAGAAAATATATCTCTTACAAAAAATCACAGAAAATCCCCAAAACTATATTATTCAAAAATTTGTAAAATTTATTTTTTTTTTAGAAATTTCTGTATAAATTTACAAAATTTGTAAGAAGAAATTTCTATATAAATTTACAAAATTTCTATAAGAAATTTCTATATAAATTTACAAAATTTCTAAGAAGAAATTTCTATATAAATTCACTAAATTTCTAAGAAGAAATTTCTATACAAATTTACTAAATTTCTAAGAAGAAATTTCTATACAAATTTACTAAATTTTTAACAAGAAATGTCTATACAAATTTATAAAATTTCTATAAGAAATTTCTATACAAATTTACAAAATTTTTAACAAGAAATGTCTATACAAATTTCTATAAGAAATTTCTATATAAATTTACAAAATTTCTAAGAAGAAATTTCTATACAAATTTACTAAATTTCTAAGAATAAATTTCTATACAAATTTACTAAATTTCTAAGAAGAAATTTCTATATAAATTCACTAAATTTCTAAGAAGAAATTTTATATTTTATTTATCATATATTTTTTTCATTTTATATTTTTCATTTTACATTTTATATATATGTATATTTTTCTCATTGCAATTCTAGCCTCACCAACCATAGAATAGATTTTATATTTTGGTTTACATTTTGTTTCCTCTCACCCCTTCACACTACCATTCTCGGATCGCTCTTTTCCATCCTTTCATTTAAAAGATTAGCTCCCTATCCCCACTATATCTTCTTCGGTATACATTCCTTATCTTACATATTATTTATAAACTTACTCCTATATTGGTCATGTATATCGCTTGTTCCATTATTCTTTATTACCGCTCTATGATTATAATCTTATCGTCTAGGTTACCTAATAATTTACTATTCAGTTTAATAAAGTTTAAAAGAATAAAATTCAACTAATAATTTAATAAACTAAAAATTTATACCGACATGTGATTTGAACGTTGCGTACTCGTGTATCTGTATTTCAAAAATTTTATTTTATTTACTTATACTTATAATACTAAATGTTATTACTATGCCACCGTATTGATACCAGACAATCCAGTTATGGAAATTATTGGTTTAAAAGTTGTTAAATCGAAATGAAAAACTGTTACTAATTATAATTTCTTTTTTCTTTTTTTCTTCAAATAAAATTCCGGTTATAGAGAGTTAACGGGCAGAAAGTATAAATTTTATGACGCGAAGGTGTACGGTAATAGTGTTTCGGTTTAAAAGTACAGTTTCATAATTCATATAATCAGACAGATAAGTACTCTTATTTCGTATAATTGGCAATTCTTGGATAAGACTTACAAACATTTGTTTCATTAATTTTTTGTGTACTAACATTGTATTATATTTTTTTTCTTCTTCTTTTTTCAATCATTATACGCCTGGAATATTTTTATCAAGTATCGACAGAGAAAAGGAATCGATAAAATTGTAATATATTATTTTTCGTAATACTTGAGCAACACGAAGTCTGTATTTTGTATACGTATTTGTATAACGAAACGCCGAAATCAAGCAAAATTAAATTTAATCGTGCAATTAACGACTAATCTCGATATTACTATATTTAAAAAAAAAGCAGCAAAAAATAGAGAATTGTATAATTAAAAATGTCAAAGCATTTTATTAACGATCGCAATGTTTGCGATGCTCAAAGGCTAGCGATATTCAGGTACGATGTTAAATAGAAATATAATAAAACAATCGTTTGTCTAGCTTAAGTTTTTCTGGATTACATTCGTGAAAACACGAATTTGCATAAAAATCTGCAGCCCAATGATCCGTGAATAAACGAATAAATAAACGTAGTAATTTTTAATGACATAATTCTCACTTTTATACGACACGAAAATTTTTACCGCTCTTGTTATTATAGAATGTGAATTATAAAATTTAAATAGCAAATTTTCCGATCTATAATTTCTTATACAAGCGCATGTAAATAAATGTTAACGAAATAGCGATATACTAAATTTTAAAATGCTTTCTTACGCTAAAAATACCTTTAGCATATCGCAATTTCGTTAACATTTATTTACATGAGTTTGTATAAAAAATTATAGACTGGAAAATTTGTTATTCATAACATTGGATTGTTTCAATATTTTTAAGTCTTAAGGTTTTATTTCATTACTTATTGTATACTCACTGCGACGAACAAGGTTTTACAGCGTCTTCTTGAATTCCAACGATTGAGCATCCCAAACTGTGATCGAATTAAATTAAACAATATTCATCTTGGTTTTATATAATTAATTAACTCACTTGATGCAGTCCATCTTCATAAGTTTCTTGATTTTACGTAACTGTCTTAAATTTGACATTCACCGATGGTGATTCCTCCTTATTTCCTTAATTGAAAAAAAGAAAAAAATATTTATTCTTGTAAAAGAAATTTGCTTTTCATAATGATTATTTCTTTCGTAAAAGAGACGTATTATAAAAAGTGACGAACTTTTTGGTGTCTTTCTATTTAAAATTGTAAACGATAGAAATGTTCGTTGACTGAAATATTTTTTTATCTGTCATTTATAGGTTATTATTCTTTCAAAGGAATAAACAAATAAACGAACTGAATCGTGCGAGGTTTTTTTTTATATTATAATTGTAATAAAATATATATATTATTGTATTTTTCTATAGAAATAATATATTCATTTTTTGTCTGCAATACGAATTGATTGAATTTTATTATCATTTATAAATTAACAATGACGTAGACAATATCGATAAACGCGTGTAGGCAAACAGCCAGGTTTTTATTTTTGGAAGAGGAAAATTTAGATCGTTAACAGTATAGAAAATATAATTATAACTGTACTCGTTGATACGGAATCGATAAATATTTTTAAAACTTTACTTTAATTTTTAGTATTTTTTAAACATTTCTGCTCGCAGAAAAAATTTTATATTCCATCATTTTGTTTCCTATTTTTTACTAATTCGTACGTTACGTAGATCTCGTATTTTTTAACCCTCTATGGGATCGCGCGACTTAATTTTCCATTAATTTTTCCAATAAGCAGACAAAATTCGGGCTATAAAGGGTTAAGAAAGTAATTTTCACAAATTCCCTGTTTGCTTTACATCATTGCGATACAAGCGTAAAAATATGTATATTTATTTATTTAAATTAGTACACGTCTATTTAATTTTCTTTTCTCCCGGGAATAATTCACAGTACGCGCGGTTACATTTTATTTGACCTAATTTTATTAATTTCTATCGGCTTATTGTATGGCGCGCCTAAGTTGTTGCAAACGAGAACTCGATTGAAACACATTCTGCATACAATGATCTAATTATCCTTTGCTATCTATGTGAAAGTAAGTTTCGTACGGCACACACTTTCACCACTACACTCGATAATTGCTCATTAATCACGCAACGAGCCCGTACAGTGAAAGTTGAAGCTGATTACAAACGAGCACTTCCCCCTTTCACGTGCCACTAATATTAAGCGTGCTTCTCTTAACTGTTGCATTGTTTCTACTAATTAAATCTCGGATATATTTGCTGCGAAAAAATATCGATTAGAAATATCGTGTAACCAGCATCGTTGGATGACAACAAATTTTCTAATATCGTTTTAAAAGATAACTAAGACGTTATATTTACACCGAATGGAATTTGTACCAATGTGTAATAGTTGTTTAATCGTTTGAGCGTAAACGATCTCGATCGTACTTCGCTGGTGTTGCGTCAAAAGTGCAAACCGCTGTTGTAATAAAAGATAAAAAATATCTATGCTTGTAATAATTATTTGGTACGCTGTATACGTTATTTAAGTCAAGTATTTATTAAATATTTCTTAAAAATTCTTCGCATCTTTGACGTATGGTGGATAGAGGCGAATTGGATAATTTTGTTTCGATAGTGAAAAAGTAATGTAGACATTTTTTGAAGGTTTATCCTGCATTGAAAATTGTTGGTCGTTTAAACGGTTAAAAAATATAGAGAGGGAATTTATCAAACGATTTTGTAATAGATTTAAATGTTTAAGTGGTGTATCGGTTAAGCAACAGAATAATCTAAAATTAAAATTTATGTAATTATATGTACTTTAATTTTTCCCTAAAGGAGTAAAAATTCACAAAGTTTTGAAATATAATGCAAAATTAATTATATTGATTAAGTTAAAAAGAATAAGGTAAAATTAAAATTGATGTAACTATATCTACTTTAATTTTTCTTTAAATCAATAAAAATTCAAAATATTTTGAAATACATATAACACAAAATTAATAATATTAATTAACCAACAAAACATCCTAAAATAAAAATTCACGTAAATATATCTCCGTATCCCGGTAAATAAATAATCAAATAAATAAAAAATTCAGATCATTCTGTTCCTTACGATTACTGCATAATTCACAATGCTAATGCAACAGACAAGGATAGATACAGCAATCTATACAAGATCAACGGCCTCTCTTGAGCGCCTAACTTTCGGTCAAAAACAGAGACAAGTTAACAGGAATACAGAATACGAAAAGAGGTATCCAAGCGCCTGTGTCTGACGTCACAGACAAGGAGCGCAAGTACAATGCGACAAGGAAAAACATACTTCTCTCTCCAGCACAGAAAAATGTCTAATAATTCGTTTACTAAAGAACAATCTGTAAACTTTTACAATTGCAACACCAAGATACAGCTTCCAACAACTTCTACATATAAATTTCAACAAAAATTCTCTATCCGATAGTTAATTAATTAATTATTAATTGACAAATTGTTACGTCGACCGTTTGAAGCAATCCTCTGAACACAAACAATTTTTTATTAATTTCGTAAATTTGTTCAATATACGTCTCGAAGAGTACCCCTCTGGCTGCTTTAAAATATAATTTTCATCGATATATTTTCTTAACAATCGTTCCTTAATTATTAAATATTACCGAACTGTCGATTGTTTAATATTTTAATACGTTTGTGCATATTAAATTTAGCGCGACGCGGAGACAACGCTCTCAATGGCGGCCGGTCGCCTTTCTCGCTCTGTGATTGGTCGCTGTCTTTCGTTAATAACTCATAAACAAAACCGAATTTNTTTTTGAAGGTTTATCCTGCATTGAAAATTGTTGGTCGTTTAAACGGTTAAAAAATATAGAGAGGGAATTTATCAAACGATTTTGTAATAGATTTAAATGTTTAAGTGGTGTATCGGTTAAGCAACAGAATAATCTAAAATTAAAATTTATGTAATTATATGTACTTTAATTTTTCCCTAAAGGAGTAAAAATTCACAAAGTTTTGAAATATAATGCAAAATTAATTATATTGATTAAGTTAAAAAGAATAAGGTAAAATTAAAATTGATGTAACTATATCTACTTTAATTTTTCTTTAAATCAATAAAAATTCAAAATATTTTGAAATACATATAACACAAAATTAATAATATTAATTAACCAACAAAACATCCTAAAATAAAAATTCACGTAAATATATCTCCGTATCCCGGTAAATAAATAATCAAATAAATAAAAAATTCAGATCATTCTGTTCCTTACGATTACTGCATAATTCACAATGCTAATGCAACAGACAAGGATAGATACAGCAATCTATACAAGATCAACGGCCTCTCTTGAGCGCCTAACTTTCGGTCAAAAACAGAGACAAGTTAACAGGAATACAGAATACGAAAAGAGGTATCCAAGCGCCTGTGTCTGACGTCACAGACAAGGAGCGCAAGTACAATGCGACAAGGAAAAACATACTTCTCTCTCCAGCACAGAAAAATGTCTAATAATTCGTTTACTAAAGAACAATCTGTAAACTTTTACAATTGCAACACCAAGATACAGCTTCCAACAACTTCTACATATAAATTTCAACAAAAATTCTCTCTCCGATAGTTAATTAATTAATTATTAATTGACAAATTGTTACGTCGACCGTTTGAAGCAATCCTCTGAACACAAACCATTTTTTATTAATTTCGTAAATTTGTTCAATATACGTCTCGAAGAGTACCCCTCTGGCTGCTTTAAAATATAATTTTCATTGATATATTTTCTTAACAATCGTTCCTTAATTATTAAATATTACCGAACTGTCGATTGTTTAATATTTTAATACGTTTGTGCATATTAAATTTAGCGCGACGCGGAGACAACGCTCTCAATGGCGGCCGGTCGCCTTTCTCGCTCTGTGATTGGTCGCTGTCTTTCGTTAATAACTCATAAACAAAACCGAATTTGAGACTTTCGGAAAGGAAAAAGTTGCTTAGAATCGTCTCAGGAATCACTTGTTAAAAGAACTTAGAGACCTTTTGGGACACCCTGTAGAATCGAGTATGTTTATTACGCAAAGATCTTCAGTCTAGTTACTCAGACATTAACAGATGGCGGTACCGACACCGATTTCACCAGCAATTTTCCCTATTTATTTCTACAATCGGTATTCGTATATTAGGCTGTCCCAAAAGTTTCTTTCGTTTTATCAATAAGTAATGCATACATAATATTTTACGTTTCACCATATATTATTATTTTACACAGGATTCATTTTGCGCTATTTTTTCTCTCCGTCTCTCGTTTAACAAATAAGGCTGAACGTTTATTTAAACATTGCCAGACGAAAGCATTGAAGATAACGGAAGGAACTTTCGGGACAACCTAATATTTATGAATATAATTTAGGCAATTATTTTATCTACTAAATAGCCTAAATAAAACCTCTATAGGAAATTATTTTATCTACTAAATGTTCAAATAAATACGTACAATACTATGATACAGGGTAGAACGTGGCGAATCGAGTAAAAATAAAATCGAAGAATTTTTAAGTCGAAAAAAATTGTTACGAATATATTTAATCAATCGCAAGTTCATGATACAAAGTAAACTTTTCAAGCTTTCACTATTATTTTTCCGCTATCGAACAGAAAATTGGATTCGCTTCGGTCTACCCTCGTGCAGTTTTGTGGCGTCAAATTTTTTATAAACGTCTTTTTTAAAAATCCATCGTCTATTAGCCTACGGTACGCTACATTTTTCTCGTCCGTATAAATTATCCGTTTCACGTGAATAGAAGAAATGTTTCACCTTACAAAAAAAAAGGGCTACGGAATTTCAAATTATTAGCAACGGATCCACGATCGAAACAGCCGCCCGATTAGCGGGCAGAAACGAATCATAATCGACGATATTATAATGCAACGCGTGTGTGGCTAATTAACGGAGATAAAAAAATACGGTTTATGTAATTGCGTCTCGTAATTATTGGTCGGTATCGAGCGGATGATGCGATAACCTCATCGGCCGGTTTTAGCAATGTTAAGAATTTTTGCCCGGTCGAACTGCGGTTGAAATCGGAGCGGCTCGCATTCCGAGATGGGTTTCAGTGGAACAGCGATGTGCGATCAGTGATATTAATGATAATAAGAGCAGAAGAAAAACAGATTTTACTCGCGACTTTTAAAAGGGAACGAGATCAAGGACCGAAGACGCACGCCTTCCGGCTGTTGATTGACACCGATTCATTTTCCTTCTGCTCCTGTCTGCGTGTTTTAACATTTCAATTCAAGACGGTCAAAGTATGCTTGTTTCTAACAAAAAAGAAAAGTAAATAAAATTATAGATGTTTAAAAAAAAATATTGAATGCAAGGAAAATAAATGTTCGATGATCTAACGCGACCGCTGTGAGTTACTTCAGACGTTACCATTATTTGTAACTCCGTGCGAGGAATTTATTGTGAATACTTTAAGTCGAGAAAAGAACAAATATTGTTGAGGAATTATAAAAAGTGGAAAAATGTAGTACGGTAAATTTATAAGGTTTAAATTTTTAAGAACCACTTTGGTGGTTTTTTAGTGTAAAGAGGAAATTTTTTTTATCGTAAATTTGGAAGTAATTTTTATGGAGGAATTTTAGAAATGATAGTTCGTTTGTTGGTTGATTCGAGCTGTTGGAAGTAAATAAAATATGGAATTAAATAGCGCTGAGAATTGATGAAAAAGAATCGGAGTATTTTTCGAACCGACAGAGAACAATGATTTATTCGAACATTTTTTGATCGTGGGCTTGCTTCGTATTTAATTTGGAATTTTTATGAAATAAATTATATTCGTAAAGTGTTTATGGGATTTTATGCTCTTTTTTATTTGTCATAACACGTAAACAGGATACCGTATCATTAAAACGTAGCTCTGACTGGTTTTAATGGTGAACGTTAATCCACGTGCAATCCTCCGATATACGGTGCGCAATCATTTATTTATCACCGTGTACAATTTACATTAGAACTTTAATCACCATTTAGAAACCGTAAATCATACGCCTAATTTACGACTGTCAGAATATTTTTAACACATTTTAGTCGTAATGTTCTTGCCATATTTTCATCCTTCATTCCAATAAGAAAAACCCAATAATTTGACCCTTTGAACTCAACCGGCGTCTCTACGAGGACATATAATTCTCTTCGGAGGTTGTTTTCAGTTAAATTTTGTATTTTATCTTTACATTTAATTAATCAACGCAAATTAACTACAAAAAAATCGTAAACGCCAATAATTTCGCTTTCTTTCCTCGATAAAATATTTAAACAAATACAAATCTTAACACCAGGACTACCAAAGTGATCGAAATAACTACTTCCTAATATCTTCTACAAATCTGATAAATTATCATTTACAAATTATTATTAAAAATATAGATAAAGACTCGTCTCCCTGATATCGTGCATTTTCTTCAATATCACCTTTTCATTTTTCTACTACAAAATAAAACATACTTCAACCCTCAACAGCTCTGCTCTTAACACGTTAAGCGCCACGCCGGTCCCTACGGACCGACGCTGAAAATTTCGTTTAGGCGTCGTCGATTTCCGAAAACTGACAGTGTCAATTTCAAAAAATAATACCTTATAATTCATCAACGAGTTCTATTACATCAAATTAAACAAAGATACGACTTTCCTTTCCAGGTCCCCTACAATTTTCTTCTTAAATTCCTAATTATTCCGCGACCAAATGTTANCCAGGACTACCAAAGTGATCGAAATAACTACTTCCTAATATCTTCTACAAATCTGATAAATTATCATTTACAAATTATTATTAAAAATATAGATAAAGACTCGTCTCCCTGATATCGTGCATTTTCTTCAATATCACCTTTTCATTTTTCTACTACAAAATAAAACATACTTCAACCCTCAACAGCTCTGCTCTTAACACGTTAAGCGCCACGCCGGTCCCTACGGACCGACGCTGAAAATTTCGTTTAGGCGTCGTCGATTTCCGAAAACTGACAGTGTCAATTTCAAAAAATAATACCTTATAATTCATCAACGAGTTCTATTACATCAAATTAAACAAAGATACGACTTTCCTTTCCAGGTCCCATACAATTTTCTTCTTAAATTCCTAATTATTCTGCGACCAAATGTTTTTCAATTATTATCACAGCACACAGCTTACAGGAAAGTCAACCAAAATCGACGTGGCGTTTAACGCGTTAAAAACTCTTTCTAAAATTTACATTTTTTTCAATTCTCTCATCAACACCAAGCAGCGATATTTTCCCGCCCAAGATCGCTCTCGATCGATAAAGCCGAAGAATCGTTTCGTTCCATCTGAAAAATGTAGCCTAATCGCGAGGCAGGTCCAACAATACCGACGTTAATCATATTAACAACGATAATACTCGATCCGACAACGAGAAAATTAATCAAATTGGCCTGATAGCCTCGGATAATCGGCGTTCTCCTCCGGTTGGTGCATCGATTACTATCGACGCGCATCATTCGACCCTCCCTCGTATAAATCCTAGACACTTCTCCCCCGGAGGATCCTAACCCGCGAGAATCGCAGCGTTCCATCGAGATCGGCACGGTGTTTTGTTCGCCGGTCGGGACAACGCGGCTGAGCCGAGCTAAAAGTACGAACGGAGTGTGGCGCCAAAGAGTACCCGAGGGCTTGGGTAAGGTTAGCGACCTTGGAGTACACGGTAAAGGACAGAGCTGGTCGAGGGGCTCCCCTCGTCCATCCATCATTGCTATCCGGCAATCAGTGCCAAGCAACATTATCGGTCAATTTACCGTCGCCGTGACCGGTCTCGCTAACGTGAAAAAGCGAATCTCGTTTCAGGCGCCGTGAAAAAGGTTTGAATTGCGCGCCATCGAACGTCGCGACGTTTCTTTCTGTCGTGGACCCTGTTGGGGTAATTATCTGCGATTGTAGGACCAAGGAAGTTTTTACGGCGGTAAATAGGGTTCGTTAATTTCCCTTTGAGTCGATCGAGCTTTTAATTCTTTGTACTTAAGCGTTATTTCTTTTTTTTTTTTCTTTTTTTTATGTTTCGCGGTTGGTTGGGAAAAAGTATAATTCTTTACGATTTTTTATCTGAGTTTATCCGAGTTTATCTAAGTTCATCCAAGTTTCGCGGTTGTTTGGAAAAAAATATAATTCTTGACGATTTTTTATCTAAGTTTATCTAAGTTTATCCAAGTTTCGCGGTTGTTTGGAAAAAAATATAATTCTTTGCGATTTTTTTTATCTGTTCCGTTCTACTTTCTTCGTCTTATGGCGAAAAAAGGAATCTGAATCGATGGAAGTAGAAATTTTAATCTGAAACTTAATCCTTGAGGATAATTACACAGGTTGGTACAGCGGCGCCAGCTGAGTGCAAAGGGTTATACTTGATTTATAGGTGCTTTTCATTTTTTGCTTCACTATTTTTTTACCGTTTCGAGGGTTATTAAGCGCACCGGGGATTTCTGTATTATATTCGATGCATAAAGAGATACATGCACGTACTAAAACAAAGATAAATAAATAAACCCAAATGTAGTACTTATTATAATACATCTATAGCGATTATTGCTTTAAGAATTTTCGAATCAAAGCGAAAAACTGTAATCGATCGTAATCTTTCCTCTGATAAGTAGACAAAATTCGGGCCATGGAGGGTTAAACACGAATACGGCGATAAGCAACTAAAACAAACCTTTAAAAATATATCTAAACGAGTATGCAACTTCCAAGTCAAATGATATAAAAAATAAAAAAAAAGAAGAAACGTCGGCAGATTTTAACACTTTGACGGCCGCACGTTTCGGAAAAGAGTTGCGCTTGCCGCCGGCATATTTTGTGCGATTGCGCGAAATCGCGCGTACGTGAGTTCGGCCGATAATCGCTGGATCGTGAACTCGCGTATGCGTGACTTTGGCCGTCAAAGTGTTAAGAAAGGACAAGATCTAGGAACGATTGGCTGAAATGAAGATCGAAGGGCCTATAGAGCTTTGAGAAACCCTGATCCATAACGAAAGAAACAAGACGTAAGAAGCGAATTAACTTTCAGTCTTAGCCAGCTGATAAACGGCCTCACGCAAGATATCTAAATACCAAGGAGACTCTAAAAGGCCCCGCATCCTCGAGCGCGAAATTTACGTTCGATTCGCATCCGTCGCGAGCGAATATAAGTGTCGAGGCTCTGCGTCTCCGGTACACCTCGGGCGTTATAACTTCGGCAGTTGTTACTTATAAATTATCATCGAGGCAGTTATAACTCATAGACTGTACGACGCCTTATAACTTATACTCTCGGTCGTATAAGTTATAAACGCGGTGCATGTAATTTATATGTTACTCGCTGCCGATGTTATAAAACCCTGTTGCCGGCCAACAAACGGCATTATTTGATACGAGATTATAATACGCAGCCAGCGATCCCGAATGTCCGACTTCTTTTAATTCCGATCGATCCATTGATTCATTCGTATCGGCGGTTCTTTGTCGTTTTGCATTTACCTTTCGATTCGATCGTGGAGGATAAAACGATGAGTGCGTTTTCGTACGCGGTATATTTTCGAAGCTTTCGCGTGTAGTTCCTTCGAAAAGAATCTAATCGGTATTTCTTGATTTCGAGCAGGTGCAGGAAAATAGGTTTGATCGAAGCGATGTTATTATGTTTGCCAAATTGTGAATTTTTATTTTAGTTTAATTCTTTGGTAGTTAAAGTTTGGGCTAATTTAACTCTGTTGTCCTCTTTGGGTCTATGGAAGTTGAAATGAAGTTTACTTTTATATAGATATTATGATGTTAAATATTACTTTATTGGGATTTAACGTTTTTGATTTTCGAGTTTATTTCTTTAATATTTTGTATTTTGTGAGTTTAAAATATTTCCAAATTTAACTCTGCTGTTCTTTTGGAATCTGTATGACCCGAAATGAAGTTTGCTTTTACACGATTACTAGGCTTTTAAGTATTCCTTTATTGGGATTTAATGTATTTAATTTTTAAGTTTGCTTCTTTAATATTTTATGTTTTGTGAGTTTAAAATGTTTCCAAATTTAAGTCTGCTGTCCTCTTTGCGTCTATGGGACTTGAAATGAAGTTCACTTTTATGTAGATACTATGATTTTAAATATTACTTTATTGGGATTTAATGTATTTAATTCTTGAGTTTATTTCTTTAATATTTTATATTTTGTGAGTTTAAAATATTTCTAAATTTAACTCTACTATTTTTCTGGGATTTGTATGACCCGAAATGAAGTTTGCTTTTATACGATTACTAAGCTTTTAACTATTTCATTATCAGAATTTAGCGTTTATTTCTTTAATACTCTATAATATTCTATACTTTGTAAGTCTAAAATATTTTAAAATTAAAGAAAAGAAATGTTTAGAACATACCAATGTGTAGTATAAGTGAAGAGCACGAGAGGGTTGTCTTCTACGCTCACAGGTCGGCTTCGTATCCAAATATGCGACAGTGTTTGCCTATACTCAAAAACATTAGCAGCAGTAATTATCCACACGATTTTAAATAAAATTAAAAAAATGCAGCTATACGTACAAGTAAATAACTTCCATTAAACAATTAACCTTGCTACGATCCTCCGGTCACTTTCGACCCAATCCTGTTTCCCTCTCCTTAAAAATCGCCCTCAATTTAAAATAAACACCAAACAATATTTCTATTTCCCTCAAAACTAAAACCTTTTATTTACCAAAAACCAAAAGACTGCTCTCGAAAAACAATCCGAAGACCCTAACAGAATTAAAAACGAGTAACGCACCTCCATCGACAAAAATCTCAAAACCCATTTTCCCTCACACCCAGAATAAAATCACTTCGCTTACGCATAATACCCGCCCCAATCAGGAAGGCGAAGAAAAATGAAGTTCAACAGCATTTTAAGAGCCAGCCTGACCGCAGCGTGACCGGAAAAGCTTCTCGCGCTCGACTTTTGCAACGCGTGGACCTGCGGCTGTGCATAAATCTCGAGACGCGGCTCACGGTGCGTTCCTCTTCGAGGCAGCCGCACGTGCGTTCGCACGCGTGTAGGACACCGGTGGAGCCACGAGAAACAGGCGATCCGGAGAACGAGGGAGCGTTGGAAGCGGCGAGAAGACGAGGGAGGCAAAGAGGGATTCCACGTGGAATATCCAGTGCAGCATGTAAAAGCCCGTTATGCTCGGTGCTCGGTGTTAGCGTTGTGCATAGGCTCGTATGCATTAGTATGGCGTACGCTATAAATAGATGTAGCAGACCGCAGAGAGATCCTAGCCATCCCGTCTCCTCTTCCTCCTCCTCTCGCGTATCAGAATGCAACTTGGTAGTAGCGAACCTCCTGGGCACCCTGGTCGAGTTTCTGCAAAAGAGACGCTGCTGATTACGAGGATTCATTTTATTTTTGTAACGTCGAGTAGGCGGATGGAGGAGGTACTCTATGTGCGTGTACGTTGGTTTCATTCGTGTATTTTTGTACGGTGGGCTTGCGGTTTATTATGATGTTGTGGAAATGGTTGTTAGCCGAGCGGGTAATAAGTTGTGATTTAATGAAATAGATATGTCAGTCGCTTCGGTTGGTAGGAAATACACCCAATTCTGTTTTTCCAGTCGTTTACTACGTATTTAGTATGGATAAACACTATAATTATCGACGGTTGAAGCAGTTGCACGTATTCGCAGCGATGAAAGCAAAATGGACGATAGGGAATAAGGATCGGAATAAGGATTCGGTTAAAAGAAAGAGTTCTGAGTTTGAAAGACTAGGTTTCGTTATTGATTTTTGGAATTAAATTTGTGTTGAGAGTTTGTGACGGAAAGTTGGCTTTTATAAATTTTTGCTGGTGTTTTTTTTGGCGTTCGATGAAAATTATGCGATTCGCGTCGATTTGCGCGGTGTAAAAAAATGCACGATGCATTGGAGATAAAGTTTTACTCATACTTTTTACAGAAAATTATGGGAAATTGTGTGAAAGTCACTGCAATAAATTCTGCTGTGAAACTTTAAAATTTTACAGTAAATTCTGCTGTAAAACTTTAAAATTCTGCAGCAAAACTCGCACGAAAAATTAGGAGTTGGATAGATCTAGCGTTAAACAACCAAACAATTGATCAAACAAATGAATGTAACACACCAAATTATTAAAAAAGAAAGATTCTCGGAATTGACGATAAAAGAAAAATTATATCTCTGAATTTTTCTTGGTTATTGGTTCCTTTAAAAATTTCGTCANTGGAAGCGGCGAGAAGACGAGGGAGGCAAAGAGGGATTCCACGTGGAATATCCAGTGCAGCATGTAAAAGCCCGTTATGCTCGGTGCTCGGTGTTAGCGTTGTGCATAGGCTCGTATGCATTAGTATGGCGTACGCTATAAATAGATGTAGCAGACCGCAGAGAGATCCTAGCCATCCCGTCTCCTCTTCCTCCTCCTCTCGCGTATCAGAATGCAACTTGGTAGTAGCGAACCTCCTGGGCACCCTGGTCGAGTTTCTGCAAAAGAGACGCTGCTGATTACGAGGATTCATTTTATTTTTGTAACGTCGAGTAGGCGGATGGAGGAGGTACTCTATGTGCGTGTACGTTGGTTTCATTCGTGTATTTTTGTACGGTGGGCTTGCGGTTTATTATGATGTTGTGGAAATGGTTGTTAGCCGAGCGGGTAATAAGTTGTGATTTAATGAAATAGATATGTCAGTCGCTTCGGTTGGTAGGAAATACACCCAATTCTGTTTTTCCAGTCGTTTACTACGTATTTAGTATGGATAAACACTATAATTATCGACGGTTGAAGCAGTTGCACGTATTCGCAGCGATGAAAGCAAAATGGACGATAGGGAATAAGGATCGGAATAAGGATTCGGTTAAAAGAAAGAGTTCTGAGTTTGAAAGACTAGGTTTCGTTATTGATTTTTGGAATTAAATTTGTGTTGAGAGTTTGTGACGGAAAGTTGGCTTTTATAAATTTTTGCTGGTGTTTTTTTTGGCGTTCGATGAAAATTATGCGATTCGCGTCGATTTGCGCGGTGTAAAAAAATGCACGATGCATTGGAGATAAAGTTTTACTCATACTTTTTACAGAAAATTATGGGAAATTGTGTGAAAGTCACTGCAATAAATTCTGCTGTGAAACTTTAAAATTTTACAGTAAATTCTGCTGTAAAACTTTAAAATTCTGCAGCAAAACTTGCACGAAAAATTAGGAGTTGGATAGATCTAGCGTTGAACAACCAAACAATTGATCAAACAAATGAATATAACACACCAAATTATTAAAAAAGAAAGATTCTCGGAATTGACTATAAAAGAAAAATTATATCTCTGAATTTTTCTTGGTTATTGGTTCCTTTAAAAATTTCGTCAAAAAATTGATAAGAAAAATAAGCAAAAAAAAAAAAACAAAAAATTAAAGAAACATTCTGCACTGCACGCAGGTGTCGAGGAAAGGATGCTACCAGGTTTTGTGAATCTATGCTTCCTGTGCGGTTTCCGAGAAATCCGGCGTGCACCAATGGCGCGAACCTGTCCCCAGTGTTAATAAGGCGTCGATATAACGCCGCCGTGCAATTTAAAACACCATTTTCGCGGCGCAGGCCGTTATGAGATACCGGTATACCGTCCGATCTGGGCACAGGTAGCTTCTGTTTTCGGCAATGGGGATGTCAGACAAGTTACGACACGGCCAGCAGGTGTTACAACCGGAGAGCCAGTCGCGGAGAACCCAGGACTTCCTCCTTTTTCTCCTTCCCTCCTTCTCAATCTTTCCTTCCTTCATTTTTCATTTTAGTTCGATCTGGTTGCAATCGGTCGACCGAACTTGGCTACTGTTAAACCCTTTCACCGCGTGTTCAATATTTTTAAACTTCCTGCTCCGATTAGCTTCGAAGTTATCGAAATGATCCATTTGTTAAAACTTTTGGATCGCGTAAGGATTATTGGTTTATTAATTTTGTATGAATTATTGATTTATTAATTTTATGAGAATTATTGATTTATTAATTTTATGAGAATTATTGATTTATTAATTTTATGAGAATTATTGATTTATTAATTTTATGAGAATTATTGATTTATTAATTTTATGAGAATTATTGATTTATTAATTTTATGAGAATTATTGATTTATTAATTTTATGAGAATTATTGATTTATTAATTTTATGAGAATTATTGATTTATTAATTTTATGAGAATTATTGATTTATTAATTTTATGAGAATTATTGATTTATTAATTTTATGAGAATTATTGATTTATTAATTTTATGAGAATTATTGATTTATTAATTTTATGAGAATTATTGATTTATTAATTTTATGAGAATTATTGATTTATTAATTTTATGAGAATTATTGATTTATTAATTTTATGAGAATTATTGATTTATTAATTTTATGAGAATTATTGATTTATTAATTTTATGAGAATTATTGATTTATTAATTTTATGAGAATTATTGATCTATTAATTTTATGAGAATGATTGATTTATTAGTTTTATGAGAATTACTGATTTATTAATATTATGAGAATTATTGATTTATTAATTTTATAAGGATTATTGATTTATTAATTTTATGAGAATTATTGATTTATTAATTTTATAAGGATTAATGATTTATCAATTTTATGAGAATTATTGATTTATTAATTTTATAAGGTTTATTTATTACTGATTTATAAATATATTATAAATTTTTATGCAATTTGAATTTGTACACGTCTTTTTTGTAGATCGTGGAGTTTTACGCGATTCATATTTTTCAGAATAGAGTAAAAGATGTAAAACTTCGGTGGAAAATTATTCCATCTACCAGGAATTACAATAAACGCTTTAATTTTTATATATTACACATTTTCTGCGCGATTTTGAACGAATGAAAAAAAGAATACCAAGAAGAAAAAATAAAATGACAAAGGAAGTTGCGTCGTACGCGCAAGATGCTAAACGATCGATCGATAAAAAATGAGAGTCGCATTAGGTAATCCAGTTAACCACTATCTGCGACAAGATCGATATTTCATGCAGCATGTGAGTTAACAGTTCTAGATTCATGATTCGTGTCGAGCCACCTGTAATTTGCACGTAATGCTATACATTAACACTTTAACATACAATGCAATCGAACGCGACCGGTGACTCGGTTTGCGGTTCGAAAACGCGCCTTGCTGTTGGCAATACGCCGGATACTTCTGACAGCGTGTTCCTTCCGATCAGGCGTTCGGTATAAATAAAACATATGTTAAAAAGTAAAATAATATATTTAGCAGCACCTGATGCCATAAATAAAATTTTTCATTCACACATGCCGATTATAGGATAACTTTTCCTCGATACTCATGAATATCCACAGCGAACGTGTTGATTTGGCGAACGATTGATGGATTTTACTTTACGTAAGTTGTGTATTTTTAATACTGTAAACCGGGCTTATTTTGCACCAAAACTTGAACCATATTAATCATACAACTTTCTTACTATACGTATCTAATTTAAACTGACAGTGAGAAATAAACAAGTTAACCACGTTGTTCTCTTCTCTTACGCGACACATTTGCATTCCCTCGAAAGATATATTTCTTTTCTTCATTTTTAAATATTTTAAATAAACTTGGAAGATGTACGATGTCAAAGAACGGAAAAATTAAATACCTTAACACTAAAACTACCAAAGCGGTCAAAATGACCGTAATTTCTCGTAGAAATTATATAAATTCACAACGATTCAGTTCGGCGAATTTTTCACGATTTTCTGTGAGAAATATATTTTTCACAGAAAATCTGTTCTCCTCCCGTTATATATATTTTTTTTAGAATACCTATCATTTTTATTTCTTTGGGTACAAATAGGTCTACTTTAATCATCGGTAGGTTTAGCGTTAAATCTGACGAATAAAAAAAATATATAACGCGCAGAAGACAAATCTTCATAAAAATCGGTGAAAATTTCCAAAAATTAACCACGTTAAACCAACAAAATTTCTATGAGAATTTACGAATCGATCGTTTCGATCACCAGGATAATTCTAGTATCGGTAAAATATTAATTCTGTATGAACACGTTGCTTCCGAATTGTTCTCTCTCGTTACGAGTATTTAGAGCCGAGAGGATTTAATCCTCCACGGTGCCAAGCGACGTTCCTCCGCGCGGTTAAGATCGTTTTATACGACGAAATCCGAACAAAGCAGGCGGGAACGGCGCGTTATGCCGATTTATTTCAATAACCAGCCATATAGCAGGCGCTTAGAGGCTAAGACCCAGACCAGGGTCGCGTCGTGATGCGGCGAGTGGTCGCAGAAACCGCGCAAGGCCACCTAGAAGAGCAGGCCCGTGTTCGGAGGGCCTCAAGGTCAGCGATAGTATCGAACATAAATGGAGGAAGAGAGAAGGAGAGCTGTTGGTTGCATAATTGCGTCACGTTGTTCGGGAATCAGTGCTATGGACGTGCAAGCCGGTGGGTGTTTTGCAAAAATCGCCTGCAAACTGGATTCCAGCGCGACACGCCGGGCGTATGCGCGCGAATACGCGCGTTGGTAGAATTGTCAACCTTTAATCTGTTTTCTTTACAAATTTTGTGTCGATGATTGGATAAATTCACGAAGCTTCTAGTTAATTCTAGAACAGTGATGCCTGGTTCGTAAGAACTGCAACCCCTTCGGTACAAAATGAAGGTTTTTGTTTTATTATCGCCATTATTGAATGGTTATTTCTTTTTTATTTGCGATAGAACATCGTTAAATGGTATTTTACATAATTCTTTTTGCTATTCTTTCTCTTCTTTGAGTTTAGAGTCACATTGACGGCTGAGTTATTAGCGACAGGATTTAATAAGAACTGTTTTGATTTTGTTAGGTTCCTGTCGATTAGATATTTTTTTGTTTTATTATCGCTGCTATTGAATCGTTATTTTTTTTTTTATTTGTGATAGAACATTGTTCAATGGTATTTTACATAATTCTT
>SMSQ01026217.1:77650-91738 GCA_019453375.1 Ctenoplectra terminalis
TTTTTTTTTTATTTGTGATAGAACACCGTTCAATGGTATTTTACATAATTCTTCCTGCTCTTTTTTCTTTTCTTCCAGTTTAGAGTCACATTGACGACTGAGTTATTAGCGACAGGATTTAACACGTTAAACACCGCTCTAATTTTGGTACCATTTTTCGTTAGCCCGTTGTGATACCAATTAAAAAACATTTAGTCGCAAAATAGTTAAGAATAAAAAAATAGCTAAGAATAAAATTGTAAATGCCTGCAAAGAAAAGTCGCATCTTCGTTTAATGCGATTTGATAAAACACATTAATAAATCATAAGGTATTATTTTTTTAAATTAATACCATCAGTCCCGATAAATCAATGACACCTAAATTTCAGCGTGAAATTTTGTTAGGTTCGTATCGATTACATACTTGATCCTTTTTTTTTACCTCCTTCTGGAATATTAAGGCTCCGAATCGATGCATTTAAACATGCAATTAAACAACAAAGCTGCAGTGCCATCGTTCGGGGAACAGTACCGTAGCCGTGGTTGCTTAAGAACATGTTCCATTTCCCCCCATGTTTGTGTGCTCTTCCGCGTTTAAATAGACTCAAAGGAAAGCTAAAACTAATAGCCAGAGAAGTTCTAACAAAGATCATTACACCGCGGAACATTGTTTTTTGAGCGACGCTATAGGTTAGCACGTGTAATCGTTCGTTGTTCCTCTTGTCACGTTTGTATGCTTTTCCGCGAGCGGATTTAGGTAGAATCAAAGCAAAACTTCCACGTAATAGCGGAAGAGGCTATAACAAAGTAGAATAAGATCATTTGGTTCTCTGCGATAATCTCGTGGGTTACTATTCCTGTACATATGTACATCGTCCTATTTTTGCCTGTCCGAACAACTGTTGCTCTTCCTGTCCGGTTTATGTGTGTATCCGTCTTGCTGCGCGCAAATTTAGGTAGACTGACTGGAAACTTTCCCCTCTCCGATTATCGAAAGAAACTACAACAAAGTCCAGGAACGTTGCACTGCAGGGACCGTTATTTTTGGAGGTTGCTATAGTTGGTTCGGCGTAAACGTTCGATGCTCCTCTTGTCGCTTTTATACGCTTTCCTGTCTACGAACTTAAGCAGGATCGCGTATAAAATTTTCCGTTTAATAGCGGAAGAAGCTGTCACGTAATAATGATAACGTTGCGACACATTCTTGCATCGAACTGTACACGTGTATTCGCGTATGAGCGCGTTACACGTTTCACCGCACCTGTGGCCTCGTCAGCGGGAAAATTTAAGATGTGTTCAGGTGTAAGAGGCATCTCATTATGGTGTAAAAAGTGTCTAACGAAATAATTAAACAGTGCATCACTCTTGCACAGTGTTGCATATCAGTTTGTTCCTACTCGTACGTTTCTTTGCGTGGGAATAAAAAAGTTTCGTTTCTTTTTTTTCACGCAGAAGTTTATAAATTAAATCAAGCAACTCGTCTTTTTGCGATAGTTAAAATATCAGTTGTACGTTGTTCGCTGTGATGCGATAATTTTATTGAGCAAAATTTTTTAGTAAAATCTTCCTGAGCGTCCAAAGAATCTCAAAGAAGCTACAAATATTGGAAGAACAACAGTTTTGAAATGTACTGTGATTACAAAAATATTCGCTTCAATACATTTTTATATATTTTACTCTTCTATTTACAAACTTAAGAAAAGTTCTTAACAAAATCTTTCTTTAACCATTCAAACAACTCCAATGAAGCTACCACTAATAGAAAACCGTACCACCACTTTTGAACCGTACTTCCTTACAAAAATACTCTCTTCACCACATTTATATATTATGCCCTTTCTATTTACAAACTTAAGAAAAATTCTTAACAAAATCTTTCTCCAACCATTCAAACAACCCCAAACAAGCTATCACTAATAGAAAACACCACTTTTGAACCGTACTTCCTTACAAAAATACTCTCTTCACCACATTTATATATTATGCCCTTCCTATTTACAAACTTAAGAAAAATTCTTAACAAAATCTTTCTCCAACCATTCAAACAACCCCAAACAAGCTATCACTAATACAAAACACCACTTTTGACCCTTACTATGCTTACAAAAATACTCTATTCGCCACATTTATATACCACACCCCTCCTATTCACAAACTTAACCCTCTATAGTCCGAATTTTGCTTGTTAATCAGAGAAAAGAACTAGGATTGATTACAGTATTTCACCTCGATTGCAAAATTTTTAAAGTAATAATTGCTATAGATGGATTGTAGTATCACTACAATAAAACATTCATTGTATTTGTGAGCTAAAGGTGCCGAGTGCACGCTCTGCCGTCTCTAGGCTTTCGCCTATACCGGCATACTACAATAAAACAGTAACAAAATTTAATGGTACAGCGATAACTAACTGAAATAAATTTTTTTAAATATAAAAACATGAATATGTAACTCTGAAGAAGCGCCATAGAGGGTTAAGCAAAATTCTTAACGAAATCTTTCTCCGACCATCCAAACAACCCCAAACAAGCTACCACTGATACAAAACACCACTTTCGAACCATCCTATACTTACAAAACCGTTCACGTTCATCCTCTTCAACAACACCTGTACACTATCCTATCTATCACTATCGAGATATCTACAACAATGTTCAACGAAACTCCATTTCAAACGTCCAAAAAACTCATCAACGGTACGAAACACAATTTTTGAGCGTTCCTGTAGCCTCCGCCTTGCTCGCCCGGTTCTGGCTCCGTACGTACGCGCGTTCCTGCGTGCAAGTTCACGTTTCTACGCTCGCGAGGAAGATGCACGATAACTATCCGCAGCCGGTCCGTTCGTCGTTCATCAATCGACCGCCGCCCGGATGGCATTCCAATTACAGGCGATCACGATTCCGCTTTGGCGTCATCCTAGTTTCGCGGGAATCGTACGGCGGCGCGTAAAGCGAATGATCGATTTTATTTTTTCTTTTTTTTTCTTTTTTTGTTGTGTTTCTTTTTTTTTTCTCTCTCTCTCTCTGTCTCTCTTCTGTTTTGAGAGATGTTCACAGGTTAGACGGGCAAACCTGCGTTATGTGGAGCAGACGGTATCGAGGCGTGATTCCACTGGGCCTCTTCTTCCTCTGTTCGCGTGACGCGTCCGCAGGCCGACTTCGACTCGATTTGCGCTCTTTTCGCCCGGGAGAGAGGATGCGGATGTTTTGTTCGGTAATTTAATTACCGTGATTTTTTTCACGGCAAACCGGCTTCCGTGGGCAGCCGGCAAAAAATATGGTAATTATAGTTGACGATTCCTCGCGGGACGAGGACGAATCGTGATCGCGAGAGGCTGCACGAGCGACTGCACGCGTGGTTATATTCTGTTCGCCTTGTTCCACCATTTTGTACAGTTCGGCGCGTTTCATGGGTATTTTATTGGATGTTGATCTGAATGCCGATCTTTTGATTATCTAATATTCTAGATGGTGAGTTTTTTTAATTAAAAAATTGATACAGCGGACGGAGAAGGGATATTAACAAGCTTAAATGAGCGCTATATTATCACCATTGTTAGTGGTATGCATGAGGCATTTCCTCTCCTACTGGGAGAAGGAGAAAATTTATTTTTTATATCTATTTTATATTATATTTCTGTATAGGACGACTTGTTCCGAATTATAAATTAATAAAATGATTTTATCAATAGTTTGTAAGTAAAATTACACTTTGCTGTCGTAAAGTTTTTTAAGTTTCACAAGACTATGGTGAAAATTTAGTTTTCAACAAAGTATAGTTGTCAAGCATAGTTTTTAACAAGGCATAGTTGTCAAGCTTAGTTTTCAACAAAGTGCTATTTTGAAAAAGAAAAGAAAAAGAATTATAAATGTTCATAATTTTTTACTTATACACTATCTAATAAAAAAATTAATTCAACTTGGCCCTTAAATTATGACAAAAATTACACACGTTGACATAGCGTCGTCAGTGGAACACGAAGAGTTAAAAATACGTGAAACAAGTAACGAATAAAATTGAATTCATGAAAAAAAAAAATATTACTTATTGAAAAAATATACTTTAAAATAATAATTCATTGAAAAAATATACCTTAAAATAATAATTCATTGAAAAAATATACCTTAAAATAATAATTCATTGAAAAAATATACCTTAAAATAATAATTCATTGAAAAAGTATACTTTAAAATAATAATTCATTGAAGAAAAAAAAACCATAGCAAGGATATCATGAACCTCGCGCACAAAACTGAATATTGTTTCCAAACGCAAAAGCGTCACGCGTAATCAACCGACTTTTCGCGCAAATCGATCTCGAGGATAGATCGTTCCTGGCGCCGGTTTTTGCGCTACGTTTCCTGGTGCCCGACACACCGTATCCCACAGCCTGTCGATCGCATACGTTCGAGCGATTAAACGATAGAAGCGATTAGGAGGCTGCGCGCATGCCTTCGCAACGGCTACCTACTATGAAATTATTAGCGGTGGCGCCAGTTATCTCGCCTCTCTCTTTCCATCTATCCACCCCACCATGTATCCTTCTCGCTATTTTTTTTATCTCCTCTCCTTTCTCTCTTGCACGCGATAAGAAAACGCCGCCGACGTCACCTCGCACCTCACCCACGTTCCTTTTTTGCCTTCGCGGCGGAAACCGGGGAATTTGAACCGTTCCAGGAATTTTTCCACCGCGTACAATGGTGCAGGGTTCTTCTTTCGCGGTACGAAGAACGTTTTCAAAGCCTTGTTTTGCGAAGTTAATTATAGACAGTCCGTGTTGGGGTACCTTGGATAGGTTTCGCCACTTTTCGGTTGCTCGAATGTTTTTTTTTTGCTTTTTGCAGTGGACTCAGAAACCGTGGCGTAATATTAACCCTTCGCGCTCGAACGTTTCCTCTCAGGGGACATCAGCGTCTTGTATAATTTTTGAATAATTATCGATTTCAATTCTTCGATAGAAATAGAGACACTGAAATTGTTCGGTAGCTGTAATGTTGAGAAGAATTAATCGCAGTGATTATTAGTTCTTATTAGTTCTTAGTTTTTTTAGATTAATTAATTTTGTAGATTAATAAAATTTTCTTAGATTAATAAAATATTCTTAGATTAATCAAATTTTCTTAGATTAATTTTACAAACTAATGAATTGTGATTATTTTTCTCCCAAGCAAACAAAACTCCAGTTGTGCAGGGTTAAATATTCGAAGATATAATGTCTATTAATAATGAAACAAACTTAAATTAACCGCGAAGAAAGCTATTACAACTTTGTCGTCTAATGTAGGCACTTTGTAGCGAAAGGGTTAATTTATACATGGTACGGATTTTGCCACTGAGTTTTCATGGCGATCGCAGAAATGTTGCGTTACACCGCCAGCTCACTCGCAAATCTTGTTAATGGAACGCTAATGGAACGTGAACGTGATTTTCGACGTTTTCGCGTGCGGGTTGTTCCTGGCGGAACGCCAGATCGTCGAGGAAAATAAAAAGAAGCTGCGATCGTGAGTGAGCTTTCAATTTACGATTTTATTTCTTTTTATTCGTTTCACTTTTCCCGAGGGCTTGGGTGAGTCATGGTAATGTTTTAATTAGAGAGCGAGAGAAAAATTTGGATCAAAGAAGAGCGAATTTGCTTTGTTACTGAGGAGCTTTAATGATTTTTTTAGTACTAAGGTGATTGTGTAAACATTTTTGTAATTTCATATTGAAATTATTCTTATGTTTGATATTATTTTTTAGAGTTTCTGTAATTTTACCGTGGAATTATTTTCTTTACTATTTTTTTATTTCCTTTATTTTCCTTATTTTCTTTACTTTTCTTTACATTTCTTATTTCCTTCATTTTATATAATTTCATTTTCGTGGTAAAATAATTTTTTGCTTCGAGAATACATTTATTTTGCAACAATGTGATTTTGTAAAAATTCAGTCCACGGTCAAGTGGACCAACTGTGGTCCTAGCTTATTATTACTGTCACAAGCAATGGTAAATAAATAAATTTTCTCAAGAATAAGCAACTGAAAAAGGAATCTACGGTTATGTTTCCTAGACACAGAATATTTGTTGTCCACTTTGGTTGAAAGAAAAAAGAAAACACGAAAATTGATTACGCGAAGTTCTTTCTTCTTCTTAACGAATTATCTCAATCTTCTTACAATTTTTAATTGCTTACCTCTAATGCTCTCCAAAATTATAGTCATCAAGCATTCAATGTTTCAGCACTGACATCATCATTAATTCCTTCACTGTTTCATGCTTCTGCTTCGTATTAAATTAAACGTCGTCGTAGAAAGAAATTGGCGAACACTCGGTAAAAAGCAACGGAAATCTCGTTTATCTTCCCAGCATCCATTAACTTCGCGTCGCAAAAACCGTGATTGAATAATCAATCTTTTTTTTTTTCTCCGCTCCTGATATTCATCTAACAACTTCTTTCCAGTTATTTTTCATACTACTATTCGTAATTATGCCCACTTTCTATTTCAACCTTTAAACTTAAGTTAGCTCTAGAGCCTGGTATCCATTTGTTTCGCATTCAATGTTTCACATTATGCAAAGTGTATGCATTAAATAAGCTAAAAATATGTCGCACGTTGTCAATGACAATTACAGACAACAACAGTCCGTAATAGTGATTTTTAAAAATGAAAATAAGATATAAGGAAGCTATTAATAATTCATTTGGCAATTGTTTTATGGTTACATTCCAAACGTGCTAGATGCATGAAATATATAAAATACATATATTATTTATTAAATTTATTTCTTATTAAAGCACGACTATTCGCATTTAATAAATTTCGTTGCTCGGAATTTCTAAAAACTACCGAAACTACTAAAATTCTATAAAACAATTATTTTTGATCCCAATGACGATTCATCCCATTTTTAGCGATTTTTAAATTTTCTATAAAAATTTGTTTCTTTACATTATATATATTTTAAAATACCTATTATATTGATTTCTTTTCGAACAAATAGGTTTACTTTAATCTTCCGTAATTTTAATTTATATCAGTACTTTTAACAAAAATATTTTGAACGCTACGAATAAAGTAAATGAAATACTCCAAAATATATTTCCAGTGTCTTTAAAATAAAATACTACTTCAATAACTGAATACAATCCTAGAAAGACTATTCATCATTTGTTCACCATTAAAGCAAAATATTGCTTCAAAAATTGAACACAACCGTAAATTGATTACTCACCATTCGTTCCTCAACACATCTCAGTGATTCAATCATTCTTGACCCAATCACCGCTATTCCACGAGAACAAAAAGCCGATTCAACTGTCCAATCTCACCCACCCTAAATTACATCACCGTGACTCCGATTTCGCCTGCTAATTCACGTAAACGTATCACGATCCGCGAATGTCACTTTCATCGTTTCCCTCGTGTCAACGGTGTTCTCTTCTACCCATCGGTGGGAGTCGACGAGACACTGACGCGGTTGTTCGATTACTAGAGAAAGTTGTCCCAGTAAAGAACCAAAAGCAAGCGCTAAAAGAAAAAGAAAAAAGAAAAAAGAAAAAAAGTAAAACAATTTAACTGCTCCTTTGTTTGTAAGAACCACAACGTTCAGAGCAATGAACGATCTCGTTCACTTACGAATTCGTCGGCGTACGATAATAAAACGGTTCGTGGTCATTGACTGGTCGAAAGAGAAACCAAAGTACCTCTGTACGATCGCCGATTAATCGATCAGCGATCGTTACAACTACCGCGGTTTCGTTAATTGCGTCAGCATTGTATTTCTTGTAATTACTTTCACCGAGACCCCCGGTCCCGGGAACGAGAGAATCTTAATCCCAACTTCTGCTTAGCGTGTCTCGAGAACGTATCCTGTTACGTTTCCTTTTCGCGGGCAAAGAATCGACGCGCACGATTCTAGGGGAAGATTCGTGTCTAGGATTAGTCGGGACAATCTTCAATTAGGAAATTGAACGTGTTTCGCGAGGAGGAAGGTTCGTGGGAAGGGGCTCGGGTTTCAGAGTATTGGTAAAAGAGACGTTCGAGATGTTAAAGAAAATTTTAACCCTTGAAGCTTGATGGTGACCAGCGACTTTTGTTCGCGCGTACGAAAGATATATATTTGTCCAAATGAAACGAACTTGTAGTGTATTTCTATTAATTAACTGTAGCTTCAATTTGTTGGGATAGAGAATTATTAAATGCAAATTGTGTACAATATTTCGACGTTTTTTATTCGATTGTTTTCAGTTATCGGTAACGGGTGTAACTGTTAACTCTTTGGTTACGATAGTTAGCTTTATCGGAGTCCAGAATGTATTACGTGCGTTCAAAATATACTTTTAGTAGGATTAATTAAATAGAGATCTTCAAGAGATCTTCAGGTACAGGAGAATCTTTTTGCTAATTATAATCGATATTAAGATAAAAAGTTAAAAAAAGGTTTCCTAATTTCAAGACGAACAAATTTTCAATCTACAATTAAACCGTGAAGTAACAACTTATAGTTAATCTCTAGCGCTCCTTTGGCTCCGCTATGGAGACATCCTGTTTTCAACACGATTACGCTCGATTTGCAAAGGTGTCACACCATGATGATTTACAAAATAAAAAATTTATCTTTCCTTTATGTTTCCTCGAGAGGAAAAAGGATATTTGTAAAACGAATAAAAACAAGTACTTTCACAAGCAGTAGTAATTTTTTCCGTTCGAAATAAAACTCCTCTTCTGCGGTGATAAAGAATCATACGGAGTGCAAAGGATTAACCCTTTGCACTCGGCTGACGCCACTGTTATACATAATTTTCTCCACAGATTATATTTTTAATTAAATTCTATATTTTCGTCGCTTCAAACGTTTCTTTTATTTTAAAATAAATGTAAATTAACTAAATCGCAAACATTTATAATTTTCTGTTTTTCTTTCTAAAAGGACGCTAAATTTTTACAACAGTCCTTAGAAACTTAAAAAAGTTTACGACTGCAAAGGGTTAATAGTTTATGGCTGAAATAAAACTAACAAAAGGATACACAAGTCTGTATCTAAAATTTCTAAGTGGTAAACGAACGCTTTCCTAGACAGCGTATAATAGAAAGGGAAACCGTGGTGTCTGAGCACCGATATACCTAGCAACACGCGCCATCGCCTAGTGTAACGCGCGCAACCTGCGCGATCGACCGATCATGTCGATCGTCGTCCCGGCTCCGGCGTTTTAATTAACAATTACCGTAACCAGTAATTACCGCGGACACGCGTATCGGTTCCGTTGCTCTCGCGCACGTCACACGAGCATACCGAACGCGAAACGAATTAAACGGTTCGATGCACGCGACGAAAGGAATCGTTTCCCTTCGATACGAGCGATCCGAAACTTTCCTTCCTACGTCTGAAATCGAAACACGCACCGCTCGTATCCCGTGGACATCATCGATCACTTCCGATCGATTAACCATTCCTTCTAACCGGGACGTGGAGGCGATCGAATCGTGCCTCTCGATATCTCAATGTGTCCGATACAAAATGTCGTGTTAACGCATCGATGCATACGAAAAGAGTCCCGAAAGGAAACGGTTACATCGATCTCCGCTCTTCGCGTATTCGTGTTGCTTCGAATTTTTATTCCCGGCGAAAGAATCGTATTATCTAAAATCGAGCTTATTCGTTGTTTGTATTTTATTTTTTATGTGTCATTCGTTTTTGTATATTGGACGTAGGAAAGAATTTTGTGCTATTAATATTCTGCGTTTTTAAATATTTTTAAGATTCATAGAAAAGAAAAGAAATTACGAGTTTACTTTTTTTTTATTTATTCCGTTAATTCGCTTTGTTTTAAATAGAAGAAAAATCGGAATTGAGGATGATATAAAATTTAACTCGAAACCATTGAGAATTACAGACGTCGACATGATGGCGCCAGTCGAGTTGTATAATTTTTAGCATTATTTTGCATCGAGATATTCAGTTACTCTTCGACGTGTTTGTTAATAGCATCGAGATTGAATTTTTAAAATAGCGCAACGTTTTTTATTTTCCTTGCGGTGTAACTTAGAAAATGGCTGCGAACAAAATGGCTACCGATAGGTGTATCCGTTGCCGAACGGACGCACGCGTGATTAAAAACTGTTAGTTTAATGAATCATTGATTGAAGAGACTCGTTTAAAAAGAATTTCGCTCTAAGTATAATCTTAAACGCCACGAATGCACACCTCATCGATCAATGTTTCTCCCACACCTCGCTCTCCGAGCCAAATAAAAAGCACAGAAATTACAACACCTTCGCCCAATCTTCTTCTCATCGAGTCTCGATCAATTAAAACTTTCACTGACCAACGAAGAAGGACCATCTCGAACAGTACAAACTTCTCTCCGAGGAAGACTTTTCTTCCGAGAGAAACTGCTTCTCTTAAGTCTGATTCTCACTTGTTACGTTCTTTCGCGTCGTATCGCCGGCTGATAAGCAACGATATAAATGTTTTTCATTTAATAACGACGAAAACACTAGAACCACCGAAGTGGGCAAAATGACTTGTCTGTAATTTTTCATAAAATTTTCATAAACTAACGACGGTGCATTTTTAAGAATCTTCCGTGATTTTCTGTAAAAGATATTAACTTTATTAGATTAGAAGATTTTTGTATATACCTATCATTCGAATTTCTTTGGTACAAATTAATTAGTAGCAGTCGTCGGTCGTTCTGGTATTAAACAACTTTTATACAAAAAGTAAATAAAAACTAAATTCTAATTAACTGTAGTGATCTAGAAGGACCAAGCTACACGCGATCTGGCAATCTTGGTAATAACTTAACATAAAAATAATTAAAACAATCAATTTTGTTCATATATATATATTTTTTATGTATTTTCAAAATAAAGGAAACACGATCCCTGTGACATTTTTCGACACTGATACAGTAATAAAATTTACTTACACGGTAATAAATAAACATAATCAAATCTCAAAAATACAAATACACGAGTATGTAACTTCAAAGTCACACGACGCTACAGAAGATTAAATAAAGCAAAATTAAAATTGACGAAAATGCAGAATTTAATTCAAAGCAATCTCTGAAGAAAATTACACGTGTTCGCCATTAAGGCGCCAGTTGAGCACGAAGGTTTGAAAACCTTCGGCTGTCCTATTTCACTGTCGCGTAGAGCATTGATTTAAACTACTTGCGTCTCGTCGAACGGCGCAAAAATGACGTGAAAAAGTGGGCGTACCGGCGTCGATTGCGAAAGAACGGATTTGTTATACAGACAGCGGTCGCGTTTGACGAGAAACATTAATGCAACGGCGAGCTTATAATTACTTGTCCCTCTCCCTCGGCCTCGGTTATATCGAATCTTTCGAAACAGTCGACGCGGGAAGAAAAAAAATGGTCGCTGAAACGCGCGGCGATTTAAGTGAGACGTTCGTTACGTCGCCACGCGTAATTACTATGTGTTTAACGGTATCTAATTTAATAATACCGTACGGATCGTGCGTGTCCCTCATCTACCTTTGTTTTATACATTCTTGGATATCATAGTACCCGTTTATTTCATGATTTATAGTTTGGTTTCGTACGATGTGCTGTGAGAGTAAATGTCAGCAGCGTGTAAGCTGAGCTCGAAGGTAATTCCGAGTGATGGATGCTGTATCGATGTGTGCTTGATTTCTGTTAATTTTTAAGCAACGAGGTTTGTATTTTAGAACGTAATACGCTGAGGAAAATATTACGCGGAATATACTAATCAAAATTACCATCTTGAATATGGTCGCAGCCATGGAAACAAGAAAAAAGAAAATAGAAAAAAATTTTCTCATGGAAGAGCCAATTGCATAGTTCTAAAATTAAATAAAAATATTTTTCCGCGCGTGGAATTATTTAAAAAAATTTTTCTCCTATTTCTACAATTCCGTAAATATTCAAGACAGTAATTTTAATTAATTCATCATTTATACAAAGCGTCTTATTCCATTTAATTGCAATGTAAATTGGTGACTGATCGCGAGTATAGTTAATAATTTTACCCAAATTTTAATCTTCCTTCGAACTAATTTCAAACGATATTGAGTAACTTTAAATAACTTTAAATAATTTTGCTTCCACGATTCGTAAAATCTGACGCATCTATGAAACAATTCCAACAAGCCTGCAACAAAATTGAATGAACGATCTTTCTCTTAGAGATTTCTTTCTCACCTGTTGAGTAACGCTTTCAATCATCGGATTCACTTTTCCCCGAGTCACCGTCGTAATCCGTTAATTTACATTACCGAACGAGGAGAATCTCGTTCCGCGGCTGCAACGCGTTCGCCGGGTAATTGTTAATTGCGCAACGAGTCGTCTATCATCGGCTAATGATACATCCAGTGGCGCGGCGTTATTACATTTCGGATGGGCTAATCGCTAATAAGAATTTATGGGTTTCGTGCGCGAGCGTGGCAGAATGTGAAAGTCTCGAGGAGCGACAAGGGTGCGAATAAATCGTGTTGAACCAAGGGAAAGTCGCGAGGCGAAGGGTGTACCCCTCTCTATTTATGACACGGTTTCCTGATCTTCGGGATTATGGGCGTTTTATAATTAAATTGTGCGAATAAATCGCAGATAGTAAAAATTAGATCGCGGATTTTTTATACATTCCTGGAAAATTTCAAAAATTTTAATTAATTATTAAAAGGAATTATAAAAAATTTTAATTCCAGATTATTAGAAATTAAAAAATGTTTTATCATTTTAATTAATTATATACTAAAATCTACCATCACATTTCATTTCGATTATTCTGCCAAGATACGGTGCTATTTATATTAACACTAAACCTACCGACGATTAAAGGCCCATTTGTACCCAAAGAAATAAAAATGATAGCAGTTCTAAAAAATATATAACGCAAGGAAAACTAATCGTTATCTATATTTTTTACAGAAAATCACGAAAAATTCCTCATGAATTGAATCGTTGTAAACTTATATAATTTCTATGAGAAATTACAAGCCGGTCATTCTGACCGCTTTGGTAGTTTTGGTATCAATCTAGTCCCTAGACTTAGGATTAAAATAAAAAAATAATTACAATTATTTCTCTCGTAAAGAAACAAAATCCTGGTTACAGAGAACAAACATGAAAAAGCTTCTCTCTCCTCATTTTTCTCGAACATGAATCTTTCAAGCTCCATTACCTGTTCGTGGCGCGCGCCAGCAAAGCAATTATTAATGAATCCGCTGGTCCGATCGCGACACGCTTCGCCTGACCTTTTTCTCGCAGACCGAACAACCTGACAGATCCGCTCGAAATTAATATATTCAGTGGCTGTCGGTTCGCCTGTCCCAAGTTACAGGGAATCGCAGAATTTCGGCACGGTGTTAGGAGATAAGCTTTCTCGAAGACGATGTTGCTGCTCGTTTCGTTTCTTTTTTATCATTTTTTATCTCTTTTTATCTCTTTACTAATTCTTTTCTCTCTTTTTTTTTTCTTGGATGGAAGAACGATAGGTGTTAATGGATTAAGATGCAAGGTCGTGCAGATATAACGAGTTGTCTGGTCCTTTTTTTTGCTACTCTTGATTTATTCGTGTCATCGATCGAAAGTTGGTTTCGTTTCGTTGCGACTTTATTAATGCCGGTGTGATCTTTTTTTTTTTCTGGGCGTTCAAGAAGCTGAGAATTCGGACGCGATTTATTTTTGTTAGCCATCCGTGTTACCTCTGGTCGATCAGTGTTCCATATCGACGAAAAATGTTCGGGAATAAGGCCGCTACCCTTTTGCATATCCTCGCTTGACTCTTTGCAGTCCACTGACATCGTTACGGCGACACGTGTAATTTTATTCTTTATTCTTTTATTTTTTAAAGTGTTGGATTACTAATGAGAATAGTAAAAATGCGATATCGCTTGGAAGCAAAAATTAGCTTCACTGTTCTGAGGAACGTCTTTGTATGAGCTAAGATAATAGGACTGCTAGATGTGTCCTGAGAAAGTCGAAAGGTCTAGGTACCTAAAACACAACCGTTCCTAGGTGTAAGTGGACGACAATTTTTTTGAAAGGTCAGTTTGTGAGATTTAAAACAATTTTCTTTAAAGGTCAGTTTGTGAGATTTAAAACAATTTTTTTTAAAGGTCAGTTTGTGAGATTTAA
>SMSQ01026218.1:9673-66565 GCA_019453375.1 Ctenoplectra terminalis
ATATGTAAGGAAAGATTAAGGGTAGATTAAGGTTATGGGATGAATAAATGTTAAGAATAAGTTTGATAATAATTTTCTAAGCGTGATAGTTAGGAATGAGGTAAATATTATTTACCTTATTTATACAGCGTCCGATGGTATAGAATTGCGTAGATGAAAAGGACAGATGGAACCGTGAAAATCGTGTCGTACTCTAATTTTAAGCTCAGCGTCGCAATTCTCCTTTAATCTCCCTTCTACACAAATCTTTTGTCACCCTTTTGTTCGTATTCTCGCTTTCGGCCGCTTGGGTGTACGACACTTCATACGCTCTTTACATATATTTATCTCTTACCTCACACATTCTGCTAATCGAACTCATTTCTTGATTTGCACGCTACCATTCGGTCTCTCGTTCACGCGCGCATTCTCTTGTTATTCAAACAATCGCCACATTAGGTTATTTTATCTTTAATTAAATACATATAGCTTATTTTAAAAAACTCAAAAAACTTTACAAAAACCTTCCGATCTCACACAATATTGTACTTTTAAGTAGAATAGACCGAGGAGAATCGGATCACAGGACCAATCGAATAAAAATAAGAATTCAGTGAAGAATAAGATTTTTAAATTTTTAAAAATTGTAATTATTAATGTTCAAATGAAATGGGTATTAATAATAAAAATTATTCGCGAGTGATGCGTTAGACCGAGACGACTCGGATTATTTTCTTTTGACAGTATATCTTTTTATTACAAATTCGTGATTATAATATCCATTTCATTTAAAAATTAATTTCGAATCGAATTATTCTCTTTTAATGGTGAAAAAATAGTAGTCGAAATTTAGAAAGTTACCTTTTTATTACAAATTCGTGATTATAGTATCCATTTCATTTGAAAATTAATTGCGAATCGAATTATTCTCTTTCAATGATAAAAAAATAATGGTGGAGATTTATAAAAATTTTTTATTACAAATTCGTAATTATAATATCCATTTCATTTGAGAATTAATTACGAATCGGATCATTCTCTTTTGATGGTGAAAAAATAGTATCCGAAATTTAGAAAGTTATGTTTTTATTACAAATTCGTGATTATAGTATCCATTCCATTTGAAAATTAATTGCGAATCGGATCATTCTTTTCTGACGGTGAAAAAATAGTAATCAAAATTCAGAAACTTAACTTTTCATTACAAATTCCTAATTAATTTTCAAATGAAATGGATATTATAATTACGAATTTGTAACAAAAAGTTAATTTTCTAAATTTCGACTACTATTTTTTCGCCATCAAAAGAGAACGATCCGATTCGTCACGGTTTAACCTATCGCGAATGATCGAAGATACTCGGTTGCTATTGTTCATAGGTTCCTCAAGAGTTAGAGCAAACACGGTTCGCCTAATTGCCCCTTTCTAACCTGAAACTTCATCCGCAATCCCCTCATTAGACGTTGACGGGTATGCGGGAATTTCAGTGCCTCGGAAAACCTCTAAGGAGCTTAAGCTCAAGAGCAAGAGCTTAATTACGACCAGGTTTTATGTCGTCTTAACTTTTCTCTCCACCGTCACTATTTTATTACCTCTTTTTTACCCTATCACACGATACATCATAATTACAGACGCATCTAATTGTCAGCTTCGGATATCAAACACTCGAAACAAATATTTCATTCATTCTTTTTCCCCATCAATGTTTATTTTTATCCAACATATATATATATATATATTTTTTATAACATTTGAAATCTTGATAGTATATTTTATTTACATATAAAATGCACAATATATATAATAGACACGAATAATATAGAACTAAAATTTTTATGAATATAATTAAAATAGTACAAGATACATAGCAAATTATTTTATTCATTAAATATTATGAATATTATATTTCTGCTTATTATGTGCATTCTGTGATTTTTTGAGCTTCCAAATTTCCTATAAACGTAGTAAAATATGTAGTTTAATTATTCAATCTGTTATTTAAATTGAAAAAAGAGAATTGCTGTAAAATGTAGCTTTTTTTCGTATATATTCTATTTTATTTGATAAGTGTACATTTATTTATCTAAAACAGAATTCGATTTTATTTTTAATTTGCATAATCTATAATTGTGTACGAAAAGTGTCCGGATACTTTTGTGACTAACTTTATTTGATGCACAATAATTAAATGTTTAGGTTCCAGTCTCTTAAAAAAGAAAATACATAAAGATACATAAAGATTTGGATCTTACAAATTATGCTTTTCACAAGTAAGAAAATAGACCTAGGTTTAGATTGGATTGGTGAAAAGTTCTGCACAGCCATTATGAAGTTAAGATTGAGCTATAAATCCAAAATTTACTTCGATCGCGTCTTGCATATTTTAGAAACCGAACAATAGATCCGCGTAATTGCATCGTATATTCCGCCACAAAGGTAAGTTCGCGACCAACTACTTAAAAGACGCCATAAAACCGAACGTTAATTATATTCTTAACTATAAAGCTCGCGAGATTCAAACTTCAAATTACCATTATCGATATATTACTTTATAAATTCCTTCTACTTTATACTCCTCCATCTTCTCTGGAACTCGTGTTCCGATAACTAACATGCAGTACTGAATAAAATTACAGCAATTTTTTTTTTTTATTCAGGATAAATTTAAGTAACAGATTGTATAATTAGACTGCAGATTTTTGTGCATTTATGGGAAATTTTGAAGCACAAAAATACACAGAATGCACGTAATTAAACAAAAATATAATATTCATAATGTATAGCGAATAAGACAATTTTGTAGCTTGTACTATTTTAATTATATTCATAAAAATTTTAATTATAAATCAAATCTATGGTTTAATCATAATTAGTAGGAATTATATTATCTTTTAATAATCTTCTAGAAAAATTCAATATTTTTCAAGCAATTAATAAAATACTGAAGAAAATGATCTGTAAATATTTATTACTGTAAAGTTGTTATAGTTTTGTCCAGAATTTTCTTAATAATAAAACAAAGAAATATATGAAATAAGTTACAAATTGTTAGAAGCTCTATATGTTTCATATAAGTCACGCTATTTAAATATTTCCTTCAATTATGAAAACATATAAAATATTCCATCTGCAATTTGAATTATATTAAAGAACGAATATATTGAAGAGAATTTTTTACTCTTTTCATCGACGTTTTCTCACGAAACAAATTTCATCTTCAATTATGGGAATCAAAAGCAATTTCCAGGTCACATTATTATACATCTATGAATATATTTTCACTGCTTGGAATTAATAATGGCATAACTTAAGAAAATTTAGTAACTTCCCAGAATTTATATTTCTCAAATATTAAATAAAAGCTTATCAATTACCACGTACAATTATTAATTTACTATCGTAATTTTCATTAACCTGTTAAGCGCGTTCGACGTGTATACACGTCAGTCATGATTTTCAAGCTCACTGCGAGAACAATGTATTCCGAAACGAATTGTTAATTTTTCTGACCAATAAAAATATAATCATTCCTCATTTTTCGTAAAAATTTATAGTAGGACAATTTTCCTTGCGTTTGACGCGTATACACGTCATCGCTTCATTTTAACCCTTAGCGCTCCTTTGGCTCCGCTACGGAGACATTCTGTTTTCAGTATGATTACGCTCAATTTCCAAAGATATCACGCCATGATGATTTACAAAATTAAAAATTTATCTTTCGTTTACGAGAGGAAAAAGGATATCTGCAAAATAAATAAAAACAAGTACTATCACAAGCAATACTAATATTTCTCGTTCGAAATAAAACTTCTTTTCTTCAGTGATAAAGAATTGCACAGAGTGCAGAGTGTTAAAAGTGGAACTAATGAACAAGTCAAGATGACGTGTTCATAATTTCTTACAGAAATTTTAGAAATTTATAATAATGAATTTTTGAGGATTTTCTGCAATTTAAAAAAAAAATATTCATAAAGAATTGTTATCCTTATCGTAGGTATTTTTCGAAGTACCTATCATTTTGATTTCTTTGGTACAAATAACTGTACTTTAATCGCCGGTACTTCTAGTGTTTCTAGGGGTAGTTTGTTGTCGGGAGTTTTAATTGTTGAATGTAGAGTGGTTAAGTTCTTGTTGGATGGAAGAATTATGTATTTTATATTTTTGGTGGTATTCTGATGATATGATGATGTAGAGCACCTTTTTTTGTTCTTAACGTGTAGGCAATTTGATTATGTTTTGATACATGAATAATATCGTTATAGTTTGTTAGTGTACGGTAGGACATAATGTTTTATGATTATGTATCGCATATTTTATGCGTCATCTGGAAAAGTTACATTTTTGTGAGTGATCCCAATTCAGGATCCCCGTTCCCTTTTCTTCAGTGATAAAGAATCGCATGGAGTGCAAATAGTTGACTCCGCGCCCTGTGATGGCCTTTGGAAACTAAATTCCGCACTTAACATCTGATAAAATTAAATTTGATAAAAATAGAAAATATAGATCTCGTATGTAAACCAAAGAAATTAGAAATTTCTCCATCTATTCCACTATTAAGAAAAGAATTATTATAAATAATTTTCCTTCCATTACAACCGAAGAAAATATTCAGGTTGCCTCTTTCAACCGAGACACCGTGCATTATCGCGAGATTCTTATTTTCCAACAAAGGGTAACAGAATTACCCAGTATTACATCGCGAACGCCTTCACCGTACAATTTCACGACGATACATTTTAATTTCAATTACAGTCTGGCCTATCTTTTCCATTTAGGGACGTCTACAGAGGCGACGACGTTAGGAACGCACCCCTTTCTCGATTTTCGACCCTGCTCGAACTACATTCAGGGCCCGGTAATTATTAGCTTTCGACCGGAAGAAGCTACTCGGTCGGAGTATCGAATGGGATCAGCGACAAAATGTTTAAATTAAACGGTAGTACGCGCGCGCGCGCGAGCAACCGGGGCGGCAGTGGGGGTTGGAAAGAATTTCTATTGAAGCCCCGATACCCAGCCCGGCCAAATGACTTGCGACTCACCCTTATTACGGCCGAAAATTTATCACGGAAATTTCAGAGAGTATTTTATCCGGATAATTGCTCCGCTTTATAAGAGCCACCCTTACGAGCCAATATAGAAGACGAAGACGACGATCCAGCGAGTCTCGAGCAGGCGGTGAAATTTCCTTCCATATTTAATTAGTCGTTGCTTCAACTTCTTTTAAAAATAAACAGGCTCCGATGAAGGGGTGATTTTATTTTTCATAATTATAGGGCTGCTTGGTCGGGACAATTCTTTGCGGGTTTCTGTTGGTTTTAGGTTATTCTACTTCGTGTTTAGTAATGGAAATTGAAAAGTCGTATTGTGTGAATAGTTTGTTTGATCGTTGCGTATGGTCGATTGATTTTTTGGGGAATTTGTGGTTCTATGGATAAAGATGGGGTATTCGAGATTTAAATGTTGGGTTAATGTATTGTAGTATGCAGCTGTTACTCATCGAATTGGGATCGTTCACAAAAATGTAAATTGTTGTGGGAGAAACGTTCTCGTAAAATAGGTTAGTAGAATAGTACTCAGAATTTTTTCTCCATTTTTTTCCAAAATTGGGACCATTTATAAAAATGCAAATTTTTTTGAGAGAAAACTTCTCGTAAAACTAGATTAGTAAAATAGTATTCAGAATTTCTTCTTTACTTTTTTCCTGAATTGGGACCATTTATAAAAATATAAATTTTTTGTGAGAGAAACTTTCTCGTAAAACTGGATCACTGTAATGGTATTCAGAATTTCTTCTTTATTTTTTTCCTGCATTGAGACCACTCACAGAAATATAAATTTTTGTGGCAGAAACTTTCTCGTGAAACAAGATTAGTAGAATAGTATTCAAAATTTTTTCTTTATTTTTTTCCTGAAATGGAATCACTCACAGAAATATCAATTTTTGTGGGAGAAACCTTCTCGTAAAACAAGAATAGCATAATAGTATTCAGAATTTTGCTTTATTTTTTACTTGAATTGGGATCGTGAAAATATAAATTTTTGTGGAAGAAACTTTCTCGTACAACTAGATCGGTATAGTATTCAGAATTCTTTTCAGTATTCATCAGTATCAAAATGATAGGTACTTCGAAAAATACCTACAATAAGGGTAACAATTCTTTATGAATATTTTTTTTTTAAATTGCAGAACATCCTCAACAATTCATTATTGTAAATTTCTAAAATTTCTGTAAGAAATTATGAACAAGTCGTTTCGACTTGTTCATTAGTTCCACTGTTAAAATACATTGCAAGCGAAACAATCCTCCCTCCGTACTCCCTCCAAGAAACCGCAAAAAATCCTCAAAACCCACCCTTCCTAATCCCCAAACTTACCAAAATTTAACAAAATTCCAACTCACTTGGATCACCGATCGCTCTACTCAATTCTGACGCCAAACAAAATCCTTAGCTCAACAGCGAATAACGGTAACGTTATCCATTCCTACAAAAGTATCCCCCGAAACCGGTCATCGTACACAACCAACCTATCCACCGTCCACGCGCGACATCATCGTCCAATGATGGTCAAATTGACTCGGTCCGTAGCGTCGATCAATCTCTCAGTTACGGCTCTCGGTGGCGCTCTCGTATCGGTTCGCTCCTCGATCACCGGGCGGGATCATTAATAAAGCAAACGAGCCTCGGCAAATTGGTGGGAAAACCGGGCGTATCGCGAGGCCCGTCCGACGCACCGCGTAAAATCCGCAAATATGCACGCGCGCACCGCGTCTACTCGCCAACCCATGCCCGCCCGCACCCTTTTCTGCGTTCAATGTAGATGTCACAGGGAGAACGCACACAAAACGGTCTCCAGTATCCGTTTTCCCGGTGCTCTCCGGCACATTCTGCTGCCTTATCATCCCCCTCGACACCCCTTCTCGTTCCACACGCGATATTAAAGCCAGGGCAATTAGCGGTGGGGGCTGCCTGGAGAGGGTGGCGACCGAGGACGACAGTTTCAGCCGGCTTTCCCAGTCACCGGTAAACCCCTGGTGGGGCTGTCTTGGATATGATTGGCTGTCAGACGGGTTAATCCCGGGACCGGCCACACCCTGCCGCGTCTCAATCCACCCCCGTGCGAATTTTGCGGCGCGGATGGCCGCGGGAAGCGCGGCGTGCGTCTTCCGAGACGCGGGCTGCGGATTGATTGAGATCTTGACCACGGCGACCAGGTCGGCGGGAGGAAAATCTTGATGGACTCGCCTGATACGCTGTGGGTGTAAGGCCGAATTGGGTTGAGGTAAGTGGAGGAGCAACGTGTGCCGCGGAAGAGATGATTTAGTTCTTTTCGTGGAGACGAGAGTGGGTGGAGCGGTTTCGGAGGGCTCGGGGTGGGTTTCTTGAGGAATCTGTGTCTGAGGCGTGTTGTCCCGAGGTATTGGAATACTAATTACGGGAGAGGTGGAATTCTTGAGGATTTTCAGGAGAGATGTTGTATCGTTGGTATATTAATTGTTGGAATTGAGAGATTCGGGAGGGATGAGGGTGGTTTTTATTTTGAATGGTCTGGTTTCTTTTTTTTGGGTGGGCTGAAGGTGGATTGGTTATTGGACGACGGTGTAATTGGTTGGTCGTTTGGATGTTAATTAACTGTGAAGATAGGTGAATGTCTTGAGGGTTGGAGGTGGTTTGGTTTTTGGGGGATGGTCTGATTTTTTTGGGGTTAAGAGTAGTTTGATTTTTGGAAAGTGGAGGTGGTGGAATGTTAACACTTTGACGGCCGCAGATTTTTCGCGGTGCCTTTAGATTAGCGGCGGCAATATTTACGCAATCGTTTCTAGCGTAATTATTAAGTAGAAAAGAGTTAAGATCAGTGTTACACTATTTTTAATGTTTATTTAAAAATAAAATTACATTAATAAAAATAGACTGTTTTTAATGTTTCTTTAAAAATAGCATCGGTATGTATTAGTTATGTATTCATGTATTTATGTATCGGTATGTATTCAAACATCGAAATGACGGCAAGAAACTATTTGCAGAAAATAGATGTACAAAGTCAGACGAACGTAACAGCGGCTGTCAATGTGTTAACTGAGTTTGGAAAAAATGTTTATTGTTAAAGATTAAGGATAGCTTGGTTTTGGAAGAAAGCTCCGATTTTTTGGAGTAGAAATAGTTTGGTTTATGGAATGTTAAAACTAGGTTTACGGGCGTTGAGTGGATCATTTTTATGGGTACACTGAAATACAATTTTTTTGTGATATCATTAGTTCGGTTTAGTTCAAATTAATCGATTTCTATAAGCAGAGATTTATTTAATAAATTTCTGTATACAAATTTCATTTTGATTTTACATTTTACAATTTCAAATTTTACACTTTTCGCGCGCGTTGTTGTTAAAATTAAGCACGAAATCCGAACTGTGTCAAATCGACGTGTTCCTAATTAACTAACTGTAGGAAAAAGTAAAATTCTTAAGAATTAGAGGTAATTTGCTTTCTGAAGTAAGCGCTGATTTTTTTTAGAGTTAAGGGTAGTTTGGTTTTCGAAGAAAAATCTAATTACTGGAATATGAATTAATCGTATGGAAAATAGAATTTTTGAAAATTAAGGGTAGAGTGTTTTTAAAAGAAAGTTTTTGTTTGCTAGAATTCTAATAGTGCAGAAGGTTGAAAATTTTTAAGCGCTACATTAGGTTTTTCATTTAAAGAGGTTAATTTATTGGAGTATTAATTTAAGAAAAGAATCGAGATCCTTGAAGATGAGGAATATATTGGTTTTTTAAGAAAAAATTTAAGATTGGTTTTTTGGAATATGAAAGGTTGTGAATAGACGTTGTTCTTTTCTGGTAGTTGTATGAATCTAAACGATAAATTGTAAAATTAGAAATTCTGTGCAAAGGTTGATCTGTAACACGAAACGATAGTTAATTCTGATTAAAGGCACTGAAATTAACTGGAACTATTTCATACACTGTAAGTGCTTTCTGAAAATGAATTTCGCGTTTAATCAGCTTGTCACAGAACCACGGAATTAGAGGATGTTATTGGAACATTGCAGCGATTAAATTAGGTGGTTATCTCACAAACCTAATAGTTCTGAACACTGTTTGTAGCAACAATGCGATCAACGATACCTGCACAGAATTAAATCTCCAGAAAGAATTGAAAGAATTAACTTTAGTTTCTTATGAATATATATAGTTATACAGCTGACACTTGTTATAAAAAGTAACACAATGTAAGATATTTACCCAGTTTTTATTTTCTCTCAAAATAACCTTCATATTCCGGAAACACATCACTTGACACTCTTATGAAGCCTATTGAATCTTTAGTTACTTTCTGAATCTTTAGTTATTTTATGAATCTTTAGTTATTTTCTGAATCTTTAGTTACTTTCTGAATCTTTAGTTATTTTCCGAATCTTTAATAATTTTCTGAATCTTTAGTTGATTTTTAAACATAATCTTTCGTAATTCTCATAACTTTCTCAATGTCAGTGTCAGAAGCTTCAGTTTTTCTAAATTCTACTTCTAAATTCTTTAATTTTAAAGCAACGAAATTATTCGAAGCAAACATATACGAATTTTAGGAATAAATTTAATAATACTTTCTCTCTCGGAATAGTTGGAAATAATATGTATAAGTGTTCCCGAAAGTGGTACATTCTTTTATTGAAAATTATTCTCATTTTTATTTCTGTTATAATTTCTATTATATAATTAATTTCTATTATAATTTCTATTATATAAATAAAAATCTCAACCTACCGAGTTGCCATAAAAATGCTTAAAAGTTGTATACTAAACACAACAAAATTTTGTTTCCTATTTTAATACCAAAGTATGCGTGATATACCATATTCCGAAGCTTCTACTCTTCTCAATTCTGCTCTTAAGTTCTTAAGTCGAATTTATAGATGGAAAAAAAAAGGAAACAGCAACTAGAATAGCGTCGAAGCTCCACGTGGCAATTAGAACGAGTAATTAACCCTCGATCGCGTCCCCTGCTAATTCGATTCACAGTTTCGCCGAACACGTTGGCGTGGCTTTCGTTTAAATCCCTGCCAAAGTACGACGCGTTGTTAATTAGAATTTTGAGAGGCGAATGTTTGCACGATTCCTTTGACGATTCGTAACGATGTAAAAATTCGTGCATGAAAGAGGATTCTTAGTGTAATAAGGGATGGGTGATAAAAATCGTCCCTTAAAACAGAAAGGAAAATAGAGGGAGGAGATGGGAATCTAGGAACACAGGGAAACGGTGAACGCTTGATGAGCAGGAAAATTTGGATTTTTCGTTTGAAAGATCAAAAGAAGGTAATAGAGTTTAATATTGGACTTAAGCATACTGATCTTCTTACTGTTTAATATCTGATGAATGGGGTTAGGTGGTTCGGTTTCAAATTGTGTTGCGTAGTTTGTTTATTTTATTTTTTATATTGCACTGGGTGGAGTACGTGAGATATCATGGTTGTTTATAGATGTGTGGAGAAAATGTTTAAAGAGATATTGGTTTGTGGAAATTTTTAGAACAGTTTAGAGTAGTTATAGAAATACATATAAGATGAGTTTTGTATTTGGAAAATTAATAATAGGTTTCTGACCATTTTATTTTTTATATTGCACAGAGTGAGGTACGTTAAATATTTTCGTTGTTTATAGATGCGTGGAAAAAATATTTAAAGTGATATTGGTTTATGGAAATTTTTAGAACAGTTTAGAATGGTTATAGAAATAAATGTAAAATGATATTTACATTTGAAAAATTAATATTGGGTTTCTGTTGATCTTATTTTATATATTGTACAGAGTGAGGTACGTTAAATATTTTCGTTGTTTATAGAAGTGTGGAAAAAATGTTTAAAGAGATATTGGATTATGGAAATTTTTAGAACAGTTTAGAGTAGTTATAGAAATAAATATAACATGAGTTTTACATTTGAAAAATTAATATAAGTCCTGAATAGACTGTTAAGTAGTTCAGTTTTTAATTATGTTGCGTGCGCTATTCTGTCCATTTTATATTTTATATCGTACAGGGTAGGATACGTAAAACTTTGTTTTCAGAAGTGTGAAAAAAATGTTTAAAGAGATATTGGATTATGGAAATTTTTAGAACAGTTTAGAATGGTTATAGAAATAAATGTAAAATGATATTTACATTTGAAAAATTAATATTGGGTTTCTGTTGATCTTATTTTCTATATTGTACGTGGCGGGTTACGTAAAATTTAGTTTACAGAAGTGTGAAAAAAATGTTTAAAGAGATATTGGTTCGTGGAAACCTGCAGAACAGTTTAGAATAGTTATAGAAATAAATATAAGGTGAGTTTTCTTCGGATTTAATCCTTAACCCATGTATCTACATTTTTTAAGTCTTACATATTCTTCGTCGCTGATCTATTATATTTTTTTACTATACCACTGTCTTGGTATCATGTAGCCTATTTATAGTAATCATTAGTTCCTAATTTTCAGATCAAATTAAAAAACTCTACTCGGGTATAATTTTTTTCTCATAAACGACAAAAGTTCCTATTATACAGGATTAAAAAAAAGAATATCTTATGTAGCCTGTGCTACAAATTTCAAATGCTTATAAAAACCTCTCTGAATTCCCAATCAACAATAGCTGACAAGAATATCCTTCTCCAATTTTTCCAGATATTTTATCAATTATATAAAAAAAGAATAAAACTAAAAATACAGAACTTATGCAGTAATCTAATCATTTTTGACAATTATTTAATTTTAGACATTTTCCAATACCATTTCCTCTATTACAGATAAAAAAAACATAAAACAAAAAAAAATCAAGTATCATAATTTCCCTCTTCTGCGAGTCGAATTAATTAATCTCTGATCCCGAAGAACGTAAAGATTTCAAAATAAATATGCACCAGCGAGACCTGTTAACTTTGTTTCAAGTATTCACGGATCACCAACACCTTCGGTCACTCCAACAGTCTCAAAGAGACATCGTAACAGTTACAGCGGTCTGTTTACCAAACCATCCTGTTACGTGTATTAACGCGATCGACTTACGACATTTTATAATTAATTTTCTCTCGGCTGACGTGTGCGTGTCGCGGCGACAATTGCGGAACGATAATTGCAGCTGAACATTTGTTTCCATCGCACAATGGAATGCGACTCAATAGTTCGGTTTTCTCGAACATAGTCGCGCTTATTCGCAGTTTCTCGATATCCATCGACCGATCTGGCCGCACGGAAGCGTATTTTTCAGAGAGACGTTACTCTCAGCCCGCAGGATGCTCAGCTGGACCTCGTTCAAGCGGAAGCAGGCCTATCATTCGAAGATCATGTACGACGCGTACGGAGACTCTTGGATTAAAACCATCCCGAAGGTGTTCCGTGTTGGAGTTTCCCCCATGTGAGTACTTTTGCTTTTTAAATTTGCCGTTGTAATTGAAGCGTTCGGAGAATGCAGATGTTATGTTGTTAGGTCGATCGGAAACTGTCGTGTACAGTTTAGAACGCGTCGATAACAGTTTAGAATGGTTGCCGAAATAAATATAAGATGTGTTTTATATTTGGAAAATTAATATTAGGTTTCTGTCCATTTTATTTTTTATATTGTGTGGGGTGTGAAAAAATGTTTAAAGAGATATTGGTTTATGGAAATTTTTGGAACAGTTTAGAGTTGTTATTGAAATAAATATAAGATGAGTTTTATATTTGGAAAATTAATATTAGGTTTCTGAGCATTTTATTTTTTATATTGTACAGAGTGGCGTACGTTAAATATTTTTGTTGTTTATAGAAGTGTGGAAAAAATGTTTGAAGAGATATTGGTTTATGGAAATTTTTAGAACAGTTTAGAACGGTTATCGAAATAAATAAAAGATAAATTTTATATTAGGAAAATTAATATTAGGTTTCTGTCCATTTTATTTTTTATATTGTACAGGGCGTAAAAAAAATTTTTAAAGAGATATTGGTTTATGGAAATTTTTAGAACAGTTTAGAATAGGTATCGAAATAAATATAAGATGAGTTTTATATTTGGAAAATTAATATTAGGTTTCCGTCGTTCTTATTTTTTATATTGTACAGAGTGTGAAAAAAATGTTTAAAGAAATATTTGTTTATGGAAATCTATGGAACAGTTTAGAATAGTTATAGCAATAAATATAAGATGTGTTTTATATTTGGAAAATTAATATTAGGTTTCCGTCGATCTTATTTTTTATATTGTACAGAGTGGTGCACATTAAATATTTTCGTTGTTTATAGATGTGTGGAAAAAATGTTTAGAGAGATATTGGTTTAAGGAAATCTTTAGAACAGTTTATAATAGTTATAGAAGTGAATATAAGATGTGTTTTATATTTGGAAAATTAATATTAAGTTTCTGTCGATCTTATTTTTTATATTATACAGGGTGGGGTACGTTAAATATTTTCGTTGTTTATAGATGTGTGAAAAAAATGTTTAAACAGATATTGGTTTATGGAAATCTTTAGAACAGTTTAGAGTAATTAACGAAATAAATATAAGATTAATTTTGTATTTAAAAAACTACTTTTTATATTGTATAGGGTGGAGTATATATTCATCATTCCAAGTAAACCACTCAAAACAGTTTCTTCGTTTATGTTTTCCGGATTCAGTGCTCTGGAGTTCTTTACTTGCTTTGTTCCATTTGTCTTTTTAACCTTGCTTCTTAAATTCTTTCCAGAATTTTTTTTTAATTTCTTCTTTTATTCCTTCCTCTGCTTTGACGGTTAAAATTATTCCGTCACGTTTCAATTTTATTAAATACAGCTGATGGTTCGATACTAATAGAAACTTTCCGTATTTTTCTTTTTTTTTTTTGCTTTTAATAATTATACGACATTAAGAAGACTCTCTTTAAAAAAGAATATTACCTTTTTGTTGTTAAAAGCAAAAAAAATTAAGAACGAAATTACACAACCAGTGAGCGACGAAACAAAAACTCGAAAGTATTTCTGCCTTGAGATTTCAGGACAACTAATTTGTTTCCAAATGGATTCTATATTTGCAAATTGACGCACGTCGGAAATAAAGAAGGAGCGCGAATGTGTTAGGTAGAACTCTGTTTGTTTTACAAACAATATGTCAGACCACGTTGTCGAGTTTTGCAATGCGGAGAAACCGACGAACTTGGAACAGTTTATGCACAATTACCTCGAGCTTCTAATTAAAAAGAAATACTATCTCAAAAGAAACTCTCAAACGGCTTGAAAACGTTGAAAAATTTATTCGAATAAATTTTCCTACCCATTATCGGATACAAAAATGGAGTTGAAAAATGATTTCGAGTTGATTTTCAAGGATCGTTTGTTACCTTTTTTCGCTTTACAAAAATGAAACCATCCTTTTAAATTTATCATCCGAGCATTTGTATCGATTCAATTTTCATTCGCCCTTGTAACAAATAAAATTTACAATTTTAATATTTCTTTGCCGCGCAACCTTTGAAATACATGACTGCAAAAATTCCATACAGTGTTTCAATTATTTTACAATCATAAAAAAAAGTCTGAACCACATGCTTCGGCAATGTCCTTCGCTAAATATCCAAAGAGCCGATCCGATGGAAAAGTTAAGCAAACTTTTGTCAGATCCTTGCTCCATAAACCGAACATCGAAGCGTGTCTCGTAATTCAGAGCTTTTTGAAAGAAAACAACATAAAAGTGTAAAATAGCATTTATCCTTAAATTATTTTTGTTTATTTTTATTATTTGTTTTTATTTATATTCCATCGTAACGTTTCACAAATAGACGTTGAGCCCATAAATCTATGTGGGATTAGAAATAAAACTGAGTTTATTAAAAAAAAAATAAGATATACAGAAATAAAACATTGAGTTTATTAAAAAAAAAAAGATATACAGAAATAAAACATTGAGTTTATTAAAAAAAAAAAAAAGATATACAGAAATAAAACATTGAGTTTATTAAAAAAAAAAAAAGATATACAGAAATAAAACATTGAGTTTATTAAAAAAAAAATAATAAGATATACAGAAATAAAATAAAAGTACACTACCGGCAATAAGTCTTTGCCCACCCTTAAAATAACATAGAAACAAGGGATATTATTAATAACTTAAATAAAATATTTAATAACTTAATTTTGACTAAACTAAAATTTTTACTAACTTTATTACTAATGACTTAAATTAATAATTAAAGTTATATTAATAAAAAATGATCTTCGAGCATCAATCGTCGATGTTAACAATTACTTTGAAATTGTTGGTTACGTAGGATGTAACGTTCATGATGTCATGAATCTTATTATTGTTAATGTAGGATCTCGTTTGACACGCGCGATCTTATCGTATTTTAGTAATTAATACATAACTACAGGGATGAGGAGGTTTGAAGTGGAAATCACGGAATCATGCTCCGGGGAATCACGTTTATCTATTCATTGTCCAATTATGTATTTACATCTTAATTGCTGCGTGTCTCGTAGGATAAAATGCACAACCTACAGTAATAAGAACGACGAAAGAAGAGGGAATAGTGTGTGACTCCATTTTGTTCCAATCGCAGCTAAGAATAGCATCTTTCTCAGGAAAGATCTCAATTTTTATGCTATAACTAGACTGGGAATTTTTTATTTATTTATGGGAAATTTAAACGTGTACAGAAGTAACCTAATGTGAATAATTATATAACGTTATTGCGTTTTTTTGTAATATTTAGTTGGTGAAATAATTTTGTGTAGTATTTCTACTTTTTTTTACTGTATTCTCAAAAATATGAATTTGTATAAAAATCACGTGTAAAATAGTCTTATATTTATTAACTTATTTTATAATATTGGTAGGTTACATATTTGGTGAAATAATTTTCTATAGTATTTCTACTTTTTTTTACCGTATTCTCAAAAATATGAATTTGCATAAAAATCTGTAGTTTAATTATTAGAATAAAATTTATGTGTAAAATAGCCTTATATTTATTAATTTATTTTATAATAAGGATAGGTTAAATATTTGCTGAAATAATTTTGTATAGTATCTCTACTTTTTTTACCGTATTCTCCAAAATATGAATTTGCNTTTTTTTTTTGTCTTTTACTATATTCTCAAAAATATGAGTTTGCATAAAAATCTGCGGTCTAATTATAAGAATAAGATTTAGGTGTAAAATAGCCTTATATTTATTAATTTATTTTATAATAATGATAGATTAAATATTTGGTGAAATAATTTTGTATAGTATTTCTAATTTTTTTACCGTATTCCCAAAAATATGTATTTGCATAAAAATCTGTAGTTTAATTATTAGAATAAGATTCACGTGTGCAATAGTCGTACATTTATTAACTTATTTTATAATAACGAGTCATAGTTGAAGCATGGATCCTGATGCAGATTCGATAAACGCAACAACGTTTAGTTTGAATTGTACCTTTAATTTCAATTTATGAGACTGAGGATCATTAAATACAAATTATGCATAATATTTCAATGTTTTGTACGTAACAACGGTATTAAAACAATAAATAGCTAACGCTAGAATACCTTGATGTTAAAAAGATAGTAACACGAAGGAACAAATGCAATTATTTATCTAAATAATATTGACTTTCAAAAAGTCAATATTGACTTTAAAGTTGCAGGTTTAAACAATTTGTACATAAGACAATTTGAAATTTTATTCTGTGATTATATAAAGAAACATATTGCGTAAATAGAAATTCGATAAATTTGAAAATATTTATTACAAAAATTATAGCTGAATATTTTTAAACAAACTTAATTGTACAGTTTAATAAATTTAAAACGAAACGTGATGAAAGAAGAAGAATATATTAAAAATATGTTATGTAAGGACAAATTCAAAAAGCTTGAAAATATTTATTACAAAAATCGTAGCTGAATATTTTTAAACAAAATTTAATAAATTCGAAACGGAACGTGAAGAATGAAAAAGTGTAACTTTCATATGTTTATAGTTCGATAAAATGAGTAATGGGAATATTTTAGAATTATGAGACAGGAAAAAATTTTAAAGGAAAGTCACGTCATAAAATAATCATACTCAAGAAGTGTATCACAATAGTAACTGAGGTCATGCAGAATCGCTCTGTGCTTTCCGGACAAAGAATCACGAGCTATATTTATCTACCAGTTCTCTTTTTGTTAACATAGGATTGATGTTCTATAAAATTTCTGATCAACTTAGCATAACAAATTTAGAAAATACTGAGCTATATTTCAATTAAAAGTAACATCGATGAAACAGTATTAAAAATTTTTAATAATAATCCTGAAATTTCATCAGAAATAAACGCTCTATACAATGTTTTGTTTTTCATCCAGTCATTTTAAAATAGTTGAACAATTCAAGTTGTTTATTCCAAAGTATTAATAAATACTTTTATCCTAAATTTATCACTCTTTAATTTTTAACATATATAATTATTAAATATCTATCTAAATAATACATTCTGTCTGATCAAACTGTTCTCAGAACATTCAATCTTATTTTTACACAGTAGATACTTTTAAAAAAAAAAACCATGCAAAGAAAGATATGTTTGATATACAAAAAAAAAAAGAAAGAAAAAGTATGATAAGAAAATTAATAAAAAAATCAAGTTCATCGATAAATCTTGATCTATAATAGCAGCTTTCGAAAATTAATTTCCAACGAATCGTTCACTATAATTATATCTATAGTTGGCAGGCGAAAGAGTATTATAAGTAAAATTATTAATAAATTATAATATTATTATAATATTTAATTATATAATTGTAATTATTATGATATTATTTACTTATAAATTTATTATAAATATTATAAGTAAAGACTATTATAAGTCTCAATTATTAATTTCACAAAGAAACAGTTACAATATTTCAACTGCATCATAAAATGAAATATTAATTTTTCCTACTCTCATTTAACTTCCAAAATCCACATTACACTAAATTCAGAAACATTTCACCTTTCTTAAAAATAACTACTTACATTATCATCACCAAACAAAAGCGACCACACAGAATCCAAGCACAGCACTAACCTCGCGCAAGAATATAAAAAATACAAATACTTAATCGCCGCTAATCTCTCTAACAAAACTCGGATCTCCNGTCATAAAATAATCATACTCAAGAAGTGTATCACAATAGTAACTGAGGTCATGCAGAATCGCTCTGTGCTTTCCGGACAAAGAATCACGAGCTATATTTATCTACCAGTTCTCTTTTTGTTAACATAGGATTGATGTTCTATAAAATTTCTGATCAACTTAGCATAACAAATTTAGAAAATACTGAGCTATATTTCAATTAAAAGTAACATCGATGAAAAAGTATTAAAAATTTTTAATAATAATCCTGAAATTTCATCAGAAATAAACGCTCTATACAATGTTTTGTTTTTCATCCAGTCATTTTAAAATAGTTGAACAATTCAAGTTGTTTATTCCAAAGTATTAATAAATACTTTTATCCTAAATTTATCACTCTTTAATTTTTAACATATATAATTATTAAATATCTATCTAAATAATACATTCTGTCTGATCAAACTGTTCTCAGAACATTCAATCTTATTTTTACACAGTAGATACTTTTAAAAAAAAAAACCATGCAAAGAAAGATATGTTTGATATACAAAAAAAAAAAGAAAGAAAAAGTATGATAAGAAAATTAATAAAAAAATCAAGTTCATCGATAAATCTTGATCTATAATAGCAGCTTTCGAAAATTAATTTCCAACGAATCGTTCACTATAATTATATCTATAGTTGGCAGGCGAAAGAGTATTATAAGTAAAATTATTAATAAATTATAATATTATTATAATATTTAATTATATAATTGTAATTATTATGATATTATTTACTTATAAATTTATTATAAATATTATAAGTAAAGACTATTATAAGTCTCAATTATTAATTTCACAAAGAAACAGTTACAATATTTCAACTGCATCATAAAATGAAATATTAATTTTTCCTACTCTCATTTAACTTCCAAAATCCACATTACACTAAATTCAGAAACATTTCACCTTTCTTAAAAATAACTACTTACATTATCATCACCAAACAAAAGCGACCACACAGAATCCAAGCACAGCACTAACCTCGCGCAAGAATATAAAAAATACAAATACTTAATCGCCGCTAATCTCTCTAACAAAACTCGGATCTCCGCAGAATCTCTTATCTCTTAATAACTCAGACATCGACGCGAGATTAAACCCCCATTAAAAATAAAAAAACCAGAGACATCTTCAACCGTAGTATCATAAATTACGCTGGGAAATTCAGAATTAGGAGTTCGAAGAAAAATCGCGGGATCCCCTACTCCCAGAAGAACGGCGACCACCTATAACGCTTCCACTTGGAGAACATTTAGTATGGTGTGCGCTCAGTTCCACTGTTTCGCGCGCGACACTCACAAGGTGCACGTTGTACGCTGAAACGCCAGAGCTAACAACAATCCAAATGAAACAACGAGATTTAAAAGTGAAAATGAATTCCTCTCTGCTTAACACTTAATTCCAAGTTGATCTTTTACGTTTGTCCGGAGCGAAAAATTGAAAGAAAAAATTCTGAAGAACTGAAAAGTAGCTGTATATTATTTTTGTCTAACAATGTTGACCGGTTTCGTGAAACTTAGGCGTCGTCATAGAAGATCGTCGAAACGAGTGTCTTTGAAATCGAGCGAGAGCATAAAAAGATTGGCAGAAAATAGAAGAGCGAAGGATAAAGTGTGTTATAATAAGGAATACATAAAGAACAAAAATTTGTCGATTATGACTGACGACGAGCCTGACTTGTGTTTAAAGGATACTATTGTTAAAATGAAATTAAGTCGCGACGAGTTCGTCATAGTGGCCACCGAGGAGAGGCCTGTAACAGAGATCTCGAGGAATGTGGACTGTAATAGTAATTCAGAAAGCGTGAAGAGGAACACCGTGTCGCTGAAGAGTTACGGTAGGAGATGTAACGACGCGTGGTACTTGAAGTTTAGGCGACAAATTTTGAAGAGCCTGCGCAACAGGATTTTTCCTTGTGTGATAACTGGGTGAGTGGATGGAGACATGTGATTTATTTTTAGTTATGATGAGACAATTGAAATTAAATCGATATCTTTTTGATTGTGCTCGATTATCGGAACGAAATGGAAATGGGAAATAAAATAGACATATGTATTTTTGTAGGTGTAATTGAAAAATATGTATGTGAAGTAGGTAGATAATTGTTTTGTTCTGTAAATATTATTATTTGGGAATTTATATTTGTTATTTATTAAATGCATGATGTGATTTAAAGAATGTATTATTGGACTGCAGCTTTTTAAACGTTTATGGAAAATTTGAAGATACAATGATGCATAGGATGCACGTAATAAAGAAAAATATATAAATAAAGGAGAAATATAATATAAATATACATTTATTATTGAATTAAAGTTGGATTAAATGTAAATATAATATTTTGGGTTTATTTATACATTTTTTAAATATTTATGGAAAATTTTAAGACGCAGAGGTTCACAGAATTCTCGTAATGAACAGAAATATAATATAAATATACATTTATTATTGAATTAAATTTATATTAAATAAGAATATAATATTTTAGGTTTATTTATATATTTTTGTTTATTATGTGCATTCTGTGTATTTTTGTGTCTTCAAATTTCCCATAAATGTATAAAAAGCTGCAGTCTAATAATAGATTTTTTTTTTTTATTTTCTTGCACTAAAATGAAACTTCTAAATATTTTAAATTAATATTTGTGTATTTTATCAATATATTCATATACAGTTAATATAATATACAATATATATAATATATAATAGTATAACATATAATATATTAATATATTAATATATTAATATTATAAACAGTATATGAATATATTGATAAAATACACAAATATTAATTTAAAATATTTAGAAGTTTATATATATAATATATTAATTTATTATTAATTAATTATAATATATTTATAATATATTCATATATTCATATAAACAGTATACGAATATAAATATATATATTAATATAAAGGGAAGAATAATGTTTTAAATCGTATGTTTCCACGTGGAACCGTATGAATGAACCATGGCAACTCGGATCGATAGGTTGTCTGGTTATTACGTAGGCATACACTTATTAGCTATTAACGTATGCGAATCTGCACGTGGTGTGTTGGTCCTTTTCGATGCACTGACTCGTAAATGATTTAAATAACTCGATTAACAAATCTCTTTACGTGACTAATAAAATGTTGATTTTACTAATTTAAAATCGAAGATATTGCTGTTCTATAATTGAAAGTGGAATAAAAAATATTAACATTATTGCAACAATATGGGACATGATTACAAATATTAAATTTCTCATAATACTATCTGGAAACTATGGTTTACATTTTGTAATAACATCATTCAGTCAATAATAATAGTATTTGCTTCAATAGAAAGAAACAATTATCTTTCGTCAATCTAAAGCACATTTTAGAATTATAAAATTGTCATTGACTTACTATGCTGATTTTACTAATTTAAAATCGTAGGCCTTATTCTTCTATAACTGGAAGTGGAATAAAAAAATATTACCATTTTCGTAACAATATGGGATATGATTACAAATATTAAATTTCTGATAATACTATCTGGAAACTGTGGTTTACATCTTGTATTAATATCATTCAGTCGATGATAATAGTATTTGCTTCAGTAGAGACAATAAATGATCTTTTATCAATTTAAACAAATATTTTAGAATTATAAAACTGTCGTTGACTTACCATGTTGATTATACCGATTTAAAATCGAAGATAATACTGTTCTATAATTGAAAGTGGAATAAAATGTATTATGATTATTGTAACAATATGGAATACGATTGCAAATATTAAATTTCTGATAATACTATCTCGAAACTACTGTTTACATTTTGTAATAATATCATTCAGTTAATGATAATAGTATTTGCTTCGGTAGAAACAAACAATTATCTTTCATCAGTCTAAAATACATTTTAGAATTATAAAACTGTCATTGACTTATCGTGTTCGTTTTACTAATTTAAAATCGTAGACCTTATTCTTCTATAATTGGAAGTGGAATAAAAAAATATTACAATATGGGACATGATTACAAATATTAAGTTTCTGATAATACTATGTGGAAAACCTTTCGCTACGAAGAGCGTATATGTACGCGTTTAAAAATGAAGCAATCATCTGATAAAAGCGTGCATAGACGTTTCTTGTGTCATATAATTATATATATTTTCATTTACATATGATTTGCCGTCATTCATTAAGCAACATACTTAAATTTTGCTCCGTATATTTTTATTACATCAACAAAGACTGTATCCATTAGTATACCAAGAACTCTTTCAATTCTTAGAGCACCGTAGCGAAAGCGTTAACATTATTCAGTCAACATCCATCTGCTTTACATATGTCTGAAGTGGAATTAACTTAATTGATTTCGCATTAAATCAACGTTTTCTTGACGCTGAAATTACGTGGTTGCTAATAACCCATTCGTGTTGATGCAACTTTAAATTTAACACTAGATTTACGGGGATTAATTGGACCATTTTACGGGTATATTGAACTGTGCTTTTTTTCTAATAACATTAGTCCATTTTATTTGAAATTAATAGGTTTTTATTCGCACAGATTTAGTTAGTACGTTTCTTGCATTTTAATTCTATTTCGAGTGTACATTTTCTACACAGATAATTACTGCACTTCAGCATGAAATCAGGAATCCGTCAAATTGACGGGTTCCGTAAATCTAGTGTTAAATTAAAAAAAAAAAATAATAGTATTTGCTTCAGTAGAAAGAAACGATTCTCTTCCACCAACTTGAAAAGATATTTTAAAATTCTAAAATTTTCATTCATATTACATTTATATATATTTAAAATAAAATAAAACTAAGATATAAATATTTCGTACAGAATAAAATTATATCATATAAAACAATGTCTTTTCGTGGCAAGAAATCACTAAAGAAACAACGTTTCCGAAATATCTTCGAGAATCAGTCAAATCGTAAAATATAGCCCGCACGCAAATATTTCGATAGATTACAATCATCGAATCGACTGTATTGTTTTTATCTACCGAAACCCAAACGGATGTGACAAGTGATAATGCACTTCTCACGGGTGAGAAGACACTGCACGTGGCAAGCAAGTTTAAAGACCCTCGGAGGGGCTCTGGAAAAGCCGGCAGCCGCTGTTTATGCAGGTAAACCTGCGTGGGTGAGTCATTCGAGTAAATGACGGCGACCTGTAACGCTTGCGTGCACAACAGCGCACACGATGATAGTAGAAACGATAGCTGGATGGATCGTACGCGGGGAATATTTAATTTTACCTTTGTGTCGAATAGAGAAGGGTCTTGGAGCTATTCATAGCGTAAATTCGACGATCAAAGCAGGTTTCTCAGGTGATTCGATCGATCTTGTTGGAAATTGGTCGGCTGAGAGGAGAAAGTGACGAATAAGGTAGTGAAAGGAAACGGAGAGAGTGATTCTGGTTTACTGGGTTGTTTGGTACGAGTGAATTTTGAATTGTAAACGGGGCACAGAGGTGTTGATAGATTGAGATTTACGTCACGTGTTTGGTTGACTTGGTAGAAAAAATATTTAGATAAAAGTATGGAAAATTAGCAATTAAATAGGACACAAGAAATTAATTTTATTTGTCGTTGGAAAAATTGAAACTAAATTTCAACTATTTTTCGGGAATTATAAATAATAATAATTTAATAATTCAATAGTAATTTCAATAATAATTCAATAATAATTTCAGTAATAATTCAATAATAATTTCAATAATAATTCAATAATAATAATTCAATAATTCTTTTTATTTTATAGTTGATGTTGATATTAGTTATTTGTATACTGCAAAGTTGTTTTATAGTAATTTTGCATGCAAAATTGAATTTCTGCAATTTCCTTTGAGGAAGAATTTAGAAAATAGGAATTTGTGTATAATTTTTATAAAATTATATACATTTATATACATTATAATAATTATTATAAAATTGATTTTTGAAATTGAAGAAATATTATTACAATAGGACGATCAAAATAACTATAACTATACTCGCTTATGCGTGCTGATAATACAAAACGTCGTGCACAATAGTTCTTAATTACGTATTACTAAAGGGCCCTATTCGAACTTCATTCAGCCCTAAGTACACGGTACGTGAGTCGAGTAGTTGTGTGAGGGACAGGATCTTGCGCAGAACGTGCGTAATGGACTTCCTGCGTGCATCGAACCTGAACAAGCCAGGTTCCACACTCTGCCATTGGACATGGCTTTTTCTCCTTCCTGGAAACGACCATTTCGATGCGACGAAACGTGGACGTTCAGCCGAAGGGTTATCGAATCGATTCGTGTGAATTGTTCTGCGTTTGATTTTATTTTGACGATGCAGTGTTTAATTGTGTTGACACGTTTGGGTCTATATGATCTATCTATGTTCGTGGATTAGTTTAATTTTTATATTTTAGATCTTTTTAGATTTTTTTGGTACTTTAAATTGTGAACACGAATTTTTTGTTTATTCTCCTGATACTATAGCACAGTTCTGACCAAAAGAAACGATACCGTAAAGAACGTTTTTACTTGCCAATGGTCCTCCTGAGTCCCCGTAACAAGAATCTTTTCCATGTCCTCCGTAACAGAGATGATTTTCTTTTTTAACCAGCGTTTTGTAATCAGGTGTCTCGTTTATGCAAGTTTCGTATGGTGTACGACGAACATACACCCCCATTAGAATATTGTTGGATCTTTCCTAGAAAAAGAATTAAAAAATTTAATTTCATATGAAATAAAAAAAAATGTTTAAGTATGTTCCGATAGAAAAAAATAGAATTTTAATTGCAGATTTAAGCTTAATATTTAAGGTCAGTATCAATTGATTTATTTTTTATACACAGAGTTTTTTATACAAGCCCTTTTACAGAGAAGCATAATATAAAGAAGACATAAATATAAGCATCACACATGTATACACCCAATTCTGTTCTTGCTTCAACTCTCTTTGCACTAACTTACGAAGAATATTCTAACTTTTGATTGAAAAGGGTTAAAAATTGTCTATGTTTCACATTAACCCCTTGATGCCGGTTACTGTACCTTGTACAGATAATTTATGTTTAATAATGTGAACTATTTATCATTTCATAGTTTATCAATAAAAAAATAGAATACTTAAATATTTCACGTATTTCTCAATTTATACTAATAGTGGAATAAATTGTTATATTTTTACTAATCGTTTAATTGATACTATGAACTTTAGTTTCACGTGCAATTTCTGGCTCTGTATCTTATTCAGATAATTTATGTTTAATAATGTGAACTGTTTATCAAATGGATTTCATAGTTTATCAATAAAAAAAATAGAATACTTAAATACTTCGCGTATTTTTCAATTTACGCTAATAGAGAAATAAATTGTTATATTTATGTTTAATAATATGAACTATTTATCTAATGGATTTCATAGTTTATCAATAAAAAAAATAGAATACTTAAATACTTCGCGTATTTTTCAATTTACGCTAATAGAGAAATAAATTGTTATATTTATGTTTAATAATATGAACTATTTATCTAATGGATTTCATAGTTTATCAATAAAAAAAATAGAATACTTAAATACTTCGCGTATTTTTCAATTTACGCTAATAGAGAAATAAATTATAAAATTTTTACTAATCGTTGAGTTGCTATTGTGAACTTTGGCTGCACGTGAAATTTTTATTTTACTCTGTTCAGTGTGAATCTTGAAACTATGGATCTGAAAATCCGTCAAGTTCTAAACGCAAGCTGTAAAATTCGAACCACGATGATTAAAGGGAAGAAGTTCTTACATTGGTTTGAATACCGGTGTAACCCCAGCCGCAAACATACAGTTTACGAGGCGGTTTGTAGAATTCACCAGGCAGTCGAATAGCTCGAACTGTGCTTGAGAATCGAAAGCGAGGTCGTACTTCGAACAGAGCTATATCGTGGTACAGCATGGTCGAAAACCAATATTGGAACGTGGTATCGTTGTACACGTGTATCTTTGTTAATTTATGCAACGATCCACCTTGGTAAAGCTTGTCCGTACCGGCTCTCACAAAATAACTCGTCGTATTCTCTGAAAGTCTACATATTCATATAATTATTGCTGTATTATAACTAACGATATTAAATATATTATATCGCTCGAAAAGAAAAATTTTGCTACGATATAAATCTCGATAAAATATTAAACACGTATTTTTTTTATATCGGCTATCATTCACTCTGGAGGGGTGATTTAAATATATTGCATCTCTGTTATAAATATTATAATAAATATAATAATAATATAATATTATGATAATTTACTATTATAATAATATTATATTTATAATAGTATAATATTATTATAATTTACTATTATAATAGTATTATATTTATAATAGTATAATATTATGATAATTTACTATTATAGTAGTATTATATTTATAATAGTATAATATTATAATAATTTACTATTATAATAATATAATAGCTATTTTTGAAAAATCATTTTTTATCCGTCTCAGTTCGAAAGGATGTAACAGTGTGTCTTGAATGCAAGTCCTGCTCCCTTTCCACAAAATTTTATTTTATTTGCTATTCACTGTACTATTACATTTTACCAGTATATTATTACAATAATACCAAGCAAGATAACTATCTAGACTACCTATAAAAATATTTCCAGATTGCAAATTGAAATAAAAAATAATTGCAATCAATTTATATATTTTCTGTCATGAACGAATAAAATTCAGATTATAAAAGGTTAAACATCAAAGTAAGAGCTACGATATTAGTATAAATCTATTTTGGAGTGAAGAGTTCTACATTTTTGGTGTCCTGAATTTGAACAATTTTTTAAAACATTCTTTTTCATTTTGTAATTTTCTGTGAAAAATGGAACTTACAGACAATGAAGAGCAGTGACACCCCAATTTCGAGACAAAATACTGGCGCCACATACGAATCCTTCGGAATCATGCAAAGAAAGCTGCAATTGATTTCGTTACTCTTAAAATATTATTGCTAATTTATTAAAAAAGGATTAATTGATCGTACTAACCATGAATGGTCGACTTTTTATGCTAACAGGGCGACCGCCGATAATTTTTGGCGCGGCTTTGCAAGAGACACTTGCTATATTTATTGCGATCGCAATGTCTGTAAATTGAACAGATATTTTTTTACACACTATGAAAAATATTAATTATGAAGCGCAGACTTACATGTTAAGTAGAAAATTGTAGATTTTGCGTGCATTTCTACCGGCGACTTGAACGTGTTTAATAAATCTGTGTGACAAGCAGAACGCTCTGTATCTGCAAAAGCTATAAATGTCACGTGGGATATATTTTGCAAATGTATAGCTGGAAATTATTGTTAGTAATATCTGAAAGAACAGAGACTGGATAAGTTAAAAAGTTCGAGGAAAAAAAGTTACGTGTTTCTATTGATTTATGGCACAATTTTAATGCATCTTTAAAAGCTATGAATCTTTTAATTCAAATAACGATTTTGCTAAAAAATATTTACTGATAACAATCTTTTTTTTTAAGGTAGATAAAAAATTCCCACTTATCTTAAAATTTGAGGAAAAATTATTTACGTCTTTTTAAATATTAAGTGATGAGACAGTTAGGAGTGCATTGCATTTAATAAAAAAGAAAAATTTGAATTGAAATTTTATGTTTTATTTTTGTTTTATTTTTTATGTAATAAACTATTTACTAATAATTAATATCAGAATTACACTAAAGAATTTTAGAACTAATTTTTTAGAAAGATACTAAAAAGATAAATATTTAAAAAAAATATATGAATTAAAGGAGATCAATCTTCAAGAAAGACTTATAGAAATAAATCTGAAAAAGATGACAAATTTTGGTTCTATTTTTTATGTAATAAACCATTCACTGATAATCAACACTAGAATTACACTAAAGAATTTTAGAATTAATTTTTTAGAAAGACACTAAAAATGATAAGTATTTAAAAAAAAAATACGAATTAAAGGAGATCAATCTTTCTTCATATTTTTTACAGAAAATTGCTGAAAATCCTCCGAAATTCACTGTTTTTTATTAATAGATTTCATAAGAAGAATTACAAACCAGTCAATTTGATTACTTCGGTAGTTTTAGTGTTAATAAGGACAGAATAATTAAAAATCCAGAAATAATTAAAATTACATTAGTCATCATAAAGAAATATTTATTTCGTACAACACTTTGCTACATTTCAATTGGAACTAAAGGATTTATAAATCCAACCGTTATTTATTTAAAACTACATTTTTTCATCGCATCATTCATCTCAGAATGGATCCGTTACATTTTCGTATAATTTGAGAAAAAGGTAATCGTGTGAAACTAAATCGATAATTTGACTGTGATCCAATGGAAGAACCGATCTCCGCACACGATTCCATTCGTCTTCGAATTCTGTGGAAGTTTGGTCGCTTGCGGTTTGTCCGAAGCAGTACAACGAAGAAACGAAGCCGATGGTTTGCATGAACATTGTGACTAACAGAAGATTGTTCGCGATGCAGGTCAGCATATTATTGTTGTTCGCGCTTCGATGTCTGCTCAGACGATTCATCGATTCCATTAAACCGTTCATCGAACTGTCCACGTCTTTTAGGATCTCTGTATATGAAAAATTTTTATATTATTTTGGTATACAAAAATATTTTACTGTTATGGTTCATTTGGTTATCGCTGAATTAATATTTAAGAAAATTGTTTTTTGTTTTTTTCTTACTATAATTACTATACTAGATAAATTGAAGATTCTGAAGGAATATTAAAAAAGTATGCAGAATTATTTATTTTTAATATAAAATTATTTGATTAATTGTGACTTATTTTGTTATTAATGAAGGAATATTTAAAAGAAGATATTTGTTACTTTTCTTCCAAGAATAAATATTAATATTTTTAATTATTCCTTTATGTTAGTACAAATTCAAGATTCTGCAGAAATATTAAAAAAATATGCAGAATTATTTATTTTTAATATAAAATTATTTGATTACTATGACTTATTTTGTTATTAATGAAGGAATATTCAAAAGAAGATATTTCGTACTTTTCTTCCAAGAATAATTATTAATATTTTCAATTATTGTTTTACGTTAATAAAAATTCTATTTTTAATATAAAACTATTTCAATATCATGGCTCATTTGGTTATTAATGAAGAATATTTAAGATACTTCTAAATTTTGTTTTCCTTACAATAATTATTAATATCTTCAATTATTGCTTTATATTAATATAAATTTAAGATTTTTAAATTATATTTTAAAGAAGCATTAAAACAAATATACAGAATTACTGATTCAACATCATTGCTCATTTAGTTATCAATGAGTGAATATCTGAAAAACGTTTTTCTTTATTTAAAAAAAAAAAGATTATTATTTTGTCCTTATTCAAATTAAAAATACCTAAATTATATCAAACAGAAATATTAAAGAAACAAAAAAAACTATCTCAACAGTATGGCACATTTGGTTATTGCTGAATAAATATTAAATAATATATTTCATATTTTTCTTCCGTGAATAATTATTACTTTCACCTAACATAAATTCAATATTCTCAAATAATATAATTATAAGAATACTGAAACAAAAAAAATATGTAAAATATTCTCCATACAGAATTCTCAAAAAAATATCTTTTTGAATAGCTATCAAGACAATTTTTCAATCAAATTAATAAAATATCTGATGCAATTAAATATGACAAAAATTCCGGTAACCTGATCTAGAACGAAGCGCACCAAACTCTTGCATATTTTCGGAATTCGAATTTTCGTCGCCATTCCACTCCACCAGCGACGTGCTCGTGTCTGACGAGCTCGGTTCCTTTCCACTGAAATTCTCGCCGCTGTGCAGCTCCAGTAGTTTGGTCATCCAGTCCATCAGACATGATAAAACTCTCACGTGACCCTGCCAGGCTTCTTTCAAAGTATCTTTCATTCCCTCGGCGAAGAACTTTTCGTAATCGACAGTAAAATGGTGCATTTTGTCAATCGCACCGAATGTTCTTCGAAGAACTCCTTTCTTGTATGTTTCTAACGCTTCTGAGACTTCTCTGTGCCTGATTAAAAATTATATCTTACTAGATAGATTTGAGTAATTTATGCGACGTCCACGATAGTAAAATTATGCGTCCATTTCATTTTTTTAGCCGAATTCTAGTTAGCTGAATTCTGAATTTTGTACTTTTCAATAAATTTAATTATGAAGATTTTCTTTTTTTCGTTAAAGAAGTTGAGCTACTATCAAATTTCACTTTTCATTGCACAATCGTAAATAAACTAACGTGTAAAAAAAATATCTATATAAATAAATTAATAGATTATTAAAGAAGTTGATACTTTACCAAATTACACTTCTCTTCACTCCATCATAACTAAACCAATGTGTAAAAAAATATATATATAAATATACTAATAGATTATTAAAGAAATTGATCCTCAACCAAATTTCGCTTTTCATCGCTCAATCATAACTAATTTAAAATTAGTTATAACTAATAAAAAACTAATTAAAATTTCATAACTAAACCAACGTGCAAAAAAGATATCTATATAAATATATTAATAAATCGTTAAAGAAGTTGATTCTCCATCAAATTTCACTTTTCATCGCTTCATCATAACTAAACCAACGTGTAAAAAAAATATCTATATAAATACACTAATAGATTATTAAAGAAATTGATCCTTCACCAAATTTCACTTTTCATCGCTCAATCATAACTAATTTAAAATTAGTTATAACTAATAAAAAACTAATTAAAATTTCATAACTAAACCAATGCGTAAAAAAAATATCTATATAAAAAAATTAATAAATCGTTAAAGAAGTTGATCCTCCACTAAATTTCACTTTCCATCGCTCAATCATAACTAATTTAAAATTAGTTATAACTAATAAAAAACTAATTAAAATTTCATAACTAAACCAACGTGCAAAAAAGATATCTATATAAATATATTAATAAATCGTTAAAGAAGTTGATCCTCCACCAAATTTCACTTTCCATCGCTCAATCATAACTAATTTAAAATTAGTTATAACTAATAAAAAACTAATTAAAATTTCATAACTAAACCAATGCGTAAGAAAAATATCTATATAAAAAAATTAATAAATCATTAAAGAAGTTGATCCTCCACCAAATTTCACTTTTCATCGCTCCATCATAACTAAACCAACGTGCAAAAAAAAATATCTATATAAATACACTAATAGATTATTAAAGAAATTGATTCTCCACCAAATTTCACTTCTCTTCACTCCATCATAACTAAACCAACGTATAAAAAAAATATCTACATAAACACGTAACCAGATCATTAAAAAAGTTTCAAAAAAATAAAAACTCGTCCACATTATACCAACCTCGCCGCTGCTCTTTTATCCCTATCCGAATATTTCGAAAACCTCAGCAACTTCTTCCGACCGTCCTCGTAAATACTAATATACTGACACAATTCGTCAATGAATCTCTGACCAAGCTCACTCTCGGACAAAGTATCGCCAAGATCATTGACGGCTCGATGAAAAGGCGTTCCTTTCGATATTTTCTTATCCAACATCCGCTCAAACACGTATCTCGTCTTCCTCTTAACGTCTCTTGGCATTCTTCGAGCAGTTTTGCAAGAAACCTCCACTTTTCCATACTTATCCGTCTGGATCTTGCAGTCGCTCAACCGTCGAATCGCCTTGGTCCACGATTTCGAATCAACATTGTACACTTCGCTATTCGATCGTTGCTTCATGCTGTTCGTACAGGCGTCGAGATGTTGAAACTCACGGACGCAGTCATCGTAACTAATTTCTTCGCTGTTCATCATTGAGAGACACAGGAAAATGTGCCACGGACTTTGTCTCGCTTGATTGTTAAATGCATCGTGGTACGAAACGCTGTTCACGGTTGATTTCAACGTTCCAAGGGTGGTTTTCGGCGGATGTTTCATCAGATTTAAGATCGACCGACTTAGATCGAAAGATCTATGGTTCCTCGCGTTGGCCATTTCTAGCAGACACTGGGCCAACCTTTCGCTGAATTCTGCCGCATCGTGCACCACGCCGAGGAACTCGAAGCTGTTGGCTTGCTTTGATAATTTCTGGAAAGGTGTTAACACATTGACAGCCGGCCCCGCGAAAACGCGGGTTTCTAAGTCTGTCGCTTGAGCGCCGGCCCCGCGAAAACGCGGATTTCTGAGTCTGTCGCTTGAGCGCGAAACTGTATTTTTTTCTATGATTATAAATTAAAAATTTCGATTTTGTTTCTATTTTTAATTACCGTTAAATTGTGTATGACGAAGATGCAAATAAAATGTTCTATTTTACGAAGATATATAATCTTTTAAATATTTTTTTCTGGCTATTCAGTGATCAAAAACAAGCGAATAAGGCCGGCGTTAGGGATTTAAGTGGCCGATACGTTGCCGGCGCTCAGGCTTTAAACGTCTCTTAGGTCGCCGGCTGTCAATGTGTTAACGTGTTAAATCTGTGAAAAATTGGTTCCTGAGGATTGAAAATTAAAATTTGTATAATATTGTAGAAATGTTGGGTTGGTAGCAGATAGTTGGACAATAGCTCAACGATGGACAGCGAATAGTTAACAATTAATATTTATTAGTCGATAAATAAACTAAGTGCTACTTGCACTACAGATTGAACATTACCTCAGGCTCAGAATTCCTACAATATTGACCACTTGACCTGAAATGACGAGTGGAACTTGTGATGGTAATCTCAGGGCGAAATGGATAGCGACGAGTTGGTTTGTATTAGAGTTAAATTGTATAAATTTCTTTGCTTTGTTGGGGAAAAAGACCGTGTAAGAAAAATGAAGGTTGAGAGTCGAGACATTCCAGTATGGAGTTAATTAAAAATTTTGTTAACCCTTTCATTGGTGCTCCGAGGATTAAAAATGTGTTTTAATCACAAATTAACGCAATTTTTATATTATTGTAATAGAAATATATGTATTAGAATTTAGGGATGTTGTGTAATGGATTATGGTACTACATATGGTAATGAAAATAAAAATAATTCTTTGCTATAGTAAATTAATTAGATTATTTAATTTCTGAGAGTATATATGCTACCGCTTAAAGGTATCCGGACACTTGCTTATTTTCGACAAGATGTAATTTATAGTTTTGTTATTTAATTGTTATTGTTACAGCTATGTGTGTCAGAATATTATGATAGGATAAAATTGAAAATTGTGAATAAATTATTGAATTAACGTGCAATAAAAATGACATTAAAGTTTGTAAGTGTCAAAGCTTATGGAACTGTTTTGTTATATGAAAAGTCCTTTGTATTTGGATTATTTAATTCCCAAGCAATGGATTAAATAATTCTTCTAGTATGGTTAATTCAAGCAATGTCCTTTTACGAATCGTGTATTTAATTTTAATATATTATTGGAAAATTTTTATTTATAGATAATTTGAATTTACAATATGTGGATTCCTTAAGAAGATAGCAAATATTATTTTCAGTCATTAAATTGTCATTAATTTACATGTTTATTTACACTAGAAATTGATCAAGTTGACAAATTTATCAGTGTCCGAATATTTATGAGGGGTAGTATACGCCTTTTGCGGCGATTATATATTTTCATATGTTTTTCAAATAATTGAAATATATATTTTTTAATATATGTTTTTCAAACAATCCAAATATATATGTTTTCATATATTTCAAATAATTCAAATATATATTTTTCAAATAATCAAACTATATATTTTTCAAACGATCTAAATATATATTTTTCAAACAATCCAAATAATCCAAATTTTATAATACTTTAATTCCAAATTTAATTAATTTACCCCTCAAACGCACCAAAATTCTATCATCTAAAATCCTAATCACAGAATTTAAAATACAGATCCAATTAAAATTTCAATCCACGAATCTTAAAAAAAAAAAAAAATTTACCAATTTTGCATTATCACGAACCTTGCTTCTCCGTGAAGTTGCGTTTCGTCCTCCCAAATACCGATCGACCGACGAACTAATTTCATTAATTATATTTCCTACATCTCGTATCAAGTGTATACTTTGCAACAGCATTTCGGAATACCAATCTTCGGACAGAGAATTGTCGTTGAAACTGTGTTGGTACCGTCGAACGGTATTCGTCAATCCGCAGTCGTTGGCAAATTGCATTAGCCTTTCGCGTATACTATCGCATATCTCTCGAATCGTCGATTGCACATCGTTTGCTTGGAGCGACGTGGATCTTAATACGATTGGTTTATTAATAGGTTTGCCCAATTTCGAGAAGAAATATCGAATCGTTTTCTCCAAACGGTGCACTTGTCTAGGATTCACTAGCACGAAGGTGTTAGAATTGTTTCGATCGATACGTTCGCAATTCGAGGAACAAATAATTACACCTGCATGAAGATGTAAGAGAAAAACAATCAGAAAATGAAAAATAGGATTGAGTTTTTATTTTTTGTACTTACTTAAAAGGAGAAGGATCGATACCAGTTTGTAAACCATGATGCGAATAACGTGCTTCTTCTGTAACAGCGTTTCTTCTTCGCTGTTTTATATTCTGATATATATATTTTTGATGGTACGGCGTTAGGTTCGCGTTCGATAACTCGATATGAAATATTGCGCCGCTTTGTCACTTCCAAACGCATTTCAGATTAGACTATTACAGTCGAACACACGCAGGTTCTCGTAAATGTCGTGTCACATTGGCGACTTTTAAGGATTTAAAATGAAATATCGGGGAATAAACAAATGGAGTATAGTAAATAAAATTTGGAATGCTAAAAATAGGATCGAGGATATATTGAGTAACACAGTCAATGGCTTCTTTACGATTGCTCTTTATTTTTCTTCTCGCTACGAAAAAATATTCTTTGGTCAAAAATAGTTAACACTAAAGCTACCGAGGATTAAATTATATATATATTGGAAAAATATATAATGCTAGAGAAATAAATTTTTAACAGTAGAACTAGCGGCGATTAAAGTAAAGTTATTTGTAGCAAAGAAATCAAAATGATAAGTATTTTTCGAAATATAATTCGAAATATAATATAATAAAAATGATAGGTATTTTTGGAAGTATAATTCGAAATATAATATAATAAAAATGATAGGTTTTTTTGGAAATATAATTCAAAATACAATACAATAGAAATGATAGCTATTCTTTGAAATATAATATAATAAAAATGATAGCTATTTTTCGAAATATAATTCGAAATATAATATAATAAAAATGATAGGTATTTGTCGAATTATATTTGGTATCAACTATCATTTTTATTTCTTTGGTACAAATAACGCTAGTTTAATCGCCGATAGTTCTAGTGCTAAAGATTTGTTTCTCTAGCATTATGGATTTTTAGAAATTTTTTTATAGAAATTCTAGAAATTTACAATAATTAATTTTTGGCGATTTTCCATAATTCTTTGCAAAAAATATGCGCAAAGAATTGTTACCCTTATTATAGGTATTTTTCGAATTATATTTTTCGAATTATATTTATTCTATCATTTATTTGTACAAACAAACGTGTAAGCAACCGCTAATAAATTTGTAAAAACAAAGTCTGGCATCGTCAGACTAAAGATCATCGACTTCCGCCGTGTGCCAACGACACTATGAATTCGCTAAAATCATCCGAGTCGCTCGAAATATTCCTTGGCAACGATTTAACCTCTCTTCTTCGATACACTTGCCATACAAGCAACATCATGACAATGATGATGTCACGGTAATGACAAAAACGTTGACTCACTGATGCTATTCCAGAATTCTTTTTCATCAAAGATTTCAAATTATATTACACATCAAATCGCTGTACAGCGATGAACATAATAATCATAATAATAATAATCACAACAATAATGATAACAATAACCATAATAATAATCATAATAATAATCACAACAATAATGATAACAATAACCATAATAATAATCATAATAATAATCACAACAATAATTATAATAATAATCACAACAATAATGGTAACAATAATCATAACAATAATCATAACAATAATCATAATAATAATCACAACAATAATTATAATAATAATCACAACAATAATGATAACAATAATCATAATAATAATCATAATAATAATCATAATGAATCGTACGGCAAGGGGTTAATTATCGAAGTCATTCACAGATAATTACAGCACAAGATCTATAAATTCTTACAAAATACATCGCTTAAGCGCAACACGCTGATTTTAATCATCCATATTTTGAAGGTGAAAATAGCATTCGAAATTAGGGATGAAAAATATATTTTCCTCGATATCTCGGAACCTAACTCGGAACCTAACTCCACTTTACAGAAGAACAAAAATTGCAGAATTTTTAACGAAAGATACAACCGTGTAATAATGCAAATACTTTTCCAAGCACCAAAGAAAATATATTTTTCATCCCTAACTTTAAAAGGAGGAGACAGAATTTTCACCCTCTAAGTATAGATGATTGCAGATCGAAAGAAATATTTATCGAATATTTGTAGCGACCCTCCTACACTCAGCCACCAAAAAGATTCCCATGAGTCCTCGACAACTTACGGGAAACAATTTTTGAGAAAGGTAACCAAAGGACCAAAGGAAGCTATCGATGCGTGGTCCGTGAGCATCCGCCATCTGGCGGCTGGACAGGAAGCGGCAGTGAATGGAGGACGTTTAGGCGTGTTACTCGCGACAGTACTGGCTGCCTCGAGCTGACCTACCGGCGTTAACGTCGATCGTTTGCTACAATTTTTGGCACCACTTGTTATACCTTGTGTGATTTTAGCGATGAGCGACTCGTAGCTCTCGCGCGACCACAAAAGTGACGTTTGCCTTAAAAACAGGAATCACGGTACGGTTATAAAGAATCTGTAAAAGGAGGATGTTGTGAGTTTCACCTGGGCGTGAAGAACACAGCTACCAGGATGGACGAGGAATCGATGTGGAAAGATTTCTACCACAAGATCGTCGTCGAGAAGGAGGAGAAGGAGAAGGAACAGCAAGAAAATTCGGAGCACGAGATAAGGTAGAGAGAGAGGGACCTTTGAAATGGCTATTTCTGAATGGGACTAAAAATTCTAATCTGTTTCTCGTTTTCACGCGTGGAATATTTAACCTGCTGTTCGAGCAACTTAACGAGAGACGAGTGACTTACGCTTTAACTCTGATTGGACTGTGTTTTTAAGAATACCTGTGTTCGTAACTCTGTGTAATTATTCTAAATTTTTAAGCACTCGAAATAGTACGGTCTGGACGAAATTAATTAGCTGCATAGAATTGGTGAAATGTAGCTCCTATTGGATGCTGTATTTTTGGTAGAATTATTCGTGAATTATTTATTCTAGGAATTGAAATATCGAAATTGAATTGTTCGTATAGAATTGGTGAAATATGAACTCCTATTGGATGCTGTATTTTTGGTAGAATTATTTGTGAATCATTTATTCTGGAAATTAAAATATCGATGTTGAATTATCCTCGTAGAATTATTGGAATATAAAGTCCTATTGACTGTTGTATTTTTGCTTGAATTATTTATGAATTATTTATTCTATAAATTATTGAATTATTGAATTATTCACATAGAATTGATATTGAATTATCTACATAGAATTATTGAAATATAAACTCCTATTGGCTGTTATATTTTTGCTAGAATTATTTGTGAGTCATTTATTCTACAAATTCAAATATCGATATTGAATTATTCATATAGAATTACTGAAATATAAACTCCTATTGGCTGCTATATTTTTGCTAGAATTATTTGTGAATTATTTATTCTACAAATTAAAACATCGATATTGAATTATCCACGTAGAATTACTGAAATATAAATTTCTATTTACTAGAATTATTTATCAGTCATCTATTCTAGAAATTGAAATGTCGATATTGAATTATCCACGGAGAATTATTGAAATATAAATTTCTATTCACTAGAATTATTTATCAGTCATTTATTCTAGAAATTGAAATATCGATATTGAATTATCCATATAGAATTACTGAAATATAAATTTCTATTCATTAGAATTATTTGTGAATCATTTGTTCTACAAATTAAAATATCGGTATTGAATTATCCACGTAGAATTACTGAAATATAAATTTCTATTCACTAGAATTATTTATCAGTCATCTATTCTAGAAATTAAAACATCGATATTGAATTATCCATATAGAATCACTGAAATATAAACTCCTATTGACTATAATATCTTTGCTAAAATTATTTATGAATCATTTATTCTATAAACTGAAATATCGATGAAGAATACTTTGCTATTATTTTAAAAAATGGAGAAACGGTACTTTGAATAATTAATTAATTAATTTCGCACAGATTATATATATATCTAAAGTAGGACAATTTTTATAAAGGATCGGTCTTCGATCAGAATCATTCAGATGCAAAATAGTTCTTAAAACGGAGACTGTGGCACGTCAGTTTCATGACTCACACCAATTACCGATGCAAAGTGTAAGAGATAAAAATGTAGCAGGTGATCTAAACGGCAAGATTTGCGTACTTTGTTCTTATCTGTTCCAAGAGGTGCTACCGTCTTATCATTTCTGAAAAGATTTAGGTGTAATCGTCGTGTTTGTCAAGGTTTGCACAAATAAAAGGCCACGTGCTCGTTCGTGATGCGTTGCTACGATCGTCGTCAAACAAACACCCGTTGTACTTTGTTCGAGGTGGGGAATGACAAACTGAAATGTTTCAACGAGTCGTATGCATGCTAGCTATTAATAAAATCGTACTAATGCGAGCCTCGGAACATCTGCAGAGAAATTGTTCCTCCAGGTCGCGCGAATACGTAACCAGCCATCGAGATCCGTAACTCAAGGTCGGTGATTCGTGATTTTATTCCTATTGAACGTCACGTTTAAAGGTTTAATTGAGATAATTGCAATGGGAGAATGTTAACTGAAGCGTTTAAGAAATGATGGACCAGAAGTTCGTGGAAATTAATTCTTGTGGCGATAATTAAGATTGGAAGATTTTGTATGTAATATTGGGATTGTTTTTTGGGTAATAGTATGATTATTGTTGGTCAGTTGTAGGCGATGATATTTCGATCTTAAATAGTGAACAATAATTAAAATTGCAAGTTTTCGTATGTAACATTGGGATTGTGTTTTGGGTAAAAGTATAATTATTGTTGGTCAGTTGTAGGCGATAATATTTCGATCTTAAATAGTGGACAATAATTAAATTCTTGTGACAATAATTAAGATTGGAAGATTTGGTATGTAATATTGGGATTATTTTTTTAGTAAAAGTGTAATTATTGTTGCTCAGTTGTAGGCGATGATATTTCGATCTTAAGTAGTGGAATATAATTTTTGTCATTGACACACAAAAAAAATAAATAAAAAAAGGTGCTGGGATATATTTAGATCATTTCTTCTAATACGTTGGGTTTATTTACATATTTTTGCTTACTGTGTGTATTCTCTGAATTTTTGTATTCTCAAGTATTTTATAAATGCATAAAAATAGTATGGTTAAAAAGATGGTTATAAAGATTGCTAAGTAAAATACTTTTTATTTTACTTAGCTATTTACCGGTAAAAAATTTTAATATCGTGCTAGATCGTTATTTGAGATATTTTCTATCTATGATAGGATTTAGATTTTATTAAAATGGGATGATAAAGTAGATTGTATAGAATAACGTTGACAGTTGTGGTTATTGACATAAGTACTAATAAGTGGTATTTTATCGCACAGTGAAATTGAATATTTAATTTTGAATTTGTGAAGAAAAAAAGATAATTAGGAAAAAATAGAGCATACATAGAAAAGTGTCTTTGTTTCTAAATAAACATAAATAAAAAAATAAGTAAGAAAAAAATAAAACATGTATAGAAAAGGGTCTTTGTTTCCATATAAATATAAATAAAAAAAAAATTAGAAAAAAATTAAGGTTATATCATAGAAAAGTATCTTTGTTTCCATATAAATATAAATAAAAAAAAAATTAAGAAAAAATAAAGGATGTATTATAGAAAAACGTCTTTGTTTCTATACTATAAATGTAAATAAAAAAATAATTAGGAAAAAATAAAGATAGAAAAGCGTCATTGTTTTTATCACGCATTGTCTATAAATATACTCGATGAATATATAATATATCACGTGAGGAAGAACAATTTGGGAAAGAGGAGAATGCAAACAAGACTTCATCCTGTGCATATAAACATTCTAGGAAGTACAGTCGGCACATGAACTAAACTGTTACATTCTTCGCGACCTCCTTAAACGGAGAAGAAGTAGGGGAAACGTGTGTGCGATGCTAATTAATTCTTTTATGATGTCTCAGCTGTTGCGTGGTCGTTGATGACAGAAGTTCCACGAGACGAATAAAGAAACCATTACAATCTGTTTCGAAATTACCATGCATAATGTAAAAAAATATTGCAACTAAATAACATTCGTTTGATGTACAGTCTTCTAAAAAAGCAGCGACAAGTAGAGAAAATAGAAAATTGAAAGATAACTTCAACAGTAGAAAAGGAAGGTATCTGCACAGACACAGTCGGAAAATTTGAAGCAAAACGAAGCATAAAAAAATGAATTACTGTCGAGTCACTTTTAATTTTATATAGTTGACAAATATTTATGGAAACGTAAATATTTAATTTTCTAGAAAAGTAATAATAAATAGGGAGAATAAAAAAACTAAAGAGTGATTGAATATGAAACATATACAGTAAAAAGAAAGAAGTTTCTATACGGATGGAAACACAGCACAAAAAAATAAATTACTGTCGAATAACTTTTAATTTTATATAGTATATAAATATTTATGGAAACGTAAATATATAATCTTCTAAAAGAGTAATAATAAATAGAGAAAATACAAAACTAAAGAATGGTTTAATATAAAACATACACAGTAAAAAAAAAAATATTATTATATCCACACAGACAGAAGCGCGGTATAAAGAAATAAATTACTGTACTGTAATTTTTATTTCATATACTTGACAAATATCATCCAAATATAAACGCATAATCTAAAAAAAAAAAAAATAACATTAAATAAAGAAGATACGAAACTACAAAATAGTTTAAAAAAATATTAAATCTTCACAGTCAGAAACATATAAAAAAAACTAATCACCATCCAGTAATTTTTATTTCATATACTTGACAAATATCATCCAAACGTAAACACATAATCTAAAAAAAAGTAATATGAAATAAAGAAGATACGAATCTAAAAGATAATTAAAAAAAAATATTGAATCTACACAGACAGAAACATATAAAAAAACTAATCACCATCCAGTAATTTCCATTTATATAATTGACAAATATCCATCCAAATATAAATATATAATCTCAAAAAAAAAAAGAAAAATAGCGAAGAATAAAAAGAACACAGAACTTCATTTCCATGGAATTAAAAAAATCACTCGATACGAAACAGACAATGGAAAAGACAATTGGGAGCAATCAGAATGTCTATAAATATCACATAGTTCCTCTATTTTTATCAAATTCGTCTTTCACGGTCGTTTGCTAACAATTAACAAGGAAAACGTAACGATATACGGTTTCTCAGTTACGTATCGTGGCGAACTCGTAACTAACTAGTCTTCGACTCGAGATAATTAACAGCGATTATTAGTTTAATCGTGCGACTACTCATCACAATTCGCTGAACGCGTTGATACTTTTCCCATGGGTCAGCGATAAGCAAATGTTGGCATGAACGTCATCGAGAGTAACGCGGGAATTCCTTATTTCCGTAGCCGGTACAGCACCAATAAGGAAATCGAGCTGACAGTTAGGTCATCAGCGTGTAGGTGAACGTCCCGTGAGATAGGAAATTAACATTTTAGAACAAGTTGAGGGGAAAGAGGAATTTACGAAACGTGTCTTGTTGGAAGTTAATTTAGTAAATTTTCATGTTTCTTTAAATGAACTGTAACGGAAGTTTAGTAAAAGATACAAAAATAAGATTGGAACTGTATGCATATATAAATGTTAAGATTAATTGATACTATATAAAATGAGAATTGGAACAAAGAACTTTTTCCTGGAATATTTCTTCGTATAAATCATTCGATAAATTACAAAATTATAACGTTGGTAGGAGGAATAGTAAATTATTTTATGGAATATTTCTTCGTGTAGTTTGTTTAATAAATTATAAGATTAAAGTATTGGTACGAGAGATCGAAAAATTTTTTTAGAACGTTTGTTCGTACATATAAATGAATAAAAAAAATAAAGAATTGTTTTCTAAAGGTTTCGTTCGTGTGAACTTAAAATAAAGTGTAATAAAAGTTTAGTAACAGACTCTGAAATAATATAAAAATTTAAATAAAGAATTCTTTTTTAAAATGTTTGGTGGTATAAATTATTTAACGAATTACAAAATTATAGTGTTGGTACGAAGAATAAAATATATTCTTCTTTGACATGTTGATTCGTATAATTTGTAAAAACCCGAAAATTCATATATCAACTATTACAGCTCTCAGTGTCCAAATAAAGGAAGACAGGCTTCAATTTCGAAACACAGACATCGCTCAAATACTGAAACTAGGTCACCAACATATTCTACATAAATATCTGACGACTATTTTTAAAAATAGTTCTCATACCTTTTATGGCGCTTTTTATTTACTTGAAACTAAATTTAAAATTAAAATTACTTCAGTAAAAAAAAAAAAACTTTGATGGTCTTTAGATTTGTTTCTACCTAATCACACTCTTGTTTCGCTAACAGAGCTCCTAATTTTGAGAAAAACGTGTCTTTAATATCAATCTGAAATCAGAAATTATTAATTTCAGTTTTCTTTTTATTTCTTACAAATTAAATTATTTTTCAATGCGAGAGAAACACGACTGTGGCGAAAATTTCTTCTAAATGCAAATCATTTTTCAATGCGAGAAAAATACGATTGTGGCGAAAATTTCTTCCAAATCAAATAATTTTTCAATGCGAGAGAAATACAACTGTGCCAAAAATTTCAGTTTTTCCAAATTTCTTCCAAATCAAATAATATTTCAATGCAAGACAAACATAATTGAGATGAAAATTACTCAATGGTTAAAATTATGATAAGACACTTCTATAAATATTGTATTTTTCTTCTTTCCGAAATAGGCGAGACAAAGTAATCAATTAATAAAAGTCAATAAAAATTCTTTAGAAAGTTTGGCATTCGTCTACCAATTTCTCGATTCCTATTTTATTCTCGATTTTAAAAAATACTCGCGCTACGTACGTAGCGGCCTAACACGCGTAAAATTGATTCTGACCATCTTGTTTAAATAGTGCACTGTCTATTTCTCGTTTGCGCGTGTATTCACAAATTACAACGCACGTGTAAGCACGTGAAGACACGTAAATCGTCAGGCGCGAAGATTAATGAGAGGCGGATTAAGTCGGTTCGAGTTTTGAAGCGGTAGAGGCAGCTGAAGGCCGTTCGCGACTTACATCACTTGGGACCTTGTGCCTCCTGTTCGTAAAACAACACTCCAGTTTCAGATAGTGTGAAATTTCAACGTTGAACCAAGATTCATATCTACACCTATAATTGAACTCAAAATGAACACCTTTCACTTTAACACTAGAACTACCGATGATTAAAGTATACTTATTTCTACCGAAGAAATCAAAATGGAAAGTATATAAAATAATATGTAATGCAATTCGGACAAAAGTTTATCTATATTTTTAATAGAAAATCGCGGAAAATCTGCCCAAAGGCACCGTAGTTAATTTATGAAAATTCTCTAAAAAATTACGAATGGGTCATTTTGACCACTTTGGTAGTTCTAGTGTTAACGTTCTCCAAGTTTCGTGAAGTTTGGAGAACTTCAAAATAAATATTCTATCACTAAAACCGGTCGAATGACTGGTTCGCAATTTTTCATAAAAATTCTATGCACTTTGAACGGTTCATTTTTTCGAATTTTTTATGATTTCTTTTTTGTAAAATATATGGTCAATCTTTTTTCTTAAAATCACGACTCACAAATTATGCACTCGTGGTACAGATTATGATTGAAGTGTAATAAAGGCACGCTATATTTGTGATAAACACTAACCAAATAATAACCAAATAATAACCCAATAAGATACCGTAATTACTGAAATTTCTAAAAAATACTAAGCTTCTCTGTAACTTTTTAAATTTCCGAAAACATTTTTTCTGTAGACTGAGTCGCTAATATTTTGTAAAATAGTGGTCGATGCGACGTAGCTCTTATGTGGAGAACTCGAAGTGTTCACGGTTATTGGATAACCGGGGTACTTTCATATTTTTGAAAATGTAGTTTAAGAAATAGAACTTCGGTAGAAAATGATCTCTAGTATTAGAATATTATAGATTCTAATAGAATAGTATAGTAATAGAGATAAATAGAATCTAATAGAATAAAATAATACTAGAATATTATAAATTCTAATACTTGAAATTATAAATATTAAAAAGCACTGTAATTTGGATATTTTTTTCATGTTACATATATTCTGTGCAATTTTTGACTTCTAGGTTATTAGATAAATAATATAATTAAATATTGAAAATATTAAAAAATATAGCAATATATAAATATTAAAATAAGTACAATGATGCGAAACAATTTTTTGTGACTACTGTACATCGATTTTTATATTTTGCATGGTTCTAGCAATAAAATTGCTGATATATATAAAAAAATAATTCAAACTTTTTGCAAACATACATCATCTACGAGCACAAACAAACGATATCCACGGTTTGTTTATTTCAATCAGAAAATATTTTAATTTAAAATTCCTCAAAACTAAGAGATACACACGGATTTTTACATCGTGTATATTTAACAATTCAGTAATATTTTTAAAATATATTTTCTTTTAAATCATCACGAATTAAAAAATTATCGCGTTGCCTTCGTCTTTGCGAAATTCGTTTCAAAAATTAAGTAATATTTTAAATATACTTTTTTTTTAAATCATCATGAATTAAAAAAATTATCGCGTTGCCTTCGTCTTCGCGAAATTCGTTTCAAAGATTTATTAATATTTTTAAAATATATTTTCTTTTAAATAATCACGGATTAAAAAAATTATCACGTTGCCTTCGTCTTCGCGAAATTCGTTTCAAAGATTTATTAATATTTTTAAAATATATTTTCTTTTAAATAATCACGGATTAAAAAAATTATCACGTTGCCTTCGTCTTCGCGAAATTCGTTTCAAAGATTTATTAATATTTTTAAAATATATTTTCTTTTAAATAATCACGGATTAAAAAAATTATCACGTTGCCTTCGTCTTCGCGAAATTCGTTTCAAAGATTTATTAATATTTTTAAAATATATTTTCTTTTAAATAATCACGGATTAAAAAAATTATCACGTTGCCTTCGTCTTCGCGAAATTCGTTTCAAAGATTTATTAATATTTTTAAAATATATTTTCTTTTAAATAATCACGGATTAAAAAAATTATCACGTTGCCTTCGTCTTCGCGAAATTCGTTTCAAAGATTTATTAATATTTTTAAAATATATTTTCTTTTAAATAATCACGGATTAAAAAAATTATCACGTTGCCTTCGTCTTCGCGAAATTCGTTTCAAAGATTTATTAATATTTTTAAAATATATTTTCTTTTAAATAATCACGGATTAAAAAAATTATCACGTTGCCTTCGTCTTCGCGAAATTCGTTTCAAAGATTTATTAATATTTTTAAAATATATTTTCTTTTAAATAATCACGGATTAAAAAAATTATCACGTTGCCTTCGTCTTCGCGAAATTCGTTTCAGAGATAAATAATGTAAAAGTTACAAATGATAATGAGTGCCTGATATATATATATACTAGCGCCAATCTAATAATTGCAACATAAAAAAGCAAAAGCAAGAAGTGTAAACGTGTTTGGAGAGCCGATCTGTGGTAGTGTACCGAGACGAAGAATGCGATACGGTGAATCACGTTCTCTTCAGTCGAGTTAAAAATAAAAGAGGCCAATTTGAAGAAGCATGTATTGTATAGTCGCGAAAATAAAGAAATTGAAGGTGACGCAAGAGCGTATGGTTTTTGTTTTGTTGTCAGTCGAAAGCTGAAAATAAATGGAAACGATTCCTCGACGCTGTTCGTTACCTTGGAGCGCACATTATCTGCTGTACGTTCGATTGCATCGTATTAGAATCGTCGTTGTAGAAAAAATTAAAAAATTTTCCATTATTTTTCCATTTCTAAAACCGAGAACGATTTCGTAATTTCATAAGTTTTTACGTCGAGAAGATTCTCTTGAAATTGTGAAATTGTAACTTTGGTAACGGAGGAATCGAAAAATTATTTTTTGGAATATTTATTCGTATGCATTGTTTAATAAATTGTAAAAGAATCGAAACATTCTACTTTAGAATGTCTATTCATATAAATGAATTAATAAAAGGAACGAAGAGTTCGTGTGAACTTAAAATAAAGTGTAATCAAAGTTTAGTGAATTATTACAGAATCATATTATAATTATATTATAATATTAATAGTATATTAATAGTCTATAATAGTATTTTATAATTATAATTATATTATAAGTAAAAATTGGAATAAAGGGTTATCTCTTGATATGTTTGTTTGTATAACTTACACGTACATTTCTTATTTAATTTTTCTCCTTTTTAAACTAAAAGAATTCTATTTATTTTTCCACGTTTCAAGTTGAAAAGGTTCTCGCTATTTTTTAATTTCTTAAATTAAAAACGGTCTATCGATTCAATATTTTTTAAGTTAAATCTTAACTTATTAACGAGAAATTACAAGCCGGTCATTTTAATCACTTTGGTAGCTCCAGTGTTAATACTCCTTACATTTTTAACAAAATTACCATAGAACAATGCAATCGGCAAGGATTTATAAAAATTCAGAACAGTCGCATAAAATTAGGTGCAATGATCAGGAAACTGCAACGAAAGAGGTCCTTGAAATCAAAAATAAAATCTCTGATATCTTAAAGATACGTCACACATTCGTTATGTTTTTTACTGTGTGTTTTTTACCTCTGTGCACACATTCGTTATGTTTTTTACTGGTTCACCAGCAAACATGAATCCAGTGAATCACACGCGTCCTACGCTTTTCCCGTGAATCATTAATTGTACCTACGGTAAACTAATATAGGGAAACTGGCGAACAGGGAAGCCAGTTGCTATTGATTATGTCCAAGAACGTATGATTGTGCTCGGCGAAACAAAAAATGATCAACGATAAAGCATACAAGTATTTTCATAGTTAGAAATTATTATACCGTAACGAAATAATAAGCAACGCGGTGATAGTAATTAAAATGATTGGAATCTGCGCTTCATATTTTTTAACCAGTTAATAATTGTTATTCAACCCTTTGTACTCCACCGACGCCAATATGGCGACACGTGTGAGTTTCTTCGAAGCTTAACGTTTGTGTTAGGTTGGAAACTATGAAACGGGCGTTTTTTGTTTAGTCTCTGTTCAACCGCGACTGAGAGAGATACATTGTAACGCACGTTCCATATTTTTATTTACGAAGCTTAAAGGTATTCTTCTTACTCATTTTGTAAAATTTTTTCGCCTTTGTATCCCATTTTTATTTTATTTTTATCCTCGCTCCGTGGGTATAGCACAGTCGCTTATGATACTAATCTGTCACAACGACATGCTATCCGGAAAACTCAACAGAACTTAAAATGAGACCGTGTACACTGATTTTTTCCCTTCCATTTCGTTGACGATTTTTAAACTGCACGTCCAGTGAAAAAAAAATTAAATACAACAAAAAAGAACTCGAGCCTCTCGAATTAATTTTTTTAATTTAGAATCAGCGAATTTGTGATGATTATATCAGGTTGGTGCATATGAAATGCCGGATTTTGATTACATGTAAATATCTGTATTCCTGTTTCCATCGTACGATTGTTTATGAGATAACCTTTTACACAGTTCGGTTATCTATTAGGTTGGAAACTATGAAACGGGCGTTTTTTGTTCAGTCTGTGTTCAACTGCGACTGAGAGAGATACATTGTAACGCGCGCTCGATATTTTTATTTGTAAAGCTTAAAGGTATTCTTCTTGCTCATTTTCTAAAATTTTTTCGCCTTTGTATCCCATTTTTATTTTATTTTTATCCTAAACCAGATGGAAACGAAACGCGATTTACATCTACTCTTCTTGTACGAGTTTAAATTAAATCATACCGCGGCTCGAGCTTCGAGAAATATTAATCAGGCATTCGGAGATGGATCCACCGATGAAAAAAATGCTCGATATTGGTTCGAAAAATTTCGTTCTGGCAATTCGAGTGTCGCGAACGAGCCTCGAGGAAGACCACCGGCCCATATTGATAACGAGGAATTAAGGACGACTGTGGAATCCGATCCACGCACAACTAGTCGAACGCTTGGGTCTAAACTAGGAACTAGTCGTACAGCTGTGTTAAAACATTTGCGTGCAATAAATAAAGTAAAAAAATAGAACATAGCTGAACACAGACTAAACAAAAAACGCCCGTTTCATGGTTTCCAACCTAATATTTTCGTTTTTTATTTCAAAACAAAGAAGATTAACCCTTTAACTTGGATCAACGTAGCGACTCGATTCGCGTACAATATAATTATTTTATTTCAACTTTTCGTGTATCTTTACATTACGCAAGACCTAATATCGAGTCTTAAGCTTGGTGTAAGCTTAGTTTTGCTTCCTGCGATATTTTAGATCGCCATTCTTCAAAATGCATTCTCTGTTGTTCAGACAAGAGTCGCAAAAATGTGTCCTTCGAGTACAAAGAGTTAAATTTCATTTATAATTTCTATTCCTTTCGAGTGCAACATTCAAAGTTTCCAGGATAGTCCCGTGAAACTTGAAAAAATTCTAAAGTGCGAATAAGTTCCTCGTTTTACAAGAATAAAACATTTCTTTGAACAGAAAAGAGAATATAAATCTCTACAAAATATAATTTAACCGCTGTGATAAATTCAACATGGTTTTATTTGTTTTACACGTGATTATAGATGTTTATCGAGTTTAATAACGCGATGTTAATTAACGTCGAGGTTCGAGCTGCGACTGATATATTTATAAAAATAATATAATTGGAATCTTGATATTGTATTTAAATTGTGAGAAGATTTTAACGACCTTTAGCGTTGATTTTGCACACAGTCATCCTGCTGCCTCCTACTTCCTTCTCCGATCTCCTGGAATTCTCCAACAGTTCGCGGTCAGACATACCTCGATTGACACGTTTGTTCATCGACGTCTCGTTCTCCTGTAAATAAATCGTGTTGTACAGTGAATGGTTCCACAGTGATGTGAACTGACCTACGTTACCGTGACAGTTATTCAAATATCAGGTGCATTGACTGACACAAGAGTTCTTTTTTTCGCTCGATACTGTAGGAAATTGGTAAAATAACTGGTTAACACAATTTCTATTCTTAAATTAATTATTAACTCAGCTTGAACTTTTCAGTTACGAATAACAGAAACTTCACTTTTAAAAATAAATAACGCGACTTTAATGCTTTCAAATATGCCGAAATATAACGAATATATTCTTGAAAAATATATTAAATATATATTTTTGATTATTTTAATTATATAATATTGCAAGAAGTATCAGTTTTTAGAATAAAATATACAAAAACGTTCGATTTTGAATGAATTAACAAATAAAATATATTTATTTGTACCAAAGAAATAAAAAGTAAATCGTATGTGAAAAAATACACAATCCAAAGGAAAGTAACATACGTACTTGTAATAGAAAATCAGAAAAAATTCCTAAATTGTGTCACGATGAATTTCTAAAATTTCAATAAGAAATTATTAACTGGTCGCTTCGACCACTTTGATAATTCCAGTGTTAATTATCGCTCTTCGATAACTCCTCGCAGACAACGCAACGGTTAACTCTTTGGAGCTTGGTGGGATTAAAAGTGTCTCACCTTTTTAATACCTAAATATGCATAATGGGACATAAATAGTCCCTAACTGTATTAACTCTTTGCAGTCGAAGACTTTTTTAAGTTTCAAAGGACTATTGCGATAACATACTGTTCTTTTGGAAAGAAAATTATAAATGTTTACGATTTCTTATTTATTTCGTTAATTTACTTTCATTTTAAGATAAAAGAAGTGTCTGAATTGATAAAAATATACAATCTAATTAAAAATATAATCTCTCAAGAAAATTATGCATGTCGAGTGCAAAGGGTTAAATATGTGAGTTAATGTGAACCACTGTGCTATGGATAATTTTTAATTTTCAAGATGGTATAGAAAATATCGCTGTGTGCATATTCAGGTATTAATAAGGGACGCTTACAACCCTACCATGCTTCAAAGAGTTAAAAGAACATACTCGAAAACATAGCTGCTGGAAAAGATTATTTTCTTAACACATTGAAGACTGTTTCGCAAAGTACAATTCTAAATGTGATCCCGATGCTTGGCCCACGAAACCTAGCCCAGACGAGTGCAAACCAGTTTGGACGTTTTCTATGAAAAAAGACCGCTTATTGCCGTTTTGTAAACTACAGTTCAAGCCACGTGGCGTCACAGCGCTTCCTTGCGGTCTAATCTAATAGTGCGCACTTTGAACTATTCTCTAACAAAGACCAGCAACTTTTTTGAGAATTTTATCACGGGACGAGGTTATACTCGAATAAAATTTTTACTCGCACACTTTTACAAAACAATTACACCTACAGTAAATATGGATCTTCATTTTCGTTTTCTGTCCAACTGATCGTTTTTGAACGTAACCTCTCATTTACAATTACCTGTTACTTTTATAAATTGAAAGAAACGAAATACGAGATATCTCGTGATCGGTCCTCAATGTGTTAACACGTTAAACGCCACGCCGATTTTGCTCGACTTCCCGTTAGGTTGTGTGGTGCGGTATTAATTGAAAAATATTTGGTCGCAAAATTGTTAAGAATTTAAGAAGAAAATTGTACAGGCCTGCGAAGGAAAGTGGTATCTCTGTTTAATGTGATTTAATAGAATCCATTAATGAATTACAAGGTATTATTTTTTTAAATTGATACTGCCAGTTTTCAGGAACCAACGACGCCTAAACGGAAATTTCAACGTCGGTCCGCGGGGACCGGCGTGGCGCTTAACGTGTTAAAAATAACGCTTAATGAAAATATCCACGCAAACTGATCACTCCGTCGAATAGATTTTTCATTCGTTTCGGTGTCTGTCGTGTAAAAATTGTTGCACATAAAAGGTGTCTTGTGAATCGTCTTTTTCTTTCGGTGTGTTTCGTGAAGCACGTGTGAAAAGGAGATTCTGTGTTTTTCTTCCCAAGGAAGGAGAGCCGAAAAATGGCGCACTTCGAAAAGCTGGACGAGCTGCACCCTTACTATGCGATCGCGGCGGCACGAATGTGGCAAAAACCGGAAACGAAACCGGTGACCACGGCAAGAATCTATTGGAAATACGCTGCGTTCAACTTTATTTCTAAAAGGTGAAGCGTGTTTCGTCGTTGCTTAAGTGACACCGTGCGACAGAGCTGGCCACTTTCTCTTAAAATAGTGATAATAGCGTTGGCGTGCAGAAAAAAAAAGTTAAGTCTGTAAAATTGAGTTTTGTGAGAAGTCTGTGGAGCTAAGTTTTTAGAAAAATAGATTTTTATTTTTGAGAGAATTCTGTAAAATTATGTTAAAGAAATGGGTTTTTATTTTTCACAAGAAGTCTATTATAATGAGTTTTATAAGAAGTCCTGTTTCTAGAAAAATAGATTTTTATGTTTGACGAGAAGTCTGTAAAATTAAATTAAAGAAATGGGTTTTCATTTTTTACGAGAAGTCTGTAAAATTAAGTTAAAGAAATGGGTTTCTATTTTTCCACAGAGTTCTATGATCTTAACTTTCATAAGAAGTTAGTAAAACCAAATTTTGAGAAAATAGACTTTCATTTTCAACAAGAAATTAAAGTATTCGTTATTGTTTGCTTTTTTCTTCTTTAAAGAATTTTATTTTTTGAAGTACAGTATTTATAACAATAATTATAGTATGTTATGCTAGTTTATATTTCTGAAATCTGGAAAAATATGAATTTTAGCCAAAAATGAACATACGCCTGCAATAAAGTCCTTATTTTATAAGACGTGTAAAAAAAATTGTTTAAATTATAAAAAAGCTAAAGTATAGTGTGACTATGTGACTACAAACTATAAAGTAACTAAGGAAACCCCAGCTTGAAATTAGAAAGCAATTATTAGAAAATAGAAAAATAGAAATTAGAAAATACCAGGTTCACCACTTTAATACTTAGAATAAATAAATACCAAATACCACTTTAACACTTAAAATAAATTATTTGAAATTAACACGATGAAAGGATTTTTGTTTCGAATGCCCAGCTCTGAAGCATGGCTCGCTTAATCTATGCGACAGTAGAATTTAGCGTAGTTGCTTGTGAAGATTTCCTTAAGTCACTGCGATCTTTCAGCATTTTACTATGAAACCTACGACTCATTTATAACAATAATTTTACTCTCATTATCAATATATTAAGTTCTATATGCAACACTACCGAGTCTTATATATCTTTAGAAAAAAAATTAAATTTAACATTTAAAAGAATAATAAATAAATAAGCGTTGCATATCTGGAGAAAGAATCTAGTTTAACAATTAAAAAGAATATTTAAGTAAGTAAACGATGTGTAAATGAGTACAGAAAAACGTAACAATGTAACAATTTTTCCTTCTTTAAGAAGTAGGGCGAACTTTTCCCATGATGACTAACCCTTTGCACTCGAGAGGTGACTCTCACTCACCACTTGGATCAATGCAGCGTCTCGAATCGCGTATAATATAATTACAGGTAACCCTCCTGTAACACGGTAGATTGGTTCCTAGAAAATGCCGTGTTGTATGAAACCGTGTTGCGTGAGACCCAAAGCCAGTACAAAAAGGGGGTTTACGTTCCGAAAACTTATTAAAAACAAATATTTTTTTTAATTCTACATAAATAACTTAATTTTGATTAAAAATATAAATGTATGTACAAGCGTGAGACACTTTTGTTTTCAGGCCACGGAGATAAAAAGAAATACTTTCCGTAAAACTGTATCTTTAAGACGGCAAGTACAGTGTTGTACAAAGGTTTTTGCAATTTTCTTATCGTGTTAGAGCGAAACCGTGTTGTAGGAGGGTTCCTGCAATTTATGAATCGTGTTACAGCGAAACCGTGTCATAAGATGCCGTGATGTAGGAGGGCTACCTGTATTTTATTTCAACTTTTCGTGTATCTTTACATTATACAAGACTTAATATTGAATCTCAAGCTTGATAACATTGGTTCGTGCAAAATTTTAAAAAGCACTCACATGGATGCTTTATAATGGTGAAACTAAAAATTCCAATTTATCCGTATTTTTTGTTTATAACTATAGTTTGTGTGTACGAGTTTTTATGACAATACTTCAATGTTTTATAAAAAAAATTTGCAATTTAATGTTAATTCGCAAAAAATTGTATAAACGAATGAATTTTTCGAAAATTTCTTTTTACCGTATAATTGGCCTTTCAGAACCACACATTTTGCATTTTGAATTTTTTCTCCACGCCACATAATTTTCGAGATATTCGCAAAAAATGTGATTTTCAACCCAACTTTGAGGGGTGTTTTCACCCCTTCAACATGGATCATTGCAGATAAAAAAAAAATACGTGTGAAATATTTTTTCGAGTTCTATAACATATCAAAATTTCATCAAAATCGGCGCGTGTCATTTGGCTGATGTCCCTTGTCAGAATCCATTCTCTGTTCCTCGGGACAAGTATCGCAAAAATGTGTCTTTCGAGTGCAAAGGTCTGATAACGTGTTAACATCCGAATCACGAGGCATAGGGGACCATAGTATTTTGTCATTTTTGCGATTTTCGAATGTTCCCGCTGCGGGGACATAGATTTCTACAACGATTTCAAAATGTCCCCGCTACGGGGACACCGACCGCAAAGGGTTAAACTTTGTGACCAAAAACAAGCACAAAAGATAGACGATGCGTAGACGAGTTGAAAAAAAAACATAACAGTATAAAAAAACACTGTTGATACATAGCGTTGGTCGTGAAAACGAATCATTATGCAATCGACGGTTTCAATTAGCTCGCTTCTTAGCGCGTTTAGCAAAATTGATCAAAGCTGGGAAAAACACAGGCTGCGTGGTATCTCAGTAATGTTAGATTAACGCGGAATTGAAGTTTGGCTTGACGAATCGTTTGCTTTCATTGTTTAACGCCAGTCTTTTACGACTTCACGTTCACGCTGATCCATTAACCAATTAAATTTTTCAATTTGCACGATCATTCAATATTTGAAACAATTAATACAAACGCAACTCTTTCTTGTTCAAGTAAGTAATTAAAGCACTGTGTTATTTACATTTTTTTTTTTTTTTTTTTTTTTTACGGATGATTTAATATATATTTTTAAAATTTTTATTTCCAGAATACAAGAGTCCGATGGAGGTTTCTTCGAAAATCTCGGTACATTGTTGGCTGAGAAGGTTCGAGCACAGGAACTGGCGGAAGGACCGCTTCCGAAAAAGAAAGATGAGATTCAGGAAGCGGAAGAGGAAGAAGAGGACTATTTAAGCGAGGAGGGTAGCGTCGAGGAGCCTGTCGATGCACTTCTGGAGACCGACAGCGACAGAGACGAAAATGAGCATGCCACGAATTTCTTGGCCGAGTCTATGGGTTGGAACGTGAGTTGCATACCATTTTTATTCCGTTCTGGTAAATTTTAAGTTGTTGAAGGTGATAGTTTGATAAATATGGTTTGGTTTCTTTAATTTTGGAATCAGTGAAACATGTTTCTATCGGATTTGAGAGAAATTTGATCTTGGTCGTATTATTATACAAATCAAAATTAGGAAATATTATTTCTAATGTGAAAGTGAAACACATTTCTATTTAATTTCGGAGGAATTTGTTTTCTTTTTTTTTTGCATCATAGAAATAAAAATAATATTAATTACAATTTTAAGGAATATTAATATTTTTCTGCGTCGATTTTTTTTATTTTAAGATTGTTTAATATCAATTCTATTTAATTTCGGAGGAATTTAATTTCTTTTTCTTTCGTATTATAGAGATAAAAATGATATTGAATAATATTAATTAAAATTCTATATCTTTCTGCTTTCATTTAAAAATTTTAAGATGACCGATATATATTTCTATTGATCTTCAAAGAAAATTAATTTTCCTCTATTTATACAGATAAAAATTATACTGAAAGATGTTAATTACTATATCAGGAAATACTAACATTTCCCTGTATTGATTTTTAAATTTCAAGATAACAGAAACACATTTCTGTCGAACTTCAAAGAAATACATTCTTCCGTGTTCTACAAACATAAAAATTCTATCAAAAAATATCAGTTAGCATATAAATATTAAGAAGTCTAAAATACATTTCCATGGAACTTAAAAGAAAATTAAATTCCTTTTCCCGTTATACGCATCAAATTTTTATTACAAACATCATTTACTATACCAAGAAGAATACAATCTTGCTTCCATTTCCAAACAACAAAAAAAAAAAGAAAAAAATAACCGCAACGCAGTGCAATTAAATATAAAAAAAAATTATATTAATCATATTATACTAAATTATTATATAATTATATTAAAAAAAAATTACAAACAATACATAATTTAGTGTCTACACAAACATCATTCTTCCTTTGTAAAATAATTTTCATTATTTAATCGACCACTAAACCACCTAATGTTCCATTTAATTCGTTGAAAAATTTTTATCGAGCTTTCAAAACTTCCAACTCTAACGTCATTCAAAGCTACAGTGTATTCTTTCCATTTTATAATCAACCATAAAATTCGCGATTTACTCGTTCGAATGTTTGTTAATCTGAATAACCGCACCTCGTGCTTCGAGTGTTTCTTTTCTTGGACTCGTTGAATTTCGAGGGTCTCGGGCTAACTCGAAATACCGATGACCACCGTGAACTGATCTTTTAACGCGTCATCGAACAACTTGAAATACTTTGATAGAGCCGTCTGCGTCAGTGTGGATAAGGGATGGTCTGTTTAGTCACTATTTCGACGAGTACTTGCCTTATGCAACACTCTGTGCGGAGGTTATGAGAAACAGATGAGGAGAAGACATGGGAAAATATCTTGGAACAATGATCAAAGACAGTCGCACATTGTGAATAACATTGGAACACGATGAAATTAATTTTAGATGCGTGGGAAGCTTGGTTAATATTAGAGCTATCGGTTATTTCTATCGAAGGAATAATAATGAAAGGTATACTGTAAGAGTCGCCAATACCTGCGACGGGACGACGCCGGTGGTTGGGACTATTGAGTGGTGGTGTGAATAGATTTATGGTTGCCGAAAGAGTGTTAGCGAAAAAATATACACAGTAAGAGGGACAGATTGTTACTCGTATTTTTAGCAGAAAGTCACAGAAGATCGTTTAACCCCTTGGCTTACCATTTCTTCAATCTTCATGCATATTAGCAATAGTTATTCAGGTCTTCGACACTCTGTCAAACGCAAAGTATTGAAATATTACATGTATTTTGTATTTACTAATTTTCAATCTTGCAAATTTAAAATCTACAGTTTCTTTTCAAAAAATTCTCTTCTTATACTGTAGCGTCGTAGTTTTAAGGACTTTTGGTTTATGGAGGGCGGTAGAGGGTGTAACGAACGGGGACCTGACCCAACGGACGGACGATGGGTCGATGCGAGGGCAGAGTTGAAGAAAGCGTGGAACAGAGTTGAACAGAG